>CM033271.1:44534425-44920192 GCA_019343175.1 Oedothorax gibbosus
CAAAACAGCTGCAATGCTTAAAGAAGTCAAGCAGAATGAGTTTGCCAAGATTCACCAGGTGAATGCAGTTCAAGATAGAGCTCAAAAGAAAATTTCCGAAGATAAGTCTCAAAGCCCAGAAATGCAACAAATGGATCCGGAAGATGTGCCTGATCAGGAAAGGCTTGAAGAGCAGACGGAGGAAGAGGAGATTTTGCCTATGGCAGATTCCCTACATTCGGAGCTCGGACTTATGAGTTTATCTCCAAAAGAACTTATTGAAGAGCAACCAAAAAGTGAAGAACTGAAATCATACTCTCAAGAGGCTAGAAGTAACTCAAGCTCTAAGTCTAGATATGTACTGAACAATCAGGATTCATACTTCAGGAAAGAAGCCAAAAAGAAACAAGAGATTCGGTCTGACAAAAAGCGACAGTTAGTCCTTGGTGACGAGGTGTTGGTGGTAGAAACTTCTAAACCAATCGAGCGTAGGCGTGCTTCTAAACCAAATGTGTTTCTAAATCAAACGTGCGTGGGACCTGGAACTGTTATACAACAACTGTCAGACACGAACTATGTTGTAAAGTTTCCTGAGAAAAACGAAAGTCATGTGTACCACATAAACATGCTCAAACCGTACCTTAACCCAGCAGAAAACATAATTTGATATGCTTGCAAGAATTCTAAGAAGAAATATACCTAGGCTTCCTCCGATACAAAACTCAAACTCTTTTGAACCGTCAGAAATTTTGGGAGTGGTTTTCTTAAATGCTCGGCTATCTAAGTCAGAAGGAAACTTCATCAAAATGCTGACAGCCTTATTATTCGTATTTCATAAACATGATTTTGTAAACTATATTCTATTTCTTTTCTTGTTTGCATACATAATGTATTGTAGAATTTAATTAATATAACTTATATCTACTTAGAACAGGCACTAGAGTTCAGTTAAGTAGGTACTAGTAGGACATTAGCCTTAAAATGTGTACTTAAGACTTTGAACGAGTGACTGTACAGAAAACTTTCCTCTTCGAGAAAAGTTTTCCTCCGGGAAGGGAGGAGTCTGTAGTGAAGTGACTTTCTTAAAAAGAACAATATTTTTCGTAATGACTGACTTTAATAATTGAACTGTAGTGAATTGAAGAATGATAAAATTCGAGTTGCCTTTTCGACCGATTGCCAGAACTTGCTAAGATTGTGACTGTTTAACATCGTTTGTGCTATCTTACAGAATTCTACCGTTTTGACTTGTACGTTTGTGGTTTGTCCTAAATAAAAATTCGTCTCGTCCTAAGAGCAGTTCTTCAAACACAAAATAGTACACTTGTATATAAATTGTTATAAGTAACAGTTACCGTCTTAATTCTAATGTTTTTACTTTAAAAATAGCTTTTTTTTTTATCTATGTTGGAGAAAAATATTTGCGGAATGTTTTAAAAGGTTTGTGTGTTAAATCTCTCCGGAGAATACGGAGGCTAGAAATAGACAGCCGGAACCGTTTGAACCTAAGTTAAAGTTTTCTGAAGAATTTACTTTACCTTTATATTTCATGTTCTAAAACCGTGCAATTCAATCAAAAAGTTCCACCTCGCCATTATTTTCTCCTAATAAACAATAAAAAATAAAACAGCTGCCTTATAAGTACCGGCAGAAGATAAAGGGTTAAAACTATCACATCAAGATTAAATGTAAAAAATTGTATAAACTTACCATAATTAGTATAACAAGAAGTTCTTAAAGAACTAAAATAGCCTACTTTCCTGTTACTTAAATACTTACTGAAATTCTAATCGGGAAACAACTAGGTTCATAACAGTAAATATCATCAACAATCGTTTCTACACTAGATTTACACACATTAGAAAAAAATCGCTAAACACAGCATCCAGCTATATTTTAAACTTCTAAAAGCCAAAATCAACTATTTTCCTTAATATTCTTTCACAAATAACTTAATAGTATTTATCGTCTGCTCGATTTATTTGTAGTTCGAAAAATAATTAAATATATATTAATAACAAAAATAATGAAACTACTCCAAACTGCATTAAAAAAATTAATGTAAATTAAAACTAAGCAGAATTGTATGCAAAAAATATGCCTTGCCGCTTTCTTGGTAAACAATAATCAAAGAATCACATTGTACTACATTTTATGACGTCTTTCCAAAATGATTCATAAAAAAATTATTTTGCTTCAAATATTTTTAAATAAAGTTTCTCATGCCATTGTTGATTTGGCAACAGTGATTTAAATGACTCAAAATTGAATTTCAATGCTAATTCAATGGGAAATTCGCCGGCAGATAGTAGATTTATGTCCGTCCGGACGTACAGACAGGCGGACGAAAAGTATGAAAGCTGGGTCTCTGAGGTCATAGCTTTCTAACAAAAAAAGAATTTTTAAGATCCGAATGATAGAACCGATTTTGGAAGGGGGGTACGGACAGACAGACGGACATCAACCGCATGTCAATACCTACTTTTTCACTTTTTTAATTCTTTCGAATTAAAAAAAGACAAGAAGGCTAAAAATTGAAAATAAGAATTTTTATTCGGTAAATAAGCTGTTAACGGTATTCCCAAATGGGTCGTTATGGGGGGTCGGATGGGTGTTTGGGACAAAAATGACAGTTTTCTGTTTTTCCCTTTTTTTATTTTGCTTATTTTTAGCTTTAATTTAAGACCAAGGTTATCGATTTCTGTTGAGTGGTTTTCTTTTTATAAGCATTTTTGAGAAACTCTTAATATCAGTTCTTACCTAAACCTTACTTTTCTTTTGCGTTTCCTGAAATATAAGGTTTCTCAACAGTTCGGAACATTTTTCTCAGGAACTATAAAAGATATCAACATATTTTGTTTTGTTATTTCTTCCCCATTAATAGCTCTTTTATTTAAACTGAGGAACTTTAAATATCTAAACTAAAAAATAATTATATAACTTTAAATATGATATTTTGTGTCTTTCAATACAATTTTTTTTTTTAAAAATCACTATAAAAGTATTTTTAATATTTTGAAATATCCTCAGTTTAAATCAAAGAGCTATATGTAAGGAACAAACTATACATTTTTTTATAATGATATTTCGTATAGTTCTTGAGAAAAATGTTCCTAAAGTTAGGTAAATTAACATGGGCGAGATAGAACCATCCTAATCCCCTTAATGGATTGATTAATGCGTAATACTGCAATAAGAGAAGCCTTTAAAGCAAAAGTTATCTTGAAGCGTACATTTTCCTCCATCTTGGTAATTCTTTCTAAACTTCTTTTCGTAAAATTTTTATTTTTGTGTTGTTAAAAGTTTCTTTTATCCATTCATCATACATACAGTCTCTGGACAAATTATTAGACGCACTGCAAGATTTCATGTAAAGTATTAATTACCGGCTGATATTGTACCGTTTTATTATTTTAAATTGATTTGTTTTTTATATTATCCAATCCATTACCGATTTATTTGACCTAAATAAAATATCATTCATTCAGAAAAGCACAAGTTTATTAAGTTTTAAAGAAAAGTGAAATTAATGTTAGTAAAAGCCAATATTTAGTTGAGCCACCTTTAGACGCTATCAAAGCTTTAATTCTGCGCGGCATGCTATCAATGCAAGACTGTACTGTCTCCTGCATTTGAGGAGGATGATTCCACACATAAATAATCTTATAATAAATAATTAATATAAATTAATCTTAATCATAATTATCTTAAAATAAATACAAATATGTAGTCTAAACCAATTCTTTTAAATAAAAATCAATAATATTGTAGTTTAAATATACCATTATAGCATAAAAACTCTTAAGAAACATAAAATTACTATAAAAAAAATACCAGTGCATCTAATAATTTGTCCAGGGACTGTAATCTTGGTTTTTATACCAAACTGGACCACTTTATACCAGCATCCTGGTTAGTTACATCGTATGGATGGTTGCCATTAAGGCTGGGGAGTCCAGTCTGTTAGGCATTCGCCTAGCATGCGAAAGGTCCCAGGTTCGAGTCCGGGCATCGCCAAAATAACTGCCGACCTATAAACGGCCCGTGCAGCCAAAATGTCCGACGAATAATACCCCGTGTGGAGGGAGTGCACGTTAAATATCCTCCAAAGTCCTAACGCTGCGTACGATGTCGCCCTTAACGGTTGCGTTGGGTGCCTACTCAGGTGTCGGCTCGTCACTTGACTGTGGTTTTAAAATACGACGCCCGTCGCCAATAGCCCTCGTGAAGCTCTAGTGTGACGATAATTCAAACTAAACTAAACTTGGTTTTTATACCAAACTTGCATAAGAGAATCATTTATAGTAAAGGCTCTCTCGAGTCGTACCTTTTTTTCGATCTTTTTATATGAAAAAAAATCTACATATTCACATTAACCCATTAACGACGATTGACAAGAAACGAAAAGGAGCTTTCTGCTTTAATTTATCAGGGTGTCTACCCATCTGAAAAATTTGGAATTTTGAACGGAAAAACCTGGATTATTTTTTAGTTTTAAAATATCCATATGTTCTTTTTGTTATATGGATGTAACTATTAGATTCTTAAAGATAAAAAAAAATCTTCTGCAAAACAAAAATATTAATTTTGTTCAAATTTAAAGTCAGGTTTACTTTCCCTCCCACTTATGATTGAATTGGAATCCGGACAAGTACTTTTATTTATTTTTGGAGATAAAAGAACCAAAGAGTTCTATAGTAGGGTAGAGGAGCGACTCGTACTAAGCTGCCATCGGCAGACATGGCCCACTACGGAGCCCGAATAGAGTGGCAAAAGTGCTAGTTAATTTATAATTTTGATACTGAGAAAGGAAGTACACCCAGGGCAAAGGCGGGAATCGAACCCGCACCCGTTACAGAGCGCAGACTGCTAGCGTTATGGCCTGCTATCCAAACCACTTGGCCATCGGGCCCCACATTCCACCCTATATTGTCTCCGTGTTGGTTCATGGTGCTGTTGCCAGGTTCTGTCTCTACCCTACTATAGAACTCTTTTAAAAGAACCTATTATAATTTAAATGCTTTGCATTTTTTAAACTTTTTATTAACAAACGTGTTATGGCTAGCTGTCTTAAATTGAAATGTTTGCATGTATGGAATTTCACATTTCTAAAATTTTCAAGAATTAATTTGAGTTAAATGCATATTTACAGTTACATTAAAAGTGCATTTTTTTTTATAATTTGGATGCGTGAGTGCCTTTTTCGATTGAAAATACATTTTTTAAAACGATGTACGAATCCATTTTAATCACTAAAAGTTCCGACTATTAGGTTTTGCTTCATCAAATGATTTTAGAACGACACAAATTTTTGGAAATTTTTGTTTTTGGTATAGAAAACCTGGAAAAGAGGGGGGGGGGTCAGGGAAATTGTTTTTGAGTAGGACACCATGTATATCTAAATAATAAAATAGAAAACAAGTGAAGACCATTGTCCTGAAAAAAATTTTTGGGACAAATTAATGGGCGCGGGACCGAGGGTCAAAGTGCATCAGTGTTAATCCTATGGCGAAAAAAATATTTTCTCTGCCACATTTCTCCGGCTGTATTGAATATTTATACAAGCAGATTTTTTGATGTGATAAATGTAGCTGACTTGTACAGGTCCCGACCTTCCTACTTTTTGAAATGGGTTCGAATATTTTTTTTAATTTTCAATAAATAATTTTACACAAAATATTCGAAGCCATTTCAAAAAAGTGGGAAGATAGAGACATGTGAGTTATCTACATTTATTATTTAAAAAAAAAAAAACGTTTGTAAAAATATTTAATACAGCCGGAGAAATGTGGCAGAGAAAATAGTTTTTTTCCCCCCATTGGATTAACACTGAGGCACTTGAGTTTGGAGACCCGCGGTCCAGCGCGCCCATTCTCTCTTAAGAGGGAGATGTTCAATCGTTGGTGCCCGCAGAGCTAATACATTAGTTACCAACCTCTGCGAAAGTTTTGCTTTGGCTTGTGGGCATTTTTTCATCAGGTATTATAATATCGTCATAACAGCACAATCAAACACATTTTAGAGGAAAATAATATCCGGTTATTAAGAGGGATTGTCAGTCCCATAGAGCTAATGTATTAGTTTTGAAATCATAACCTCCGCAGAAGTATTGCTTTGCCATGTTAGCCCTTTTTTCCCAGGTATGAGAATCAACATAACATCGAAATGAAACAAATTTAGAAACGAAAATGTTATCTAGTTATTTAATTATATATTTATGAAGTTTTAAAATGCCAAAAATTACAGCAGATGGCGACACTATTTTAGAATTTATAATTAATAATGAAATAACCGGATGTTATTTTCTTTTCAATTTTGTTTTAAATGGATGTTATGATGATTCCCATACCTGGTGAGAATGGGATAACATGGCAAAGCAATACTTTTGCAAAGTTGTGATTTCAAAACTAATGCATTAGCTCTACGGACTGACAGTCCCTCTTAATAACTAATCAATAAAGCTTAAAAACAGTGTCATATCGAATATATTGGGTAATTAAACCTTAAGAATGAATAATTAAATAATCAGATGCGATTTTCCCTTTAAATTTGTTTTATCTTGCTGTTACGACGATTCTCATGCCTGGTGAAAAAAATGCCTACATGGCACAGCAGTATTTTAACAGATATTTCATATGCAGAATATGCATCAGCTCTATGGGACTTACCACCCGTAAGAAAATATGAAATATAATGCGTTATGAGAAAGAAATAAAAACTGTGAATGTAATAATACTTTTTTCTAAGGCAAAGGTAATATCATTTAAGGGGGGAATGGGCGCGTTGCACCGCGGGCCTCCAAACTCAAGTGCCTCAGTGTTAATACAATGGCGAAAAAACTATTTTCTCTGCCACATTTCTCCGGCTGTATTGAATATTTTTACAAACGGTTTTTTTTAAATAATAAATGTAGATAACTTACAGGTCTCTATCTTCCAACTTTTTGAAATTGCTTGGAATATTTTGTGTAAAATTATTTATTGAAAATTAAAAAAAATATATATACGAATCCATTTCAAAAAGTGGGAAGGTCGGGACCTGTAAGTCAGCTACATTTATCACATAAAAAATCCGCTTGTAAAAATATTCAATACAGCCGGAGAAATGTGGCAGAGAAAATATATTTTTTCGCCATAGGATTAACACTGATGCACTTTGCTTTGGAGACCCCCGGTCCAGCGCGCCCATTCCCCCTTAAGTAAAATTCTTTAAACTTTATGAACAAAATAAACTTTATTTGAAGATAAACTTAAATGACATACTAATTTTTAAACCTCCTTGGATCTTTTCTGGACATGCACGGATGTACGGTTGCTTTCTCGGCATGAATTTAAATTTAGTTTTTTTTTTCAATAAAATATTAGTTTAAAAATTTATATTTGGGTTAAAATTTGAAGATAGATCTTAAAATCTTTCGCAGCTCGAAAAATTAAAATGCCTATGAATTAGTTTATTGTTATTGCTGGAAAAACTGGTGCATAAATTACGGAAAAAATGGGATCTAACGCTCAGAAGGCTAAAAAAAATTATTTACTTTAGTTCTTTTTAAATATTTACTTTAAATTAATCATATTCTGATTTTTATTGAAGTTATACCCTTTTAAAAGAATATTCTTTATAACATAAGAAGCCAGATTCCCTGGTTAAATTATTCCAAGCACATTATTGCTTGCTTTTATACACGTAATCGTTTTGAAAAAGGGTAAAAGGATTTTTTTATAATTACGTGAAAAAAATCTGATTTTTACACTATAATTTTAATATCAGACGCGTGCGAAAAGTTATACTTTTTAGAAACAGTGATAAAAAATTACTTTTTTTCACCCAAAAGCAGTGAAAAAAAGTACTTTTTTTTCACTCTTTTCATAAGATGCCAAGATTTCAAGTAAAATTTCTATTTCATAATATTCATAAAATCCAGAAATTTATTGATCTGCTTTCATTATAAATATTATGCGCGTGAATGTTATTATTATTTTTATTTTTGAATCAGTATCCATGTTCAAATGTTTGACTTTAAACTAAAAAATAAGTTTACCTTTTGTAGTTCCAGAGATTTATCCATGCCGATCTTCTTTACGTAAAAAAACTAGCAAGTAAATTATTTTTGAACCAATGATATTTGATTTTTTTCACGTAATTATAAAAAATAGTGTATGAAACACGTGTGAAAAGTAAACTTTTTAAAAACACGTGTACATTATTAAGTTTTAAAAAGTATTACTTTTCACACTTGTTGCATAAATAACTATTAGAAAATAAATTACTAAAATATGAAACAATAAAAACAAAACAATCACTCTGTTCATACGGGAAAGAGCATGAACCGAGGGGGTATTTCTGTTTTGTTCATGGTTTGTCCCACTGAACTGAATAGCATGAACATATTTGAAGAGTACAGGGGAAGAACCGCTTAATTTATTAGGAGTCGTCCCGTAATTGTGTCTGCTTGGCGGACATTGGCGGCAGGAAACCGGTTTTCCTTTCGGTTCTTCTTTCGCGGTGTAAACGTGTGACTCATGTCCACTGATCTCTGGTGTGAATCAGGGTTGTCGCGAGAGAAAAACAAAGTGAGAAACTGGTTTCCTTTCACCAGTTTAGGCGATTACTCGCTTTCATCGCCAAAGAGGCCTGATGAGGAAAGTTTTCTACGAAATTAAGCGGTTTTTCCTCTGTACTCTTCATTTATTTGGATTTTTATTGTTTCATTTTTGTACTGCTTATATATTTCATATGATTTGCAGCTATAGCTCTATCATTGAATTATATTTTGCTTCTTAAATTTAGAATTACTTTATTTGCAGTTTCATTGTGTTTTTTTTTGTCATTTGTGGTGAAAATAAATTTTCTTCTAATCCACATTGACCATATAAAAACTCCTACACTCTTAAAACAAACGAGCGGTTTTAACTCAGTCTGAGTTAATTTCCACAACAGATATTTGATATTAATGTTTTATATTTCCCTTTTTTCAGGCGCTGGTGAATCTGGGAAGAGCACCATTGTAAAACAGATGAAGTAAGTGCAGAAATATTTTATATGATGACCTTTTAATCCCCTTATATTCCACTAGCTAACACGGAGTTTTTCGGGAGTACCTAATAGCGGTGATTTGTATATTATGTAAACCTGTACTTTATCCCAATTGATCCCCCTCCTTACTGGTCAGCACCCATCAGGATATCATGAGCACCACTCATGATATCAGCACTTTTTTTTTTTAATTATTTGGATGTCCGACTGAATCCACGGCCTACTCAACTACTAAGGCCGAAGAAGCTTTCCCAATCAAGCTCGGAGACGGAAATTTTGACGTCATAGTTCCGAGTGACGTTGTTCCGAAGATGAAGACAACCTGTCTCGAAACCTGTTCGGAACCACCCGTTCGCGGCTGACCACAATTTTAGGGTTCCGAATGTGTCCGAACTGGTTTCTCGATCTTCGGCACTGGGAACAGTGACGTAAAAATTTCCGTCTACGCTCATGTTTGAGAGAGCTTCTCTGGCCTTGTTATTGAAGTTGGCCGTGCTGAATCCCACAAACCTACTTTTTATGAAGTACAAACTCCACATTTGAACATAAATATTCCCCAATCTCTCCATTTTGTAAAAAACACAATTAAAAAACAATCTCTAGAACTAAATCAAATTCGGAGATATTATTAGAATCGAGTATAGTACATTTGACAAGTATTAAAAATCTAATAAAGATTTTAAATAATTAAGAAAAATCCAATAATAATGAAAAATTATAATCTTACATAGTGAACTCGCGTGCTTTTTCGTATATTATAGTTGATTTTTGTTCTTTCAAATTAAAAATTATAAAAAATCATAAGCCTACAAGAATACAACAATGCACAATGCTCGGAAAATCGCTTCTTAAAGGACGCCCTTAGTGCAAAAGGAATAAGTTCCTAAAATTTGTAGTTGTACTTCTGATATTTTGGCTAGGCGTTGATATATGAAGAGTACAGGGGAGAAACCGCTTAATTTCGTAGAAAACTTTCCTCATCAGGCATCTTTGGCGATGATAGCGAGTAATCGCCTAAACTGATGTAAGGAAACCAGTTTCTCACTTTCTTGTGCATTTTCTCTCACTGCAACCCTGAAATTCAGTTCCGCGTTTTATTCAAAAGACTGTGTTCATCATCATGTTAAGATTTAAAAATAAAGTACGATTGATTGAAAATCACGAATTTTTCTAAAACAATTAAGAGAAATTTTAAGATTCGCAAATTAATTGAAAAGTCCTAAACCCCGACTTTTCTACCTACCGAGATTCACGCGATGCACGATTCCGACGCTTGGACCAAGCGAAGAAGAAATAGAGAAACCGGTTTCCTGCCGCCAATGTCCGCCAAGCAGACACAATTACGGGACGACTGCTAATAAATCAAGCGGTTCTTCCCCTGTTCTCTTCATATGAGTAAGGCAGTTAGGACTTGTTCCTCTCTATATTTAAACGGAGAAGCAATTTAAGTCGTAACTACTCGGTTTCTTTCAGAATATATCGCAAAAATATCTCCAAAACAGATAACTTGTTTGTGTTATTTATAGTTCTGCGATATACACATTCTTTCCTGATAACTTTGTTTATAATGCTATAAAACTTATGCTTATTGACGAAACAACAGATAGTGGAGTTCCTCTAAAATGTCTCAAATTGTTTGTTGTATTGTTGATTGTATTGCTTATTCCAAATAATTTAATTTTAAAACAACTGATGTGGTTTCGCAAATTCATAAATATTTGTCCATAAGTATCTATTTCTTTTTATTATTAAAGATTGCAGACCATTGTGTAAACCCATTGGGGAAAATAATTTCCTCCCAATTTTTTGCTTTTACATACATACCATTGGATTAATTCACTACCACCAATTAGGCGAAGTAGACAGTATTGCCTATTTTTATGGCCCCCCATAGAAAATACGAAAACTCGCTAGAGAAACATCATTAATAAACAATTCATTAATATTAACAGTTCATTAATTAACAATTTATCATTAGTAAGTTAGTATTATTACATAATAATCTCAGACAGTCCATTTATAGATCTAGTGAGACTTGAATTCGATAAATAAAAAATGAGTCAGGGTCCCAATTTGTCCGGTATACGCGCAACATTTTCGAGAAAATCGATTTGCGTGAAATATTTTTCCCGAGAAAACAAGGAAAAACTTTAAGAAAATACCATTTTGATCAAATTATTAATATTAACAATTAATTAAAAATTTAAAATTAATAAGTTAGTATTCATTACATAATAATATCTAAATGGCCCATGTCTAGCTCTAGTGAAATTTTAATTCAATAAATATAAACAGGTCAGGTTCCCAATTTGCCCGGTACGCGCAGCATTTTTGAAAAAATTGACTTACGTGCAACATCTTCCAGAGAAAATAAGGAAAATATTATTAATGAACAATTCATTGTTATTAACAACAATTCATTAATATTAACAACAATCAAAATTGGGTATTAATAAGTTATCATTCATTACATAATAATTTCTGGTGGCTCATGTCTAGCTCTAGTGAGGCTTTAATTCAATAAACATAAACCAAGTCAAGGTCCTAACTTGTCCGGTATCTAAAGTGCGTGCAACATTTTCGAAAAAAATCGATTTTCTTGCAACATTTCTCAGTAGAAATAAGGAAAACGTTAGGAAACTATCGCTAATAAACAATTCATTAATATTAATTGCAATTAATTAAACGTTGAAAACTAATAAATTACCATTAGTTACATAATAATCTGATAGCCCATGTGTAACTCTAGTAAGACTTTAATTCAAGGAAATACATAAGCCGAGTCCGGGTCCCAAATTATACGGTATCTAAAGTACGTGAAACAGTTTCAAGAAAATCGATTTACGTGCAACATTTTTCAGACAAAATAAGGAAAAACATTAGAAAACTACCATTAATAAACAATTCCTTATTATTAAAAAAAATAATTTAAACTAAAACATTAATAAATTAGCATTAATTACATAACAAGCTTAGATAGCTCATGTCCAGATCTAGTGAGACTTTAACTCAATAAATACAAACCAAGTCAGGGTACTAATTTGTCCGTTTTCTTAAGTACTTGCAACGATTTAGAATAGTTATTCGTAGAAATTATTATGTATCATTTTTACCTTATTCGAATTATTTTCTTAACTTAAACTAAAACGTGTATTTTTTTTATATTACTTATCGTTTTCAACAAAAGTCAATATATTCCCATTTTTTGAAAATGTTTAATAGAAAAATTTGTAGTAGTTGAATGTCTATTACAAAAATCAATGATTACGAAAATACCGGTCCTTCATATAAACACCTTAAAATATCTAAATATATTAATTAAATTTAAGTTTTTCTAATCATATCTCCTAACTAAATACATTATTCACTAACTTTTTTTAAAAAAATTAAATAAAAGCTTGACTCTATCCCGCCCTATTTACAATACTCCGATATTTTAAAAGAGCCTTTTCACTCCTTTTCCAACGTCGGGGTGGTGGAAGGTAGTTTCTCCTTTATAGACCGACCGGGGGGACGAGTCCACTGCGCTCACCGCAGAAGGGTGTGGCAGGCGTGCGCATGCGCGGTGTCCTGCGTTGTCCGCAGAACTCAGATGCCGGTAAATGATAACAAACTGATATTTGTTTACCTGTTGTTTACGAAAGGGTTTAGATATCATTTCTGTAAGAAGTTACATGATTTTTAAAACCATCGTATTTTTTGTATTGTATGAAAGACTAGCTTTATAAACCCGGCGTCGCACGGGTTAACCTTTAATAACGGCGATTTATTTTTGACACGGCTATAATAAAATGGTCGGTCTGTTCATTGGCGACTTTTGGCAATATTTAAAATTTAACAACCCAAATGTGGTAATCATTTTACAATCAATAATTGAAATAAAATAATGATAGTCAACTAACAATCCTACAAATGAAATCCTCTTGATTTTTCGTGTTTATACTTAATTTTTGCTCGTGCAAAAGTTTCTTTCAAATTGAAAATTAAAAGTAGAAATCGAATTCGTGTTAATTTTTTAACGGCTCTTCTTACTGGATTTCCAAGTTTATCTAGGGATGACGTCATGCCCCTGTTTCAGCACGGCCCATGTGTTTTCAAGCCCCAGTTTCGGTCTCTCACTCTCAGGTGGATGACGTATTTTTGTAAATAATTATATTAATTAAAAAATCGTATTCAAATATGAAAAAACTAAGCCTCAGGTGCCCACGTAGGTATTACAGGGAATCTATATTAAAAATTTCGAATTTTTTCGAGCAGTATAAGTAGGTCTTTCACGATCCACAGACAAACAGACTCTTTCTTTTATTATTATAGATTATTAGGTTTCTGTATGTTGAGTGTTGTAGGAAAGATTTTTTTATAGGGTGTATGAAATCCTTTAGGTTATTTTGAAATCTTAAGAAATTGTTTTTTCTTTAACTAAAGGCGACCCCCCTTAGCATATGCAAGGCCCGGTGCGAACTTCATGCACTCTTAAAACAAAAGAGTGAAAATCACTCCAATAGGAGAAGTGCATTTTCGGCACCGGAAAGGAGTGGAAATTAACTCATACTGAGTTAAAACCGCTCATTTTAAGAGTGAAGGACGCAGATTGTTTTCTTTTATTTCTTTTACCCACTCCGAAAAAGAGTGAAATTCACTCCAATAGGAGAAGTGCATTTTCGGCACCGGAAAGGAGTGGAAATTAACTCGGACTGAGTTAAAACCGCTTGTTTGTTTTAAGAGTGTACGAGTATGATTCACAAGTAGTAAAAAACGTCTTAAAATACAAGTAGTTAAGCCGAAATGACCGTGACTGTGTACGCATGATCGTGATTCTAAGGTATCATTCAAAGTGCCGGCTATGACCAAATATGCATTTTTATTATTCGATTGTACAAAGACAGGTTTTCAAGCTAACTATATTGAACGTCGCTTATAAATGGTTAACAACGGGTTTTGAAATAAGGGCTATTTGGTTAAGCACATTAATGTTTCTAAAAAGGTTGAAATAAGTGATACCATTTAATAGAAACTTCTTACAATTAAAAAAAAATATTTTCATTGTTTTTTTTCATATTATATTAAGTCAGAGCGAGACTTCTTTCAAAACGCGTGCTTTCAAACGTTGTGTGAGGACACCTAAGGGGGGGGGTCCTGTTTTGTATTATTACAGGAATTTCTGGTCAAAAACATAGATATCATAGTTAAAGTATTAGATTGGCTGATCACGTGACCTCTAATGCTAACGACGGGACGCGCATGGAGACTTTTAAGGGGGCAAAATGGCCAGTGTTGCTGCCACATTAAGAAGAAAAATACTACGAAAAATACCATCTAATTCTAAAATTACAAAAAAAAATACTAGAAAAGGATTTAAAGTCACTAAAAAGATTCCAAAATGCAGCTAGTATTTTTACGATATTTTTAAGGAGGATATTAGTATTTTAGAATAATTCTAAAATTACCAAAAAATATCGTAAAAATACTAGCTGCATTTTGGAATCTTTTTAGTGACTTTAAATCCTTTTCTAGTATTTTTTTGTAATTTTAGAATTAGATGGTATTTTTTCGTAGTATTTTTCTCCTTAAAGTGGCAGCAACACTGGCCATTTTGCCCCCTTAAAAGGTCTCCATGCGCGTCCCGTCGTTAGCATTGGAGGTCACGTGATCAGCCAATCTAATATTTTAACTATGATATCTATGGTCAAAAAGTATCTCCTAGGCTTGCTCACTGTTACAAGCTTCAAATAGCCCGGCTTTCATCTGCAGCAGTATACATGACCTATAAATTGTTGCAGTAAAATATAATTTCAATTAAAATTTAAATATTAATTGTATTTGACTTGCTTTATACCAAAATAAATGTATAAAAGTTCAGTAAAATAATTTTAAGCCGTTTTTTAATATTATTAATTTGCTTACCAAGAAGCATCTTTATACTTGATATATGCCCATCCGACGGTTTCGAAATTTAGAAACTAGAATACATTTTTAAAGTGCTTTTTACATAATTTGTTTAAAATTAAAATCATTATGAAGAAAATTAATAAATGATTTAAAGCAAAATGGAACAATTTATAAATATAATTACAAAAAGTAATATATTTTACTTTGGTTAGTCTAAATTATTGCATATTTTGGAAATAATGGCATAAAAGAGGCTACATAACCGAGTGTACATTCAGCATAGATATCATAGTTAAAGTATTAGATTGGCGGATCACGTGACCTCCAATGCTAACGACGGGACGCGCATGGAGGCCAAATAAGGGGGCAAAATGGCCAGTGTTGCCACCACTTTAAGGAGAAAAATACTACGAAAAAATACCATCTAATTCTAAAATTACAAAAAAAAATACTAGAAAAGGATTTAAAGTCACTAAAAAGATTACAAAATGCAGCTAGTATTTTTACGATATTTTTTTGTAATTTTAGAATTAGATGGTATTTTTTCGTAGTATTTTTCTCCTTAAAGTGGCAGCAACACTGGCCATTTTGCCCCCTTATTTGGGCTCCATGCGCGTCCCGTCGTTAGCATTGGAGGTCACGTGATCTGCCAATATAATACTTTAACTATGATATCTATGATATTCAGCCTTTGAAAACGTTCATGAATTAATAATAAGAAAGAATAACTAACTAGTTTGAAGGATTTTTTTTCATTTAAACATCCTAAAAATCTATTTGTTTTAAATCATTCATGTCTAATATTGTTTATAGTGTACGCGCAAAAAATTTCCCCTACTTTCTTTTTAAAACCAAATTCTGCACTGTTTAAAGTAAAAAAATTATTTAGTTATCAGTAGAATTATTTTGTTTACATTTTTATTCGTAGCCTATTTAGAACAAAAATACTCAATCCAAACTATAAATGATATAAAAATGTACAAGTTTATGTACACGGTATTGTGTACTCTGTGACTCAGAGGTTGTTTTGCTTACGAATAAATGAGCTCGCTTTTAACCCGGGCGTGTACTCTTCTACTTTCATTGAGCTTTTCTCTCTCTCTCCCCCTCTCGCAACTCATAAACACAGCCTAAAAATAAAACCCTGGGTTCTGGACCCGATGCACCACGGCCAAACAAACAAATCGCTCCCGAACCCATGCACCCAAACAGTGTTGCGAGATGCCCAAAATGTAACTTCTGCGTTTCGAGCTGTTTTACACTCTTAAAACAAAAGAGTGAAATTCACTCCTATCGGAGAAGTGCATTTTCGGCACCGGAAAGGAGTGGAAATTAACTCAGACTGAGTTAAAACCGCTCGTTTTAAGAGTGTAGGACGCAGATTGTTTTCTTTTATTTCTTTTATACACTCCGAAAAAGAGTGAAATTCACTCCTATAGGAGAAGTGCATTTTCGGCACGGAAAGGAGTGGAAATTAACTCAGACTGAGTTAAAACCACTCGTTTGTTTTAAGAGTGTAGATATGTATTATAAAACAAAATTTATAGCGTCAATGAATCAATACATACATTTAACCCTCTGAGGGATAATGGGGCCCAGTCGG
Source organism: Oedothorax gibbosus (assembly GCA_019343175.1). NCBI lineage: Eukaryota > Metazoa > Arthropoda > Arachnida > Araneae > Linyphiidae > Oedothorax > Oedothorax gibbosus. The sequence continues at coordinate 44,550,930 of CM033271.1, forward strand.
TTAGGCATTCGCCTAGCATGCGAAAGGTCCCAGGTTCGGATCCGGGCATCGCTAAAATAACTGCCGACCTATAAACGGCCCGTGCAGCCCAAAATGTCCGACGAATAATACCCCTTGTAGAGGAAGTGCACGTTAAATATCTTTCAAAGTCCTAACGCTGCGTACGATGTCGCCCTTAACGGTTGCGTTGGGTGTCTACTCAGGTGTCGGCTCGTCACTTGACTGTGGTTAAAATACGACGTCCGTCGCCAATAGCCCTCGTGTAGCTCTAGTACGACGATAATTCAAACTAAACTAAACCAAATCTGAAGGATAATCAAATTGGCTTAGGGGTAAACTTGTTTTCACTGTATAAGAATAAAATTTAAATTTTAAATGAAATTTAAATTTTAAATGAAATTTAAATTTTAAATGAAATTTAAATTTTAAATGAAATTTAAATTTTAAATGAAATTTAAATTTTAAATGAAATTTAAATTTTAAATGAAATTTAAATTTTAAATGAAATTTAAATTTTAAATGAAATTTAAATTTTAAATGAAAATTAATTTTTTTAAAAATATATTTTTGGGGGGGAGATAGGTTGCAACAAATAATACTCAATATAAATGTAAAATTAGTTCCATATGTCCCTCTTATTTTACTGGAAGCCGGCGTTACCCGAAGTATCTGGGTATCTGGGTACCATCCGGAGTATCTGGGAAAGTCGGGAAAATTTTTGTACGGGAAAAGTCAGGGAAATTTTTATTTGCGAGTGAAACACCTGGAATTTTTTCTACCTGCTTTAGTATTGAATCGAGAATCGAATATAGTATTGAATCGAGTTATTTAGTATTGAATCGAGTTATTTAGTATTGAATCGAGTTATTTAGTATTGAATCGAGTTATTTAGTATTGAATCGAGAATATCGAATCGAATTTTCGAGTGAAAAAAACCTTGAATTGTTTTTACCTGCTTTAGTATTGAATTGGGGCCCAGTGGCTTAGTGCTTCGTTTTGTCATGCCACAGGTCTGGGGATCGAGTCCCGGATTGGTCGAGTTTGACTCACCCTTTCATGGGTCGGCCTTAATTGGGTCGATAAAATGAGGACAAAGCATGCTTGTAAAACTGGGGGTTCCGCGTGAAGTTGACCACCTAAGCGGGACATATGCCTAGCACCCCAGAGCCCTTGATAACGTAAGCTAGAATGGGCACGGCAGGCCTTAGCCCACTAATGGACTGTTGCGCCGAGGTGTTTAGTTTTAGTATTGAATTAGCAGTCCATTTTATTTATATCACTGAATAAACCAATCCAATATTCTAGACTGCATTGATTTCAACATATCTGTTTTAGTTGCTGTCTTTTTCCCTGTTTGACAACTTAGTCTACAATTTGTGTCATTTATAGCTGTGTCTTCTAACATTCTTCGTTTCACTCGTAGTGTTAGCTTCCACACTACGTTTATAACGTAAAAAGTGGAAGGTATTATAATCGTTCAGTCTGTCCGTCACCCACTTTCATAGACCAAACTGCAAATGCTACATTCAAGTGTGATATGTCAAAAATTTCAGCGCATCGAAATTAGAAGACATTGAAAATTTCAGAAAAGAGTTCGAATTTGAAGTACTTTAATTATTTAAAAAACTGCAAAATTTGATGCTCATTTAAAAAGCATAGGAAGCCATTTTTATTGGAATTAAATCCCCATTGCCATTCGCAACAATCGCTCGAGAAACTTTCATTCTTTTAGACAATAAATTAAAATAAATTTATTTTTGAGACATCGATCAGTTTGAAATGACGTCAAATATATTTCACTGAGATTTTTTGTATGTTGATATGAAATGTTTTTATTCTATTTAAAAGCGAGGAATATTACATACTTATTCTTTGAAATATAAATTAATTTTTTGCAAACGATAAGTAATAATTATTGAATTTTCGAAATAAAATAAAAGAAACTAGCCAAATTCAGCATGTAAATGTTTAATATAGAATTAATGCTTTGTTTGGCGCCTTTTTAACTGTTAAACACAACTGTTGTGTGGAAGCGGGTTAATTGACAGATTCTGTTACAAACCTACTTGTTTAGTACTGTTGATGAGACTTGTTTTTAAATCATAAAATAGAGTAATATACTCCAAGAACAAGTGCTCAGTAGGCCCGTAAATATCTTGCTTATAATAGCAAATTTCTGGAGCCCCGAAAATCTGGTCCAATCCATTTATTTTTAAAATATGTCGGCACTAATTAATGATATGTTTCGCTTCAATTCGTTTTTAATCCATTAACGACGATTTTTTTGGAATACCATTAACAACCATTGAATACCATTAACATTAACTCATTACCGACTAGCAACGCCAAAAATTCAAATTTTTTTTATTCGTTTTTCGTGTAACTAAATGTGTCCTACATAAATTGTTCAGCCCTATTGTCTCCATTTGCCTAATATTCTTGTTTATTTAAACAAGTAGGTTTGTAATAGAATCTGTCACTTAACCGTCCCCAATAGCCATTATGTAGCTCTTGTGCGACGATAGTTCAACTATACCCTAACCCTCAGATCCACAGAAATAACAACATGCATTGTATGCGGAATATTCTGAAATGGGAATTGTTTAACGTTGCAACGCTTTTGTTTTCATTTTCTGACTGCGATTTCATTGGTTGCTTCGGTTTCATTCTCAAAAGACCGATGTAGATGAAAAAAAAACTTTTTTAGAAGCAAGATTTCTTTAACAAATGTTTAACATTTCTTTAACAACAATTTCTTAACAATTTCTTTAACAATACCACATAACTTTTTTTCATTTAAATTATTGAAGTTTCACTTTTAACCCACCATGACGGGCGTTGAGATCTATGACAAGTTTGTACTTAAAATTCCATACTGGCTTTTTTTCTGCATTATTCTATCCTTGCTCTGTATATCTATAACAAAGGCTATTTTCTATCAGAGGAAAAAGTTCATTTGTAAATACTTTTGAATTTCAGTATAGTTTGGTATTGAGGTTTAGTTTACTCAAAGTCCTCTGGAGTCTGTTGGTTCTAACCCAAATCAACCAACAACCAACAACCTAACAACCAACATCACAGCAAGAAGTTGGCATTTAAAAAATTTAATTAGTAAAATATCCTTAAAACTCAATTTTCGAATACCTAAACAAAAGTAGTTCCAGAAAAATGGAAACAAACCATTGTAGCTGTTGCCATCCACAACGTGAAAAAAAACCCTATTAAAGTATAGAATAATTATATAATAATTAATTATTATGAGTTGGATACAAAAACAAAATATATGAAAAATATGTTGCCATGGCGAATATTTATTGTGTTATCAACAACGATCCATTGTTGATTTACACCATTACTTCTTCCTTTACATTTATTTCTCTCCATTCGAATTTCGAACAAAACTAGGACTTTTGAGAGAAGGGGAGGAAGGGAATCGTTTCCGGAATTCGTTCTAAAAAAGAATCTCGTCGATCGATAGCTGGCAACAGAAAACACTCCAAAGGCGGGGAGGATGCAACGCGTAGAATAAAATAACTTGATGTTAAAAACCTTGCTTACCATTAAAGTTGTTAAAATCTTTGTTTTTTAAAGCATTGCTATTAATATTAGTTTCAGGAATACAGTATTAAATTGGGGAATGTGGATGTTTCAGATGATGTAATGCTTTTGTTTTCATTTGTACTTGATTTCATTGGTTGCTTTGGTTTCACGTACACTCTTAAAACAAAAGAGTGAAATCCACTCCTATAGGGGAAGTGCATTTTCGGCACCGGAAAGAAGTGGAAATTAACTCAGACTGAGTTAAAACCGCTCGTTTTAAGAGTGTAGGACGTAGATTGTTTTCTTTTATTTCTTTTACCCACTCCGCAAAAAGAGTGAAATCCACTCCTATAGGGGAAGTGCATTTTCGGCACGGAAAAGAGTGGATATTAACTCAGACTGAGTTAACACCGCTCGTTTGTTTTAAGAGTGTACTGCGATTTCATTGGTTGCTTCTGTTTCCCTCTTAAAACGACGTCATAAATGAAAAAAAAGACTTATCTTTCTGTGCAATTTTTCTTTAACAAATGATCTGAACAACCAACAGCACAGCAAGCAGTTTCCATTTAAAACATTTAGTAAGTAAAATATTCTTAGAAAACTGTCGTATGCTTATGCAGACAAAAAATGAAAAAAGTGGACACATGGAGCTGTTGCCATTCACGATGTAAAATAACCCCATTTAAAAACATTTATTTTTTTTACAGCATTGTCCTTGATATCAATTCAAGAATAGGAAATTAAATTGGGAAAAGAATCAAAATTTTGCGTTTTTGAAACTTTAAATTCGTTTGTGAATACGGCGGATTCAAATATTAAAAAAATCGTCGAATATTTTCGACCGGAAAATGAGTTAATTTGATTCTTTTATATTACGAAATTTGCCAAAGCCTCTCAACATAATGAATAGTAATGAGCATGTTTCACGTCGTGAGTGGCAACAGTTCCAGTATTATTGTTTTCATTTTTGGTACCTCTAGAATTACATTTGTTTTGGCCTCGTGTGGCTCTAGTGCGACGATAATTCAGAACCTAACTTAACCTAACATTTGTTATGGTGATAATTTGATCTAATTATTTCATTTTAATAAAAATATATATTGAAATTGCTAAATAATGTCGGACAGTGTATGTTTCCATAGCGATTGATTTTATTTTCTCGTGTTGTTCGTTTCGTTGCCTTTGTTCTCTTGTTCTTTTTACGTTTTAAATTGTGTTGTCCTTTAATCTGTAGAATAGTTTTATCTAAATACTGAAAAATACTAATTAATACTAATATAATAATAATTAATAAAAATACTAATTAATACTAATATAATAATAATAATTAATAAAATACTAATTAATACTAATATAATAATAATAATTAATAAAAATACTTAATTAATACTATAAATAATAATAATTAATAAAAATACTAATTAATACTAATATAATAATAATTAATAAAAATACTAATAAATACTAATTACCAAATATGAAATATCCTAAACACTAAATATCCGCTGTTTTTACAACGCATTGAAAGTGAAACCGAAACAACCAATGAATCGCAGAAGACAAGAATGAAAAATGGAAAACTTACGTCATCTGAAACAACTGAAATCTGCCCATAAGTTTACTCTACAGAAAGCTCTGAGTACCATCAATATTGTACCTGTAACAAAATCTTAAAATTTTTCCTGCATCTAAATGCATTATAAAATCCCGGATTGGGCGAGGTAGACCCATCCTTTCATCCCTTAAGTGGGTCGATAAAATGGGGACCAGGCATGCTTGGGAACTAAACACTGGGGGTTCCGCGTGAGGCTGACCACTTTACCTGGACATATGCCTAGCACCCCACAGCCCTAGGTCACGAAAGCTGAAATGGGCACGGCAGGCCTTGGCCCACTAATGGGCTGTTGCGCCGAGGAGTTTAGTTTAAATGCATTATAAATTCGAAGGAGTTGAGTTTTATTCGAACTGTGTAACCGGATGTCTATATCTATTCATGTACTAACTAATTTTCCTAATGTACTATTTATTAATGTAATGCTAAATTGCTCGGTGTAAAATAATTTTAGGAGAGTTATTTTTAAAAAAAAAAATCTGTCAAAATTTATTCTAACAGAAGTAAACAAGCAATTGTTCTTTCAAAAGAGTTCTCTCCGCCTTTTTCTTTTTGAACATCCTCCCACACCTGACGATATTATCTCGTATTTCAAAACTAGGTTGTTTTTTCGTCTAGAAAATATAATTGTTAACGTTACTATTTCCAGAAAAAAGTTTTAAAAGAAATTCTAAATTTGAATTTTGGAATTGTCGAGTGTTATCATGTGTTTTTCCCCCAATTCGTACAATTGGGGATTCGAAGAGGGGTCATTGACTCGTTTTCGTTTATTTTAAACTTTTTCGGATGTCAATTTCTAGCTTCCGTGAGGAGCTTTAATGCAGCCAAGTACTCCTTGTAGTTTAGAAACGCGGTCGAGTGTCGAGGTCGACATCTTAGCTGGCACCCAACGTGAAAATAGAACGCTAACGTCGAGTAAGGTTAAGTTTGACTCACAAATTTAACGAGCACGTTTATCTCAGTGTACCTGGGAACCCCTGTGATCTTTTTTACAATCTCAAATACATTTATAATATGGCTGTGCTTAGAACTTGATACCATCTCGATGAGCAGCCGGGGTCCAGAAAACTCGGCCACCGGAGCCCGCATCTTAAACGAATGTCTGTTTGCATTTGATTAACTAACTGACAATTGTAACACAATAAAAAACCATTGCTAAAACGCAAGTAATAACTTTTATTTATTTTAAAGCATACAGATATTTACTTAAGTTCCCTCACCATTTGTTAAACCAAGTTTGAAAACATAAATTTCAAAATCATTCTATCACCAACACAATACAATGGAGGACAAATGGTTCGCATATTTCTGTAGCTCACATCCTAGAAATTTTCCCCGGTATGTGAAACTAGTAATGTAATGTAATCGTTTCCGGCTGCCTATGTCTAGCCTCCTTTAGGAGCTAGCCAAATTACGCCTCGTAATTTAGAACCTTGGTCAAGTGACGAGGTCGACACCTGAGCGGGCACCCAACGGAACTTCGAGCGACATCGTACGCTAATGCTGCCGTCGGGACTTTCGACTTCACAGATTTAACGAGCACGTATATCGCAGTGTACACGGGCACCCCGGTGAATTTTTTTAGACGATTTTTTCCACCAGCACGAATACGTCTATAATAGTATGGCTAGGATGAGGACAGAACCAAGAACCTTCTCGGTGAGAGGCCCGTCACCTCTCGGCCACCGGGGGGGGGGGGGCGCACTGCAAGATTTCATGTAAAATATTAATTACCAGGTGATATTGTACCGTTTTATTATTTTAAATTGATTTGTTTTTTATTTTTATATTATCCAATAAATTACCGATTTATTTGACATAAATAAAACAGCATTCATTTAGAAAAGCATAAGTTTAATAAGTTTTAAAGAAAAGTGAAATTAATGTTAGTAAAAGTCAATATTTAGTTGAGCCACCTTTAGCCGCTATCAAAGCTTTAATTCTGTGCGGCATGCTATCAATGCAAGACTGTACTGTCTGTACATATTTGAGGAGGAAGATTCCACACATAAATAATCTTATAATAAATAATTAAGATAAACTAATCTTAATCATTATTAATCATAATTATCTTAAAATAAATACAAATATGTAGTCTACATCAATTCTTTTAAATAAAAATCAATAATATTGTAGTTTAAATGTATCATTATTGCATAAAAACTCAAACATCAAGAAACATAAAATTACTCAAAAATATACAGTGCGTCTAATAATTTGTCCAGGGACTGTACACCTGCGTAGGCACCCAACGCAGCTTTTTAGAGCGACATCGTCGGGACTTTATTGCATTATATTTACCGTGCACTCTCCCTACGCGGGGTATTATTCGTCGGACTTTTTGGCTGCACGTGCCGTTTATAGAACGAAAGTTATTTTGGAAACAAACCTCTTACGTTTTCGCATTCAGGACCGACCCAGCTCAACATAGGATTTCTCCACTTAATACTTTTTGAAACCAACTAGTTTCTCAAGCCCTTTCATTGTAGGATAACTTTTTTTTGGCCCGGACCCGAACCCAGGACCTGTCTTATAGAAGGCAAGCACCCTACCCACTATTCTCCCCAGCCCAGAGAATAATTCGTTTCCCCCAGTCCCATGGTTATTTTGGAAACAAACCTCTGACCTTTTCGCATTCAAGACCGACCCAGCTCAGTTTTTAATAGAGGATTTCTCCACTTAATACTTTTTAAAACCAACTTGTTCCTCAAGCCCTTATATTGCAGGATAACTTTTTATGGCCCGGACCCGAACCCAGGTCCTGTCTGATAGAAGGCAAGCACCCTACACTCTTAAAACAAAGAGTGAAGTCCACTCCTATAGGGGAAGTGCATTTTCGGCACCGGAAGGAGTGGAAATTAACTCAGACTGAGTTAAAACCGCTCGTTTTAAGAGTGTAGGACGTAGATTGTTTTCTTTTATTCTTTTACTCACTCAGCAAAAAGAGTGAAATCCACTCCTATAGGGGAAGTGCATTTTCGGCATGGAAAGGAGTGGAAATTAACTCAGACTGAGTTAAAACCGCTCGTTTGCTTTAAGAGTGTACCCACTATACTCCCCAGCCCAGAGAATAATTCGTTTCCCCCAGTCCCATCAGAGCTGCCAAATATCGCATTCGATGGGCAGGCGAGATGCACGAGGCCATTGATTGCCATCGACCGTTTGGCATCGACCGGCACTATCACCCCCCCCCCCCCCCCGCACTTCTTTATTTTCAAGTTAAGAGAAATCGGTGAAGGGCGGAGTGACATTGGGGGGGAAACATCTCTTTAAATGTACGGTTTCAAAGTAGCATCTGATTTACCAGAAGGGGAAAAAAACGTAAAAATTAAAGAATGTTTTTGTATTTAATAATATAAACTCCCAGTACGAATTTTGTTCCGTTGAATTCTCGTACTTTTATGTAATAAGAAATGGTTTTGAGTCTGGCGCAGTTTTCGAAAAGGGTATTTGACTAAAAAAATTTTATTGGTTTAAAATATTCTTATGCCAAAAATATTAGACCCGTATTTTTTCTTTTTTCCAACTGCCCAATAAAAAGGCAGAAAAATGTATTTTAAAATTAGGACGTAAAATTACACCCGAAAACGCTTTGTGGCTGTCACGTGGTATCTATGACGTCACTAGTAACTATAAACAAACTTTGAAACACCATTTTGGAATCTATTTTAAGCAAATTTGAACTATCCGCTTCTTTAAAACCTCCTTCCCTTATCTATATAATTCTTATTTTAATAGTAAATTAGATTAAATACAGTTTAATTGCAAGCAAAAAAAAATATCACACCGGTTTGTTTATATATACTAGTGACGTCAGCCAAATCGACCTGTTTGTGATCACGTGACGTACCAATGAAAAAAAAGTCATTTTAAAATGATTTTTATCAATTATTAAGATTTATTTTGCAAAAAAATATATAAGTTTGTTATTTTTGGGTTCAAACTATAATTAATTTAATATTGGAAGGTATTTTAGCGATACAGTCAAGTACCCTATTCGAAAGTTACAAGAGAAGCATTATACCGATTAGTTCTCCAAATCTTTCGACAGATTAAAGCCAAGAGAAGTATACTTATTGATCGTTTAACGCGCCTCCAAAAGGACGGTACAAGTATGCAAAGAAACGATTTTTATTTGTAAATTCGTTTTTCGAGTCACTTAATTTGTCCTACATCAATAATTGGTCAGTATTATAGTCTTTATGTGTCTTATATTAGGTTTATTTAAGAGGATACGGTACTCAAAAATTGGTCAAAATATCGATATTTCAGTTTTTACTTCTCAATATTTTTCTGAACATTTTGAAAGTTTCATAATGATATCTTTTGTAGAAAAAAGTTATTAAATATTTTCTGGAGTCACTCCTATAAGTTTGAATACGTATTTCGTCTGCTTTCAACCTTTATTCTCTGTTTCGCGTTTTTCAATTCTTGTGTTTAATAAATCACTAAGGCTTTTTTGCTAATTAAGTTAGAATTTTGAAATTTTTAACCTGTGTTCTTACATATATAGTGCACAAAATTGTGCATGGAATAAGGTCTACTATGTATAGTTTTTTTTTAAATGTCGAATTCAATAATTTTCAGTGTTGGCATGTTACAGGCATGTTACTAACAAGTACAGGCATGTTACTTTTTAACTGTAGCTCACATTTTAAAATCCATGCACAGTTATTGAACAAATAGTAGGGAGACCGGGTCTAGTTGATACACTTCTTACTTTCTGATTTTTGTAATTTTTTTCTGTCAATATTTTGAAACAAACTAAGTGTAGTTAGTAACTATAACTGTTTGGCTAACGGCTGAGATTTTTATAATCTTAAGGGAATTGAATTTGCACTGACAAAAAAAATGTTTTTTGAAATGTTGCAATATGTATCAACTTAACCCGATCTGGGTAAAGTTGATACGGCATCGGGTCAAGTTGGTACGCATATGAGTAAGCTGAGACGGTGCTAGGAAATAATTAAATATCTAATAAAAAATTACAGTAATTACGAAAAGTGTTTTATTTTACAATACAAATAGGTTTTAAACTTTATATGATACAAAGTTTTACATGATAGGGCCTATATTGATTGTAACTGATTACTCCGAGTCTGAGAAATTGGGATCTGATTGACAATTGAAACACGTGTAAAATGGATTGTCTTCAGCACGTGCGATGTGTGGAGAAAGAATGGGTTTCCTTTTCAAAAATTTAGAAAACCATTCCGCAGTTGCAATTTTAGCATTTATCCAGGTGCCTGGCATCTTTATTTGGTTAGCTAGTGCCAGTTCATAGGCCAGCTCTCGAACATTTTTTGGAGTCAATCCGTAGTAAATTTTAGATCTTGTTAAAATAGATCTGCTAAGCTCCTCCTCAAGTTCGTCAGTCAATATTTGTCGATGTTTAGCATAACCCATTTTTACAACCTCGTCAGTAGCCTCTGGCGTTTCAAGGTTTTTTCCTTTTTTGTCTTGAACCTGTAAAGAGTCATTTTGTCTATATTAAAGGTTTTGGCCGCTTCCCTAATAGACATTATGCCATTTCTAATCTCTTCATAAGCTCTTCCAAAAATATCAATTGGTATTTCGCCTCTTGTAGTTTTTTCTTGTAGTTTCTTGGCATCTGTAAATAAATGCAACATATGAAAATTCGTGTGGGTTAAGTTGATACATCGTATCAACTTGACCCCAAAGAAGCGTATCAACTTGACCCAACCGTCGCCATTACACTAAACCACAAAATACGGGAAACCAATAACAGCTAGAACAAAGTCTACTAGGTTACATTCTTACCTTTAGAGCATGTAACAATGTGATGTTATTGATAACACAATCCACTAACAAGTAAACTTTCAATAACACTTCAAAACCAGGGGTAAAAATTTACTTTTAAAGCTCAAAACCAATATTTAATTCACAACTCATAGAACAAAGCAACCTCCTCTCAGTGCTCACTCGTGGTTGCTGAGGACGGACAGTCCGTCCAGTCAAGCGAGTACCCACTTGTTTGCGTCTGCGCATTACGGAGTTATTTTGACTGTATCAACTTGACCCTGTATCAACTAGACCCGGTCTCCCCTACTAAAAACAAACTATAAAAGTTTGGTGGAGTTATTTTCAAAATTGAAAGAGGAGTAGCGTTTTAAAAAAGTTAAAAATTTCGGAATTTTCATAAATAAATGAAAAACTACTGTAAATATTTGTTTTTTTTGTTACAAATTTTTATTTAGAGTTAACATTATATAAAACCACTATAATTTACAAGTTTATATCATTATTTCTAGAAATAATGTTTTGGGTACCGTATCCCCTTAAATAAAACAAAGCAGTACTCTTTTTATTTTCGCATGGTAAGCAGTTGCAACCGATGGCGCTTCGGTAATCACTGGTTTAACTGTATTTAAATTTTCGAAGAATCAAACCACAATTCTGTAACTATTCTGTAATATTATTCGCGTACTGAATCATAACGTTGTGACTAACATTTAACCTTATCCCTAACTAAACCACAATATTAGAACTTTGTAGCTTCCACACTACGTTCATAACGTAAAAAGTGGGAGGTATTATAATCGTTCAGTCCGTCTGTCTGTCACCCACTTTCATAGCCCAAACTACAAATGCTACGGACAAGTGTGATACGTCAAAAAATTCAGCGCATCCAAATTAGAATATATTGAAAATTTCAGAAAAGAATTCGAAGTACTTCAATTATTTAAAAAACTGCAAAATTGAATGCTCATTTAAAAAGCACATGAAGCCATTTTTATTAGAATTAAATCACCATTGCCATTAGCAACAATCGCTCGGGAAACTTTAATTCTTTTAGACAATAAATTAAAATAAGATAATTTTTGCGACATCAATCAGTTTGAAATGACGTCAATATATTTCACCACGAGATTCTTTGTATGTTTATATGAAATATTTTCATTCTATCTAAAAGCGAGGAATATTACATATTTATTCTTTGAAATATAAATTCATTTTTGCAAACGATAAGTAATAATTATTGAATTTTCGAAATAAAATAAATGAAACTAGCCAAATTTAGCATGTAAATGTTTAATATAGAATATCAATACTGTGTTTGTCGCCTTTTTACCTGTTAAACACAACTGTTGTGTGGAAGCGGGTTAAGTGACAGATTCTGTTACAAAAATACTTGTTTAAATTTATAACAGTTGAGCTCAATCGTATTTTTTCCCGCCTCATCTTCTACACAAACTGAAGTAAATGAATTCCACAAATATCTAACCATTTGTCAGATTTTTATTCCTAAAACATATCATGCGAAACTCGCCAGGCACTTTGCGCTCCAAAGAGTATTAAGATGATTGATAGAATAAAAAAAAAAGTAAAACTCTCGACAGGTTAAAGTGTCTTCTTTATAGCGCTGCAACACCTTGCTGGCAAGTATCCAAACCGAAGGGAAATACTTGTAGGTTTTGAAGGATGGTGACATGTTATGAAGTGGAATCATTCATGAACTAATGAAAATAGTTGTTATAAAGAGAGGGAATATTTTATTCATACAGTCATGAACATGATTGCTTAAGCTATTGATAATGCTACGCATATACTTATGAAAATGGTTGTAACTAATGAAAATAGTTGTCATAAGATAATTATAATATTATTCACAAACTATTGAAACCGCTACCACACAGTATTTGTGCTCAAGAAAAAACGCACTAACACCTCTGAAAAATATTCGCCAAACAGGGCCTTCAGCTTATAATTTATTTCTCATTCAAACTTTTAAACGCCAAAATTAACTATTTTCATGAATCTTCTTTCCCAAATTCATAATTACTCATTATCGTTTACTGAATTTGTTTGAAATTCGAAAAATAATGATGAAACTTTTTGTAATAAAAATCTTTTAGTTGCCACAATTTCCCATATTCATTAGCTTTCTTTCGAAAAAGAGAATAATAAATAATTAGTTAAATTGATGCTTTAAAAATAAAAGCGTACTTTTGCATATTTTTTTTCATTCAAAGTTAGAATTCTTTATGCATCCTTCCTCATACACATATAATGAAACATCAAAAGAACTCTATTGTAATATTACAGCAGTCCAAACTAAATTATATCACATAAATAAATATTCTTTCAAGAGTTTTATTTTTATTTTAAATAAAGTTTCTCGTACGTTTGACGAAATGCCAACAGTGAAAATATTGAATAAAAATGGAATTTGCACGTTATTTCAATGTGGATTAAATTTTTAGTTTTTTTAAAAATATTAAATATACTTCTAATTTAAATTTTGAAATGAAATTTGGGATGTAGCCTAACCTGATTTTTTGCTTCAAAATGACGTATCCCACTTGTTTGTGCGACTTGCGGTTCGTTCTGTGAAAGTGGGTGACAGACGGATGGACGGACGGACTGAACGATTATAATACCTTCCACTTTTTACTTTATAAACGTAGTGTGGAAGCTAAAAACAGTAAAACTCTCGACAGGTTAAAGTGTCTTCTTTATAGCTCCGCAACACCTTCACTCTTAAAACAAAAGAGTGAAATTCACTCCTATAGGAGAAGTGCATTTTCGGCACCGGAAAGGAGTGGAAATTAAGTCAGACTGAGTTAAAACCGCTCGTTTTAAGAGTGTAGGACGCAGATTCTTTTATTTTATTTCTTTTACCCACTCCGAAAAAGAGTGAAATTCACTCCTATAGGAGAAGTGCATTTTCGGCACGGAAAGGAGTGGAAATTAACTCAGACTGAGTTAAAACCGCTCGTTTGTTTTAAGAGTGTTGCTGGCAAGTATCCAATCCTAGGGAAATACTTGTAAGTTTTAAAGTAGGGTGACACGTTATGAAGTGGAATCATTCATAAACTAATGAAAATAGTAAAGCAGTGATGATTTTAATCACCAACTAATGAAAATAATTGTCATAAACTATCGATAATTTTATTCATAAATCAAACTGATGAAAATGGTTGTTATAAATTCGTGACAATTTCTTCCGTAAATTAACGAAAAACTTGTCATAAACTACTGATAATGCATCTCATAAAATACTGATTTCTATGGAGTATCTATAGATGATAGTACTACTGATATATCTATTTTTTTCATAGAGTAATGAAAAATGATTTTCCTTAACTTCTGAAGACTTTATTCGGAAAAAAATTACAATGTTTTACGTAAATAAAAGTTACTAAACAATACTCTGCTAGTCTACAACTACCAATTTATTTTAGATGTCATGATAATACCGTATAATTATATATGCGTACCGATTATTTATAAACGTATGAAAACAACTATGCATTTACTATAGAAAACATCCTCATTCTCAAACTACACTCCTCAAAACAATTAGGGGAGCACTTTGTGTACTTTTTATTAACCCTTTCAGTTCCAACTTTTTATTTTTTATTCTAAAAATCTGAAATTTGTGAAATAGATTCATTATGTATCCAGAATGAAATGGTAAAAAGCAGGGGGAAAAAATCTCAATTTTTTAAACTAAAATTTGAGGGGGAAAAATTGGAATCACACATAACTTTTAAATAAATTATAACAGTAATATTTTCAAAACTTTATTTGTTAAAAAGAGCTAAAATTAATTTTAAAACATCTAAGAATGCAAGCGTGAAGAATTTAGGGTCAATTTATTTCATAAAATTTCTTTAGAGTGAATTTTATTTAACCATGTTTTCCCCATTTTCTTTTAATTAAAACAAACATTATTTAATTCTTCAAAAGACATGATTCTTCCATCTAACGGTAAATAAGTGCTAACAAATTTATGGAACTCTATATTCAAACTAAAAATAAACTACAAGGTGTCCGTAAAAGAATGTCCGAGTTAACGGTATATTACAGGAGTTTATTCTATACTAAATATAACAAATCAATACATGACATTGAAGGAAAACTAACCTAGTTTTTCCTATAAGTGCTTGTGGCGGCAGGAGCGAGAGCAGTTCTAGTGCAATCGTTTACAGCAACCAATCAATAATCATAATATTTGTCTAACTGTTGAATTCTGTATTTGTATCTATAACATATGTATTTAAACTCTGATGCATTCATAACAGTTGCTCCTTTTTACCATGCATCTTACAGCATGTATATGTTTTTATGAGTTATGTTTCGTTGTTATGTGTTAGTTATTAAAAGTTAAGTTTAGCCAAAGTATTTGTGATGTCTTTTCTTTAAAACAATATCACTGTGCTCGTGACAAATGAGTGCAGTATATCTGGTGACCTCGGACTTCGGATTTTCTACGTGGAACCTGCTCTGAAGCCTACTTCACGGGGACTGATGTACCTAGTACGAATACACCGGCTCATTCTGATGCAGTTTGCCTTAGGTGTCTGCCAGGTAGCCTCTTTCACCGTCGCACTGTTGATCGACGGTCGCTTCTTCACCTGCGTGTTCCCAGCGCCTGTGGCCAGTTCCCTGCACTGAAGTTTTTCCCAGAGCCTCCAGCCATTTCACACCGACGCGACGTGTACCCAGCGCCTGCAGCCTGTTCCCACCAGCGTGTTCCCAGCAGCAGCGGCTTGTGTATCCAAGCGTGCCTCAGCTCCTGCATTCCAGCGGACATTGCGTATCTTCCGGCGAACTGTCTTCAAGCAATTCTCCTATTCTGGACATTGGGGACATTTTGGACATTGTGTGAACATTTGTGGTGTTTAGTAGGTGCATCGTCGTAAGTTCGAAGTTTTGACTACTAATATTTTTGGCCCTTTGGTAAGGTCAAGTATTTTTTTCTTTCTTTTGAAGTTCTAGTTCTAGTTCGTTTGCTTATTGCACCTTTTCAATTTAACTTTCGAATTTTAAAACATTCAGAATGACTAAACACAATATCGACTCCAAAAATTCATTGCAAAATCAAATCACCGAACTACAAAAGGAAATTTCAGCTCTAAATGAAAAGCTTGATGGTTTATTAAGGAATAGTAACAATTGTTCTAGAGGCCGTTCTCGTTCAAGGAACTTCAAAGGAAGTCGTAGTTCTAGTTCCAATAATCGAAGTTTTAATGATAAAAGTCCAAATGCACAAAATAATCCCAACTCTCTACCTAAAACTTGCTGGTATCATAAAAAGTTTGGTGAAAAAGCTCATAGTTGTAACGAGCCTTGCTCTTATCACTTGGCAAATTTGCCGTTGGACGAGCCTTTAAAACTCGTAGACCCGACCACGGAAGCAGTGATCCCTGGCTCTAATGCTGGTTTTTTGAGTCATCGACTTTTTGTCACTGACGTAAAATTAAGATTCAATTCTTTGTCGACAGTGGCTCGGATTTAAGTTTGTTGCCTCTTTCTTTTAGAGGTTGTCGAACAGTCAGTCCTTATGTTTTGAACGGTGCAAACGGGACCACAATTAAAACTTACGGTTCAAAGTTACTTTCTTTAAACTTGGGTCTCCGTAGGAAGTTTGACTTTCCTTTTGTCATTGCAGCCGTTTCTAAACCCATTATAGGAGCTGATTTTCTACAGCAATTCGGTTTAATTGTTGACATTAAAAATCGCAAGCTTATTGACCCTTTAACGTCTTGTACTCAAAAAGGTAAAGTTTTGCCTACTTTCATACCGGGAATTAAGACTGTTGTTGGCGATAGCAAATATCACCGCCTAATACAGGAATTCCCAGACGTAACTAAGGCCAGTCCAAGACCCTTGGCTATAAAACATGATACGGTCCACCACATTAACACTTTTGGCCCGCCTGTTTGCTCTAAGGTTCGTAGGCTACATCCTGCTCAGCTTAAAGCAGCTAAGGATGAGTTTTCCTATATGCTGGAGCATGGTATTTGTCGACCATCTAAAAGTTCCTGGGCTAGTGCATTGCACATGGTCCCGAAGAGTAATTCAGACTGGCGACCAACAGGTGATTACCGGCTTTTGAATCCGCGTACCAAACCTGACAAATACCCTTTGCCGAACCTGCAAGATTTCACTCAGGACCTTTCGGGTAAAAGAATTTTCAGTAAGATTGACCTTGTAAGGGCTTTTAATCAAATACCTGTACATGAGCCTGATATAGAAAAAACTGCAGTTATAACCCCATTTGGGTTGTTTGAATTTATGTTTCTTCCTTATGGTCTTTGTGGTGCGCCCCAAACCTTTCAACGCTTCATCAATGAAGTTCTTTTTGGGCTTGATTTCGTCTTCGCCTATTTAGACGATATCTTAATAGCCAGTACTAGTGAGGAAGAACACTTAAAACACTTGCGGTTGATATTTCAGAGGCTTCAAAATTTTGGCGTAACTATAAATTCAGCTAAATGCGTCTTTGGAAAGTCTGAAATTTCGTTTTTGGGTCACATTGTCAACGCATCTGGTTGTAGGCCTTTACCTGTAAAGGTTGAAACCATTGTAAATTACCCCTTGCCAGGAACGATCAAGGATTTAAGGCGTTTTTTAGAATGCTTAAATTTTTATCGTCGTTTTGTTCCGAAAGCAGCCGAGTTGCACGCCCCTTTAAATGCTCTTTTATGTGGTTCAAAGAAGAATGACAAACGAGTGATTGATTGGTCCGATTCGTTGAAGGACGCATTCCAAAAATGTAAGGACGCTATCGTCAATATCACCCAATTATCTCATCCTGAACCTAACTGTGAACTTGCACTGTTTACGGATGCCAGCGATTTAGCTGTAGCGGGTGCGTTGCATAAGAAAACTCCTAATGGTTACTTGCCCTTGTCTTTCTTTTCAAAGAAGCTAAATTCTGCTCAAAAATCATATTCAGCCTATGATAAAGAGCTTTTGGCAATTTATTTATCAATTATACATTTTCGTTTTATGTTAGAAGGTCGCGTTTTTCATGTTTTGACGGATCATAAGCCTCTCGTTTTTGCGTTTAACCAGGGTTTTGAAAGATGTTCTCCCAGACGACTACGTCAGGTCGAGTTTGTTTCCCAATTCACCACTGATATACGTCATGTTTCTGGTGAACTTAATCCAGTAGCTGATGCACTTTCTAGAATCGAGGAAATAGTGTACCCTGTCCAAATAAATTTCGAGGATATGGCTGCCCGTCAATTGACTGATGAAAAGCTTCAATTTTGCTTGCAAAATCCAGATAAAACAGGCCTTGAACTAAAGTTAATCGATTTTCCAAATTTTAAAGCTAGATTATATTGTGACATTTCCCAAAAATCTGTTCGAGTATTTATTCCCGACTCTTTTCGACAATTAGTTTTTGAATCTGTACATGATCTTGCTCACACGGGTGCTCGCCCAACGCTGAAGCAGATTTCTGTGAGATATGTTTGGCCCTCGATGCGGAAAGATGTGGCTTCTTGGTGTCGTACTTGTGTGGCTTGTCAGAAGGCCAAAGTTCACAGGCACACTGTTTCGCCATTGCATCAAATACCAACTCCAAATGCCAGATTTCAGCATGTCCATCTTGACCTAGTTGGTCCGTTACCCACTTTTCAAAACTACAGGTACTGTCTTACCATTATCGACAGGTATACCAGATGGGTTGAAGCGGTCCCACTACAAGACATTACAGCTGTTACTGTCGCTAGGGCATTTTTGTATAACTTCGTTTCTCGTTTTGGTGCCCCTTCGCGTATAACTTGTGACCAAGGTAGACAGCTTGAGTCTGCTGTATTTAAACGCTTGGCACAATCTCTCGGCTCTGAAATCTCGCGCACTTCAGCTTATAATCCAAAAGCAAACGGCATGGTTGAAAAAACACATCGAACCCTTAAAGCTTCCCTAAAGTGTAATCCTTTGGATTCTTGGGTGGATCACCTTCCTCTGGTTCTACTTGGTCTCCGCACTGCTATTCGTGAGGACTGGAATCATTCTTCTGCTGAAATGGTATATGGTCAAACCTTAAGATTGCCAGGTCAGTTTTTTGATACTCCCAAAACTAATCTTTCTGAACCAGATTTCATACAAACACTTTCAAAGGCCTTTTCTGATGTTAAACCTTTGGCGGTTACGTGGAAGGATAAACGAGCAGTTTATGTTCCTAAAGCTTTAGAAAAATGCAGTCACGTTTTTATTCGAAATGATTCAGTCAGGAAACCACTCCAACCACCGTATGATGGACCTTTTCATGTCTTGAAACGAAAGTCTAAAGTGTTTTTTCTGCAGGTTGGAAAGGATTCAAAGTGGATATCAATAGACAGGTTAAAACCTGCTTTTCTAGCTAGTCATGAACCTGCTGCAGAGAACAGTCAACCGTTGCCGACACCGATTTCTGATGCTGCAGCCTCGACTCGCAGCTACACCACCAGGAGTGGAAGGAAAGTTCGTTTTCGCTTACCCTTGACGTGAAAGCTACGGAGGGGGATGATGTGGCGGCAGGAGCGAGAGCAGTTCTAGTGCAATCGTTTACAGCAACCAATCAATAATCATAATATTTGTCTAACTGTTGAATTCTGTATTTGTATCTATAACATATGTATTTAAACTCTGATGCATTCATAACAGTTGCTCCTTTTTACCATGCATCTTACAGCATGTATATGTTTTTATGAGTTATGTTTCGTTGTTATGTGCTAGTTATTAAAAGTTAAGTTTAGCCAAAGTATTTGTGATGTCTTTTCTTTAAAACAATATCACTGTGCTCGTGACAAATGAGTGCAGTATATGCTCAATGTGTTCGCCTTTAGTGATACGGCACACATCCAGACGAAAATGCAATTCTTCCCATACTGTCTGCAGCAAGTCCGGAGTAATGGAAGCCTGTGCAATTCTACCTTTCAAGGTTGGTAAATCGTGGAACGTAGACCCTATCTTTTACGAAGCCCCAAAGGAAGAAACCACAAGACGTGATGTCAGGTCACAATTTGAAACTCGGACATACTTTTACGGACACCCTGTATTATGAATTACAGAAACTGTTGAGGTTGCTGACGACTTGGCAAAGCAGGGCTCGGTTGAACCATTGGGTTCAGACGCCCCATTAACTTTTGAGGAGCTTTACTCCATCAGAAAAAACAATGACTTAAAAACTTGGAGGGTCCCTCCATCCCATGATTGGTATTGGCGGAGATGTCCTGGGGGACTCCATTGGCCTTTCCTGCGATATAGCCGACCAGACGGCGCTTTCAAGATTTGCCAGCGGCCACCTGAAGAGTTGCTCCTATAGTAATGGCAACAAGGTTTTCCCGTTTTGTGCAAAGTGCGGGGTGGAAAGTGCGTCCCCGGAGCACATTCTTGCTTGTCTTTGCATTCCTAAGGAGACTTTTGCGACGGACCCTTTGCTTGCCCTGGATTTTTTGAGAGTGTATGGACTCATGGACAATGTCTAGCTGCCGCTAGACAGTGAGGGGATTAGTCACAACAACAACAACAACACAGAAACTGTTATTCACTAAACTATTTCAATTTATACAGAAACTTATTCATAAAGTAATAATTGTTGTGATTTCTCAGCTAATGAAATATATTATTACAAACCATAGAAATTTTCACCCAGACGCTAATGATATATAATTCATAAACCAATGACGATAGGATTACTTAACTAATTAAAAAAGATATATGAAAACATATTTAAATACGATAATATTTATAAGCGATTTAAAATTATTCATGAACTTAAAAAATACGATTGATGAATAAACTAAAAATGCTATTTCTAAGCGAAATGTTCAAATATGCAATGTTCCTAAACTAATGACCATACTGTTGGAAATTCTGAAACTATGAAAAAAAAAAGACAGATAATGTTCCAAATATTTTGTTCACGTTATGAAAGATTTCATATTCGGCCTTCATTGCCATATAGAATAAACCGGGATTAAATTTGCCCCTGTAAAACGGTTTCTCAACAATAAGATACTAATCACCGGGAAAACTAATAGCTGCTGAAGAAGGGCTATGTTATTTCGTGGTTTATTTCGTGTTAATCGTCAATTATTTTTAATAGTAGTCGGTAAATAGTAATAACAACCGATAGTAATTATTACTTTAATTATATAGTCAGTATCCACCATTTATAATTATCAATATTTTATTGTTTATAATTAATAATTGCTGACTACTTATTAATAATAATCGGTTACTATTAATAATATACGAATTTATCACTGTGACCTTAACTTTTATATGTGTTATGTTAACGTGATAAATTGGTGACTATTAAAAATAACCGGTTTGAAAATGTGATAACCGGTGCGTCCTTTGTAGTCACTTTACTCAATTGAAATCCTAATGTTTTTGATATACTAAATACATCTACAACACTGTTACAAGTTGGGTTGAAGTTAGTTATCGTCGCACTCGAGGGCTATTGGCGACGGGCGTCATAGTTTTGAACAACAGTCAAGTGACGAACTGAAACCTAAGTGGTAACTTTTAAGGGCGACATCGTACGTGGCTTCGCGATTTTGAAGTATATTTAACGTGCACTCTCTCTACGCGGATTATTAGTCGTTGGACTTTTTTGGCTGCAAAGACCGGTTATAGGTCGGCAGTTCTATTAACAATGCTCGGGCCCGAACCAGGGACCCTTCACATGCAAGACAAGAACCTTATCGACTGGGCTCTCCACCCTCCAACACCATTACAAAAGTATACACTCTTAAAACAAAAGAGTGAAATTCACTCCTATAGGAGAAGTGCATTTTCGGCACCGGAAAGGAGTGGAAATTAACTCAGACTGAGTTAAAACCGCTCGTTTTAAGAGTGTAGGACGCAGATTGTTTTCTTTTATTTCTTTTACCCACTCCGAAAAAGAGTGAAATTCACTCCTATAGGAGAAGTGCATTTTCGGCACCGGAAAGGAGTGGAAATTAACTCAGACTGAGTTAAAACCGCTCGTTTTAAGAGTGTAGGACGCAGATTGTTTTCTTTTATTTCTTTTACCCACTCCGAAAAAGAGTGAAATTCACTCCTATAGGAGAAGTGCATTTTCGGCACCGGAAAGGAGTGGAAATTAACTCAGAATGAGTTAAAACCGCTCGTTTGATTTAAGAGTGTAGGTCATTCGCCCAACTGTCTGCGCGTGATCCGCTGAATTGGGGGATGATTGATATGGTAATAAAAAGAGACAGGTAAAAGTGGCTTCCCCGTGCAACACCTTTCTGGCAAGTCTCCAAAATGGCGGCAGACAGGACGTCTCGTGTCAAAGGATGTCAACGGGAGATAAAAGATATTTCCATCATCAACTTGGCCCGTTCAGGTGTCTACAAGGTCTAATGGGCTGAATGGGTAAAAATGGGCTGAAATGTTGGTTTCAAGACATTTTTGAGACGTTGCGAGCCGCACCGCTTCTACTTTTTGTCTACTTTAAAAAAAAAAAAAATTAAATGGATAATGAGAATAGTCAGATGATGTAACGCTCCGTTTTCTTTTTTCTACGTACACTCTTAAAACAAAAGAGTGAAATTCACTCCTATAGGAGAAGTGCATTTTCGGCACCGGAAAGGTGTGGAAATTAACTCAGACTGAGTTAAAACCGCTCGTTTTAAGAGTGTAGGACGCAGATTCTTTTCTTTTATTTCTTTTACCCACTCCGAAAAAGAGTGAAATTCACTCCTATAGGAGAAGTGCATTTTCGGCACGGAAAGGAGTGGAAATTAACTCAGACTGAGTTAAAACCGCTCGTTTGTTTTAAGAGTGTATACTTCATAGGATGCTTCGGTTTCACTCTCAAAATGACCGATATAGAAGAAACTTTTCTTTCTATGGAAGCTTCCTTTAACACATGTTTTGAACAATTAACAGCACAGCACGAAGTTGCCATTCAAAAAAATTTAATAAGTAAAATATTCTCAGAACTCATTTTCGAATACCAAAATAAAAGTAATTCCATACAACGAATGAAAACAAACCGCTGGAGCTGTTGCCATCCACGACGTGAAACAACCCCAGTCGAAAGGCCCGGAGCGTGGTTTGTTTGTGGGGAAAGAAGGCAATGCTTGACGTATCTGTAGACGTTACCGTTCTAGTTTATACGAATTAGCTGCCGGGTGGTTTGTTTGTTGGGTTTAAGACATAGGTGGACTTAATTGACGTCATTGCAGGCGTGGCCCATCCAGTTGTTCATTACTTAATATGATATATAAGGTGATGAAACTATTTCGACGATGTGGGTCGAAAATCCGGAAACGTTGATTTTTCTAGACGTTTTGGAGGGTGTGAATTCTAAAAAAGGCAGACAGGAAGTCTCGTGTCAGGGATGCCAACGGGAGATAAAAGATATTTCCATTATCCACTGGCTCACTCACGGTGTCACATGAGGTCGGAAACTTTTGTTAATAAATGGGCTGAAATGTTTAGAGAAAATTTTGCTACTTGAAGGACTGTGTCGCTTCTTTTTGTCTACTTTCCTTTTATTACTTTCAGTTACATAATATGAAATATAAGGTAATGGAAGCATTGTGAAGGGCTCAAAAATCCGAAATGGAGGATTGTGTGTTTTCTACACATTTTAGAAGGTGTCGATTCTAAAAAATTGCTTTTCGAATATTATTCCGTCTGTCCGACTTTCCGTCTGTCCGTCTGAAACCAATCTCAGCTTGAACAAAAAGAGCTATGGACCTAAAATTAGTATGCAAGTTCCCAGTATCTGTCAGGCGTCCTAATAAGGCAACAAACAAACCACCCGGCAGCTAATTCGTATAAACTAGAACGGCTACAGATACGTAAAAATCATGCTCGCCCAATAGGTATCTGCCATAGAACTTTTTAAAGTTTTATAGGTACAGTAACCCCTCGCTATATCGCGCCGCGTTAACATCGTGCATTCGGATATACACTCTTAAAACAAACGAGCGGTTTTAACTCAGTCTGAGTTAATTTCCACTCCTTTCCGTGCCGAAAATGCACTTCTCCTATAGGAGTGAATTTCACTCTTTTTCGGAGTGGGTAAAAGAAATAAAAGAAAACAATATGCGTCCTACACTCTTAAAACGAGCGGTTTTAACTCAGTCTGAGTTAATTTCCACTCCTTTCCGGTGCCGAAAATGCACTTCTCCTATAGGAGTGAATGTCACTCTTTTGTTTTAAGAGTGTATCGCGCCTTGCATCATGTCTCCCAATTTTTCAACTGTTTTTTCCAATGCGTACCTTCCTTAAAATCGACATGAGACACACGGTCAAGATAGGCGAGGCTAGGCTAGGCTATTTTCTGTAGCACGCAGTGAAATTCTAGACTTTATTCAATTTGGAAACTTCAAATAGTTCTTACTTTTAAACGACTGCTAAGAAAGTAGGTTTATGTATCAGTTAAAGTTAAACTGAGCGCAATAGAAAAAATTAAAAAGGGTTCTACCCAAATTTTAGTTGGTAATGAGTTGGGAGTAGGTGCATGAACAGTGAAAGAAAAATTGCTTTTTTTTTAAAACTAGAAAATGAGTGAAATATGTATATAGTATGTTACCTGTACAATAATGTGTAATGTTTATAGTAATTAATAATGTCCTTTCTAAATTTTTGTTCCTTTTTTTAGAGTAAATATATTATTTAAGTTGATTTTGTTTTATCTTTTAAATACATACTCTGCTTTAGTTTAAAAACTTTATTGCGAGCATAAATACATCAAAAGTACAATGTATTTATCAAAACGCTCGTCGGAAATCGGAAATCGAACAATAACCGACGAGTGTCGGCGCGAAGCGCCCTTACTCCTTCATCGAAAGCTTCCCATAAAGGGGTTAACTTTTGACTGGGAATAAATATGGACAAAGTCCTCGCTGTAAAACTGGAAAAGGGTGCCACAAGGGCTCTGCAAAGCAGGATCTAAAAACTTCTGAAAGGGAAAAAATTATTAGTAATCAAATAATAAAAACATTTTAAGAAAAATACGTAACAAAAAACACAATAATAATGGACAGAACATGTACAAAACACATATGCCGTAAAGCATCGTCAAAGAAAAAGTCAAAAAGAACATGTCAAGTTGACACGCAAGTCAAAATTACCAATCTGGATCGTGATGTATGGTCCTGGGACGTTTGAACTTCTGTTCAACAATAGGGTCATAGAGTCTGCAATTTGTTTGAGGTTGTCATATGTGCTGTTCTGTAGTGAGGTGTTGTAATTGTGTGAAGCAGTGAGGATGGCAGTGTCAATAGTGTCAATCCCAAGGTCTTTGTGTAAAATGGAGTTCCTAGCAAACCAAGGGGCGTTAGTGATTCTACGTAGTGCTTTGTTCTGAAATGTTTGAAGTTTCTGTCTGTGAGTTCTTTGGACTGCAGCCCAAGCCGGAGAGGCATACAGCAGAACTGGCCTAATCATAGTCTTGTAGAGCGTGAGCTTATTTTTGAGTGTCATAGTGGAGTGTATCGCGCATTCGGTTATATCGCGGTTGTTTGCTTGTCTCTCCGGAAGGGTTGCTGTATTACTGAAAAACAAAAACCTTCTAGTACCTACAAATCTTTTACAACTTCTAGCCTATGGGACATCTATTTTCGAGTAGTAATGGAAAGTCGTGTGATGTTTCACACCCATAGTTTTTTTCATTCAAATAAAAGCTCGTCTTTAAATGTACCTGTGTGAGACCCTGTGCAAAAGCCACGTTACCACTCTCCTCAAGATATTTCTTTGTTTCTGGTATTTATTCACACTTTTGATCGTTTTAAATCGAACTAATTACCACTTTTTTTTAGAAACCACAGCAGTTTAACCTTACAAATATTTTTTTTTAATAATTAATGAGTCAAAAATTCAAATTTAAGCCCCATGCAACGAAAACAAGTTTACTCCTTTGTCAATTCACTTATTTCTCTTACAGTATTATTAAATGCCCAATATCCAAATCCTCTTCCAACCATAAAGTGTTAAAACTACGACAATTCCTCTCTCTCCCGCCGAGCCCCTAGTGACGTCACGGGTGACGTCACAACCCCTTTAATTCTCTTCACCTTTGGTATTAATTGGCGAATGCTAATGAAAACGCACGAGGAAAGGATGTTTGGAACTGCTATAAATAACCCGATGGCTAGATCCTCCTTGTCTTTTGCAGAGGAAATTGGTGTTGTTGTCTTTTCAAGAACCGTGTGTAATAGCTCAGATATAGGATAATAAAAGATTCTAATGAGTAACGCTGTATTTGTAAGATTTTAGTATGAAGTATTCATAGATATCATAGTTAAAGTATCAGATTGGCAGATCACGTGACCTTCAATGCTAACGACGGGACGCGCATGGAGGCCAAACAAGGGAGCAAAATGGCCAGTGTTGCTGCCATTTTAAGGAGAAAAATACTACGAAATAATACCATCTAGTTCTAAAATTACAAAACAAAAATATCTTAAAAATACTAGCTGCATTTTGGAATCTTTTTAGTGACTTTAAATCCTTTTCTAGTATTTTTTTGTGTAATTTTAGAATTAGATGGTATTTTTTCGTAGTATTTTTCTCCCTAAAGTGGCAGCAACACTGACCATTTTGGCCCCCTTATTTGGCCTCCACGCGCGTCCCGTCGTTAGCATTGGAGGTCACGTGATCTGCCAATCTAATACCTTAACTATGATATCTATGGCAATATTGTTCTAAGTGCCTATTTTCACGTAGCCTGACCAGATTTGTGTCAGTGATGAACTTTTCGACTGTGAAATCACCATTAGTTTTTCAAAAATCCTATTTTGTCTACGTTGGTTTTGTTTTAAAAAAAACTGTCAAAAAATTAAACGGACACTATTTGTAAATTTTCATAGCTAGATAGTTGTATACAATACTGCGAAATTCATTATGTCTGGTCACCCTACTAGAAATGTAAACAGTTCATAAATTTGTACTAAACACTTGAAATAGTTCTAAGGTGTTTTTTTTGTTGCTACTATACGATTGTATACCCAAATGGATATCCTACTACTAGATTTAAAATAGTGACCAGACGTACTGCATTTTTCTTTACATTTTGGTTTGTTATTCAACTATTTCGATATAAAAATTGGGCAAATAGTTTAATTTTTTCGTAGTTTTTGAAACAGAAAAAAAAACCGTAAATATAGTATGATTTATGAAATGTATTGATGATTTTACAGTCGAAAAGTTAATAACTGAAACAAATGTGGTCAGGCAGGTTTAAAATAACCTTTTTATAATATCGTGCAAAAAAAACTAACTTTTTCAAATCAAATCGATGCTTTTAACAAAATCGTGTTTCAAAGTTTCTTTTACGCACTAGTGCGACAAAGTAAATAAGAGCATCTGATTGGTGTAAAATTCTTTATTTGAACGGATTCTGTATTTGGCGTCTTATTTCCAATGCCAATCTAAGAAATACTTTTTGCACGTGATTTAAAAATGATCATTAATATAAATAATCATCTTCAAATTATTTGAACGTGATAATAAAATAATCAATAAGCCAATCAATAAATGCCAATTTAATAAATACTTTTTTGCACGTTATTATAAAAAAATAGTGTATGACAACACGTTGAAAATAGCCTTTTTTAAACTCGGGAATTTATTTCACTCGCTCGTAACTCGTTTAAAAAAGCCTTACTTTTCACACTAGTTGCATAAATAACTATTTAACTGCTGATTTATTTTTGGTTTCTTATAACTAGTTTTATTTTACTCACACACAAACCTAACTTGACCGGATTTATTTCAGTGATTAACTGATGATTTGTTCAGTGATTCGGACATCCGAAATGAAGAGTTTGTGTTTTTTACACGTTTTGGAGGATGCTGATTCTAAATAAGTACTTTTTGAACATTGATCCGTCTGTCTGAAGCCTCTCTACAGCTCGAACTAACTAGAAATACGGACTTCAAATTCGGTACACAAGTTATTACTACCTACTGGAAGACATAAGGTTTTTTAAAAAATCGCGCATGCGCAAACGGTAGTTGTCTTAAAGTTTTTCTGGCTTTAAAGTTATTGAAATTACCTTATAATTACCTTTAAGAGGGAATGTCAGTCCCATAGAGCTAATGCATTAGTTTTGGAATCACAACTTGCACAGAAGTATTGCTTTGCCGTGTTAGCCATTTCCCCCCAGGTACGGGAATCAACATAACATCGAAATGAAACAAATTTGAAACAAAAATGTTATTTAGTTATTTAATTATAAATTTTTGAAATTTTAAAATGCCAAAAATATACAGCAGATGGCGACACTATTTAAAAACTTTATGAATTAATAGTTAAATAACCGGATGTTATTTTCATTTCCATTTTGTTTTAAATGGATGTTATGATGATTCCCATACCTGGTGAAAATGGGATGAAAATGGGTGAGAATGGGGAAACAATGAGAGTGAGAATGGGAATGGGGAAATGAGAAATGGGTGAAAATGGGATAACATGACAAGGCAATTCTTTTGCAAAACTTGTGATTACAAAACTAATGCATTAGTTCTATGGGACTGACATTCCCTCTTAAATGTACTGAGTGTTAATTAAGTATTATAATTTTGTGTAACGAATCATGATACCCTTTAAGTTGTAATAATCGCTTTTAACTATTAATAATTTACTAATAATTCTTCTTTTCTTTCTTCTAGAATTATTCACGACAGTGGCTTCACGCAGGAGGACTTCAAGCAATACAAGCCCGTTGTATATAGTAACACAATACAGTCAATGGTGGCCATACTGCGGGCGATGCCCAACCTAGGCATAGGCTTCGGAAACAATGAAAGAGAGGTATTGCCGCCATCAAGCATTTATTTATAGCAGCGGTTCCCAACCTGGGGGCGATCGCCCCCAAGTGGGCGATTTGTGTTATCAAGGGGGCGAAAATACTTGAGGGGCGATCAGGGGGCGATGAGTGTTTAAAGGGGGAAAATTAAAATAATGTTGTACCTTTGTACCGTAAAACCATTCTCCAACCATAACCAAACACCAGCCAAATTTTACTTTAAACGCTCTTAAATTTTCTAGAAACTAGTAAAAATATCTTAGTTAATTATTTCACTTTTGTTCTTTAAAAATATGTGTTTTATGTTTTTTCTATTGTATTTAAAAGTGACCAGATAAAGCTTCTTTGGTTGTTTTTATAAACGGTAGTAAGTGTTATAAAACTGTTTTATAGTTACACTTTAACTGAAATTATGATTAGACATAACATGAAAATTAAAAGGGGGCGATGGTTGTTAATCAACCTAAAATACGAGGCGATGGTCCAGAAAAGGTTGGGAACCACTGATTTATAGTAACAATTAAAGAACGTTAAATTGAGAAAAAAAAAACACTTTTCGGTACTATGAATGCAAGAACTAGCTGTATCAGTTTTTTTTAGTAATTAATAGTTCATCCTAACATTATTTTTGATGTAAAATGCCTTTAAAATTTACTACTAAAAGAATTTGCTTAAACAGAAATGTTTTTTTCAAGAACTTTGAAATCGTATTGTCCCTCGTACAAATTCATTTTTTATAGAAATAAACCTAAAGTCAAAGGCTGAAAAGGGATTTTCAGATCTTCTACCAAACCATTCTATTGCTTAAGAGGGACTTGTCATTCCCATAGACCAAATACATTACTTTTGAAATCCCAACTTTTGCAAAAGAATTGCCTTGCCATGTTATCCCATTTTCACCAGGTATGGGAATCATCATAACAACAATTTAAAACATTGAAAAAAAATAACATCCGGTTATTTAATTATTAATTGATAAAGTTTTAAAATAGTGTCGCCGCCTGCTGAATATTTTTGGCATTTTAAAACTTCAAAAATATATAATTAAATAACTAGATAACATTTTCGTTTCAAATTTGTTTCATTTCGATGTTATGTTGATTCCCATACCTGGGGGAAAAGGGCAAACATGGCAAAGCAATACTTCTGCAGAAGTTGTGAATCCAAAACTAATGCATTAGTTCTATGGGACTGAAAATCCCTCTTGATACAGCGGCACTTTTGTTTGGAGACCCTCGGTCATTCCCCCCTAAGCACATTTTTGCATTAAGTGAGCTCACGCTGACGAAGTTCAACTGAGAAAAAACGGCTTTCAAATTTGCCCCTGTAAAACGATTTCTCTACAATGAGATGCTGATCACCACGAAAACAACTAGCTGGTTCCGAGGGAGGGTCATTTCTTGGTGACCCAAAGCATTATTTTTAAAATACTAAGATTTTATTATTATTACTTTTGCTGTTATTATTATTATTACTTTTGCTATAATTATTACTTTTGCTATAATTATTACTTTTGCTATAATTATTACTTTTGCTATTATTATTACTTTTGCTATTATTATTATTATTATTACTTTTGCTATTATTATTACTTTTGCTATTATTATTATTATTATTACTTTTGCTAATTTTATTATTACTTTTGCTATTATTATTATTATTACTTTTGCTATTATTATTATTATTACTTTTGCTATATTATTTATTATTACTTTTGCTATTATTATTATTATTATTACTTTTGCTAATTTTACTATACTTTTGCTATTATTATTATTATTACTTTTGCAAATATTATTATTATTACTTTTGCTATTATTATTATTACTTTTGCTATTATTATTATTATTACTTTTGTTATTATTATTATTATTATTATTACGTTTGATATTATTATTATTATTACTTTTGCTATTATTATTATTTATTATTATATATTATTATTACTTTTGCTATTATTATTATTACTTTTGCTGTTATTATTATTATTATTACTTTTGCTATTATTATTATTATTATTATTATTATATTATTATTATTACTTTTGCTATTATTATTATTACTTTTGCTATTATTATTATTACTTTTGCTATTATTATTATTATTATTATTATATTATTATTATATTATTATTATTATTAATTTTGCTATTATTATTATTATTATTATTATTATTATTATTATTATTATTATTATTATATTATTATTATTATTACTTTTGCTATTATTATTATTACTTTTGCTATTATTATTATTATTATTATTATTACTTTTGCTATTATTATTACTTTTGATATTATTATTATTATTATTACTTTTGCTATTATTATTATTATTATTATTATTACTTTTGCTATTATTATATTACTGTTATTTAATCATTAATTTTGAAGTTTTAAATGACAGAAAAGAATTAACGACCAGTTCACGACACTATTTAAACTTTAACAAGTAATACTTGAATAACAGGATGATATTTTCCTTCCAAATTTGTTTTGCTTGTTGTTTTTACTCTTTTGATGCTTCGTGATAAAATGCTTACATGGCAATGCAAAACTTTCCCTGAAGTTACGATTTTAAAACTAATGTATTCTTTAAGAGGTGGCTCAAACATTCGGAGTCGCAAATTTAGGAGGGGGACTCAAGGGGAAATGGGCGCGCTGGACCGCGGGTCTCCAAACTCAAGTGGCTCAGTGTTAATCCAATGGCGAAAAAACTATTTTATCTGCCACATTTCTCCGGCTGTATTGAATATTTTTACAAACGGTTTTTTTTAATGATAAATGTAGATAACTGACAGGTCTCTATCTTCCCACCTTTTGAAATTGCTTCGAATATTTTGTGTAAAATTATTTATTGAAAATCTAAAAAAATATTCGAACCCATTTCAAAAAGTGGAGAAGGACCTGTAAGTCAGCTACATTTATCACATAAAAAAAACCCGCTTGTGAAAATATTCAATACAGCCGGAGAAATGTGGCAGAGAAAATATTTTTTTCTCCATAGGATTAACACTGATGCACTTTACTTTGGAGACCCCCGGTCCAGCGCGCCCATTCCCCCTTAAGAATATACAATCAGAATCCAGACTGTTATATTAACATTCAATAGAAACTAGCCCACAGCACAAGCCATATAAAATTAAAGGTAACATGTACGTTGGGTTTCTGACATCACGTAAAAACAAAAGT
The DNA here is from genome assembly GCA_019343175.1 of Oedothorax gibbosus. NCBI lineage: Eukaryota > Metazoa > Arthropoda > Arachnida > Araneae > Linyphiidae > Oedothorax > Oedothorax gibbosus. Next base: position 44,582,801 of record CM033271.1, read on the forward strand.
GATGTCTTGTTGGGTTCGATTCTTAATGCATGAGAAGGAATAAATCCCGCTTTTGGCGTGTTGGGCTCGTATAACAGGATTTATAGAAATTAGACTATTGGGTTAAAATATTGAGTGATGTTTTTTCAGTTTTAGTCTGTTTTTTAGCTTCCACACTACGTTTATAACATAAAAAGTGGAAGGTAATCGTTCAGTCCATCCGCCTGCCCGTCACCCACTTTCACAGAACGAACCGCAAGTCGCACAAACACGTGGGATACATCATTTTAAAGCAAAAAATCAGGCTAGGCTACATCCCAAATTTCATTAAAAAATTTAAATTAGATGTATATTTAAAATTTAAATAACTAAAAATTTAATCTACATTGAAATAACATGCAAATTCCATTTGCATTCAATATTTTCACTGTTGCCATTTCGTCAAACGTACGAGAAACTTTATTTAAAATAAAAATAAGGAACTTGAAAAATATTTATCTAAGTGATATGATTCAGTTTGGATTGTTGTAATATCACAATAGAGTTCTTTTGATGGTTCATTATATATGTATGAAGAAAGATGCATGGCGAATTCTAACTTTGAATAAAAAATATGCAAAAGTTCGCTTTTATTTTTAAAGCATCAATTTTACTAATTATTTATTCTTCTCTTTTTCGAAAGAAAGTTAATGAACATGGGAAATTGTGGCGACTAAAATATATTTATTTACAAAATATAGCATCATTATTTTCGATATTCAAACAAATTTAGCAAACGATAATGAGTAATTATTAATTTGCGAAAGATTAATGAAAATAGTTAATTTTGGCGTTTAAAAGTTTGAATTAGAAATATATTATTAGCTAAAGGGCCCTGTTTGAATTTCTTTCTGAGGAGCATAAATAGTGTGTTTCCTGTTGAGCATAAATATTGTGTGGAAGCGTTTTAAGTGACAGATTCTGTAACAAACCTACTTGTCTTTTGTTCAGGCTGACGGTAAGATGGTGTTTGACGTGGTGAGCCGCATGGAGGACACGGAACCTTTTTCGGAGGAGCTCACCCTGGCGATGAAGCGGCTCTGGATCGACACGGGGGTCCAGGAGTGCTTCGGCAGGTCCAACGAGTACCAGCTCAACGACAGCGCCAAATAGTAACCACCTCGCCAATATTTGGCTACTTTTCTTTGCATGACACAAAGATACACTCTTAAAACAAAAGAGTGAAATTCACTCCTATAGGAGAAGTGCATTTTCGGCACCGGAAAGGAGTGAAAATTAACTCAGACTGAGTTAAAACCGCTCGTTTTAAGAGTGTAGGACGTAGATTGTTTTCTTTTATTTATTTTACCCACACCGAAAAAGAGTGAAATTCACTCCTATAGGAGAAGTGCATTTTCGGCACGGAAAGGAGTGGAAATTAACTCAGACTGAGTTAAAACCGCTCGTTTGTTTTAAGAGTGTACACTCTTAAAACAAACGAGCGGTTTTAACTCTTCTTCTTCAGTGGCGCGACAGCCCAGGATGGGCCCTGGCCTTCCTTAAAAGTCCTTCCCAGGCCGACCTGTTCTTGGCCAACGACCTCCAGTTCTTCACTTTCAAAATTTATGGTCCCCTTCCAGGCAGTCGACCCACCTGAGTTTGGGTATGCCTCTAACACGAGTAGCTATGGGCTTAGCAAGGAAGATCTTTTTTGTAGGCCGAAAATGCACTTCCCCTATAGGAGTGGATTTCACTCTTTTTGCGGAGTGGGTAAAAGAAATAAAAGAAAACAATCTACTTCCTACACTCTTAAAACGAGCGGTTTTAACTCATTCTGAGTTGATTTCCACTCCTTTCCGGTGCCGAAAATGCACTTCCCCTATAGGAGTGGATTTCACTCTTTTTGCGGAGTGGGTAAAAGAAATAAAAGAAAACATTCTACGTCCTACACTCTTAAAAACGAGCGGTTTTAACTCAGTCTGAGTTAATTTCCACTCCTTTCCGGTGCTGAAAATGCACTTCCCCTATAGGAGTGGATTTCACTCTTTTTGCGGAGTGGGTAAAACAAATAAAAGAAAACATTCTACGTCCTACAATCTTAAAAACGAGCGGTTTTAACTCACTCTTTTGTTTTAAGAGTGTATGTACGCAATGTGTACACATAAAGAGGGTGAACACCCCCCCCTCTATTCATGCTCTGTCCCCCTGACGAAGTAGTATGAGCAGAGTGTTTGTTGTAGTTTGAATTTTTTTGTTTCATTTATTGTATTGCTACATATTTCATATGATTTGCAGCTTTAGCGCAATCATTCAATTATGTTTTTTTAAAAAAAGATTTTTTGACTCATTTTCTTTTGGTTTTTTTTTATGCATTTGTGTACACAAAAAAATAGACATTTTGTTCAATAGCTACAGAGTACATGGCAAATATAACTTTTTCGTGTTTTTAAAGTTGGATCTTGAAAATGGTTCGAATATTTTGTAATAAAATTATTTTTTGAAAATTAAAAAAAAATTCCAATGAATATAAAGAAAAGGTATTATAGTAACCTGTAAGCCAGCTTTTTTTGACATATAAAAATATTCAATACAGACCGAGTAGTTTGAATTAGAAAAAGTATTTTTTTCCCATTGAATTAACACAGAGATACTTCTGTTTGGAGACCCGCAGCAAATCTTTCTTAATATCCCTTGTTTTAACAAAAATAATTACATGTATTCATAATAATAGTGGATTCATTTAAATCTTAAAATACTTCTATTCAGCTTATAAGTAAAAGGTTTAAATATTGGGCCAGTGAGGAATAAATCTATTTTTAATTAACAAATTGATCGTTAAGTATCCTTAGTTTGCATGAAAATAAATATGCTTGAACTCTGGCCCAAACAAGAAAAAAAACTTTTCCATTATTTAGATTAATTGTATAAATCCTTATAATTTATAAGGATTTATTCTAGGAATACACTACTAAGTAGAGTATTTCATTTGAATCTTAATATACACTTCGATTTAGCTAAAAATAAAAGGTTTAAATATTAGACCAGCGAGGAATAAATCTATGTTAAATTTAAAAAATGTATCTTTAAATATCCTTAATTTTCATAATAAGAAATATGTTGAAACCCTAAAAAGTAAAAAAAAACCCTCTTTAATCTTCTTAAACGAATAGAATAGATCCTTATAAAAGGCCTGACCAAATTTTTTCAGTGATTAACTTTTCAACTACAAAATCATCATTAAATGTTAATAAATCATATTTTATTTACATTGTTATGTAAATGTTATTTCCGTGTTTGAAAAAAAACTACGGATATTATTGGCATAATATTTCTAGCTATAGTTAAACTCCTAGTTTCCTTGCACAGAAGCCACGACCATGGGCGGAGCCATAAAACGCGCGGAGCAATCAGGTGAAGAGAAAATTTCATCCATTTTATTTTGTCTTTATCTGATTGCTCCGCGCGTTTTATAGCTCCGCCCATGATCGCGGCTTCTGTGCGCAAGGAAACTATGAATTTAACTATAGATAGTTGGATAACAAACTACACTATACAGAAAAATGCAATACGTTTGATCACTCAACTTAGAAAAAATTAAAGGGCTCTTAAATGTCTTTATTTTCATGAAAAGAAATTCTTATGGTTCTGAGAATTAAAAAAAATGTTCGTTTTCAGTTTCTTAGATGACCTGGACCGCCTGTGCAAGAAGGATTACATGCCGACCGAACAAGACATTCTCAGAACGCGAGTCAAAACTACGGGCATAGTAGAAGTACATTTTTCATTCAAGAATTTAAATTTCAAGTAAGTACTTTTACCTAACAAGTCCAATAATTATGTATCATGTAGGTTAAAAATGCGATGGAGATTCTTGTTTTTTTTACCATAGATATCATAGTTAAAGTATTAGATTGGCTGATCACGTGACCTCCAATGCTAGCTGCATTTTGGAATCTTTTTAGTGACTTTAAATCCTTTCTAGTATTTTTTTTTGTAATTTTAGAATTAAATGGTATTTTTCGCAGTATTTTCTCCTTAAAGTGACAGCAACACTGGACATTATGCCCCCCAAAAAAGCCTCCATGCGCGTCCCGGCGTTAGCATTGGAGGTCACGTGATCAGCCAATCTAATACTTTAATTATGATATCTATGGTTTTTACCGAACATGTCGACTCTTCACTCCCGAAAAAATCATACTCGTATATTATTTAGACAAATATAGTTTTGAAGCAATTCTATATTTAAAAGTATGTTTTGTAAGTAATTTTTTTAAAAAAAATAACGTTTAATATTTTAGTGGCTCGTCCATTTCATAAAATTTGTGGTTTTGAGCGTTAAAAGTACAACTTTTGAGTGTGTTATGAATAAACAAACAAATTGGGAGGTTTTATGTGTCATTAATAGTAGATTCTTACATTTGTTTTAATGCAAAATGCCCTATAAAAATAACATTGATAAAACAATTTTTAGCAAATTCTGAAATCTGCTTGACCTTCTTGATGCGTAATTTTTAAATACAATTAATTTAAAATTAATTTAATATAATTTAATTAAAAAAATTATCTGCTTCAGTAAATGTATTTTTGGAAAAATTAGTTTACATCTATAAGTGTCAAGAATTTCCATCGTAATTTCTACCTTCAATGTTCATGTATTCCAGTATACAGTCCTTGGACAAATTATTAGACACACTGTATTTTGTTTAGTAATTTTATGTTTCTTGAGGGTTTTTATGCAATAATGGTATATTTAAACTACAATATTATTGATTTTTATTTAAAAGAATTGGTGTAGACTACATATTTGTATTTATTTTAAGATAATTATGATTAAGATTAATTTATATTAATTATTTATTATAAGATTATTTATGTGTGGAATCATCCTCCTCAAATGCAGGAGACAGTACAGTCTTGCATTGATAGCATGCCGCGCAGAATTAAAGCTTTGATAGCGGCTAAAGGTGGCTCAACTAAATATTGACTTTTACTAATATTAATTTCACTTTTCTTTAAAACTTAATAAACTTATTTTTTTCCAAATGAATGCTGTTTTATTTGTGTCAAATAAATCGGTAATTGATTGGATAATATAAAAATAAAAAACAAATCAATTTAAAATAATGAAACGGTACAATATCACCCGGTAATTAATATTTTACATGAAATCTTGCAGTGCGTCTAATAATTTGTCCAGGGACTGTATTATTATTTGCACTTTGTTATAAGCTTTGGTAAACTAAGTTTTAGGCTGCTTGAACGGGAATGTTCTCCTAAGCAGCTAATATGATTTTTTTTTATTTATTCATATGTTTTCTCTCTTACTTGACATTAAGTTATTATTATGGGCTTGTATCAACACTTTGTCAAGGAAAACAAAACAACCAATGTAATCGCATTATGAAGAGTGTGACATCACAAGAAATATTCCCATTATAAAGAGAACGTGATAATTTAACAACCTAGGGTCATTGCCAATCTAAAGGGCGGAAAATCAGAGCAAATTTGGCAACGACATTTTAATCTTTTTTTTTTCTTTCTTAAATATGACTATATATAAATGTTATGTTATGTTTTATTTATGTCAAATAAATCGGTAATTGATTGGGCAATATAAAAAACAAATCAATTTAAAATAATAAAACGGCACAACATCACCCGGAAATTAATATTTTACATGAAATCTTGCAGTGCGTCTAATAATTTGTCCAGGGACTGTACCTTCAATGTTCATGTATCCCAGTATAGCTAGTTGATACATACGTACTTGGCTTTTTTGAGGTGACGTATTTTCTTCCAGGTTTTCCTTCGATCGGTGCTTTTTTCCATGTGACATTGATTCACCTATCGAGGCTCGAGAAATATTTTTTTTTCTTTCAGCATTTCTGTTGCCACCATAGATATCATAGTTAAAGTATTAGATTGGCAGATCACGTGACCTCCAATGCTAACGACGGGACGCGCATGGAGACCAGAATAAGAGGGCAAATGGACCAGTGCTGCCACCACATTAAGGAGAAAAATACTACGAAAAAATACCGTTTAATTCTAAAATATGGTATTTTTTTGTAATTTCAGAATTAAACGGTATTTTTTCGTAGTATTTTTCTCATTAATGTGGTGGCAGCACTGGTCCATTTGCCCTCTTATTCTGGTCTCCATGCGCGTCCCGTCGTTAGCATTGGAGGTCACGTGATCTGCCAATCTAATACTTTAACTATGATATCTATGGTTGCCACTCTAAACCTGAAATAAGCCCATTAACAAATCTACCCCAAAAAGAGAGAAATAAGACGTCTATTATTGTGCTGTTATATATATTTACCCAATTGAATGTGCTGTCTAAATTCAGAAAAAAAAATTATTTAGTAGCAAATTAATTCCCGTTCTTCTCACAGACTAAAAAAATAAAGCTCAAATTGTATTCAAGTGATTATTTTAATCTGCTTTTATAGGGAACGCTTCTGTTGCAATTACTATTTGATCAAAGTATTAATTTGTTAGTATAAAATAACAACCAAAATTTAAAATTAATAGCATTTTTCTGATGTGAATTTTTTTTAAAACTTAGTTCCGAAATAAATAACTTTATAAAACATAGATATGGGCATAAAACTTCAAACTAATAAATTAACGTCTGTATTTTTTAAGCAATACCAATTTCTAGCCGACAAATACATCAATTTCCATATCTTACAACATTTTTATTATAATTCAATTTCTTTTTTATAATATCGTGCAAAAAAACTAACTTTTTCAAATCAATAGTCGTGGCCAAAATGATGCTTTTAACGAAATCTTGCTTCAAAGTTACTTTTACGCACTAGTGCGACAAAGTAAATAAGAGCATCTGATTAGTGTACAATTCTTTATTTGAGCGTGATATTTTATTCGGCGGCTTTGTGATTGGTGGAAAATTCTTTATGTGAACGTGATTCTTTATTTGGCGTCTTATTTCCAAAGCCAATCTAAGAAATACATTTTGCACGTGATTTTAAAATAATCATTAATATAAATAATCACCTTCAAATTATTTGAACGTGATAATAAAATAATTAATAAGCCAATCAATAAAGGCCAATTTAATAAATACTTTTTTTGCTCGTTATTATAAAAAATAGTGTATGACAACACGTTGAAAATAGCATTTTTTAAACTCGTGAATTTATTTCACGAGCGAGTGAAATAATTTATGCAACTCGTTTAAAAAAGCCTTACTTTTCACACTAGTTGCATAAATAACTATTATTGTTGTCTTCAGTACGTATAGTCATTAATTTATTTTAGTCATTTATATATAGTCATAATTTAAAAAAAAACCAATGATTAAAATGCTATAATTACGAGAATAAAAAGCTTTAAAAAACTATGAAGGTACATATGTATTATTTTTCACGCCATTAAAAAAATTACACAATTTCGTTTAAAAGACTGAATGAAATACCAGTAGAAGAATAAACTGAATTACCGGTAATTTACCTGTCAACTGGTTTGTTGACACAAAATCTCGTAATTACCGGTAAATGAAAAATCTACATAAATTCCAAGGAACTACGAAACTTGAAACATGTATTTTATCCACTCCCCGTACATGCTCTTATAGAGTAGTAATTATACGATTGTCTCTGAAGTGGGCACACTTTTCGAATTGAACAATAAACCTTGCTTTTACTTTTTTGAAATCACTAAAAATTGCAATAACTGTAAAACTTTAATTACGCATGTCCACTCCGTGATCATGAATGTCTACTCAGTGGACACCCTAATTTTTAAAATGTGCAATTACTCGTTAAAAATAGCCTTACGAAATCGGCCATGCAGAATTTTAGAAAAGTGGATGAAAGTACTCACATAGGTTTTTTTTTTTTTCAAAATTTTTCATTTGATTTTTGTTGTTGCCAAATTTGCTCTGATTTTCCGCCCTTTAGATTGGTAATGACCCTAGGTTATTATATTATCACGTTCTCTTTATAATGGGAATACGTCTTATGATGTCACTCTCTTCATAATGCGATTGCATTGGTTGTTTTGTTTTCCTTGACAAAGTGTTGAAACAAGCCCATAATAATAACTTAATTAATGTCAAGCAAGAGAGAAAACATATGAACAAATACAGAAAAAATCATATTAGCTTCTTAGGAGAACATTCCCGTTCAAGCAGCCTAAAACTTAGTTATATCAAAGTTTATAACAAAGTGCAAAAAATAATAATACAGTCCCTGGACAAATTATTAGACGCACTGCAAGATTTCGTGTAAAATATTAATTACCGGGTGATATTGTACCGTTTTATTATTTTAAATTGATTTGTTTTTTGTTTTTATATTATCCAATCCATTAACGATTCATTTGGCATAAATAAAACAGCATTCATTTACAAAAGCATAAGTTTATTAAGTTTTAAAGAAAAGTTAAAAGAATGTTAGTAAAAGTCAATATTGAGTTGAGCCACCTTTAGCCGCTATCAGAGCTATAAATCTGCGCGGCATGCTATCAATGCAAGACTGAACTGTCTCCTGCATTTGAGGAGGATGATTCCACACATAAATAATCTTATAATAAATAATTAATATAAATTAATCTTAATCATAATTATCTTAAAATAAATACAATATGTAGTCTACAACAATTCTTTTAAATAAAAATTAATAATATTGTAGTTTAAATATACCATTATTGCATAAAAAATCTTAAGAAATATAAAATTACTAAAAAAAAATACAGTGCGTCTAATTATTTGTCCAGGGACTGTAAATAGTAATAAATTACAGCACCATAGTACTTGGCAAGATACTGTTGTTGTTTTTTAAAATTATGCTTCGTGTAGACAATATTAAAAATAAATGTCTATGTCGTCAATATTTATAATAAATTTAAAGAAAGAGCGTTTAAAAGATGAGTATTTGTCAATATTTTGAACAGAAATTGGCAAACTGTTAAAGAATTTAGGAGCTAAATAATAAAAATGTTTTCTAAAGATTTCTTTATTAAAAATTAGGAATTGTATAAATTTCTTGAGGTCTTCTTGAAGAAATGATATCTTTAAGTTCACAAATGTCTTTATTACGTCGCAAATAAAGAGCAATACGAAATAAGTAATCATATCTGAAATGTAGCCGACCCGGCGGCGCAACGGTTAGGGAGCTAGCCTTTGGAGCCTCTGGGTTCGGGTTCGAATCCCGGTAAGGCATGGATGTTTGTGTTTGTCGAGTATAAGCGGAGTACGTGCTCGTTAAATCTGTTGGGTCCGAAAGTCCTGTGGGCGGTCATTGCGCAGTTTTCCACGGGTACAGGTCCCTGAAGACTATTTCCCTCCTCTTCAGGGACATGTCTAAATTGTGGAGTTGGCGATAGATGGCAGCATCTGTCTTTATGTCGTGTCCGTCCTTCTTGACGATGTTTTATAAGCGGGTCTTTGTGACCAAGCCTGAAAATATATGTCTACCAAGCTATCTGAAATGTAGAAGATTAATATTTTTCTCGTCATATTCTTCTTTTCTAACTCCGTATTCGATCGTAGGTTGTTCGACGTGGGCGGGCAGCGGTCTGAGCGCAAGAAGTGGATCCACTGCTTCGAGGACGTGACCGCCATCATCTTCTGCGTCGCCATGAGCGAGTACGACCAAGTGCTGCACGAGGACGAGACCACGGTACTCGCATACTCCCGCCCTTGGAACATGCACTTTATGTCCCGAATTTACTTTCTTTTCTGTTCCTTTCTACTTATAATTCTTAAATTTTAGTTAAAAAGCTTTTTAGTTAGATTTGTTCCCCTGTTTTTTACCATTTCATTCTGTATGCATAATGAATCTATTTCACAAATTTTAGATTCTTTGAATAAAAAATAAGAAGTTGGAACTGAAAGGGTAAACAAAAGTACGCACAGCAAAAGTGCTCCCCTAATTGTTTGGAGCAGTGTATTTAAACTTTAAAAAAATGGGGCTGCTTTTTTTTTTGGAAGATCAAGCCGTTTGCAGACTCGGTATATTCCCCAGAAGTTAGTGCTACTTTATTTTGGCGCCATCTAGGTGGCTCTCGCTACCTCTTATGACTCTCAGATTACAATGCATCTGAACCCTCGGTGGATGTTAAACAAAGCTGAGATTCCCAGCCAAATGTGGGTACTCAATGGAGCTCTTACTTGCCACATAATCATAGGACATGCGGGCCAAAAATTTTCCCCATCCTGAAAAAATGCCGATTCAGCCGGGGCTCGAACTCACAATCTTATGGACTTATAAGGCGGCACGTAATACAGGGTGGCGCAAATAAAAGTGGCCCCGGCGTAGAGAAAAGAATGCATTGAGATGCTTGGCGAGAAAAACTATTGAAGCCGTCTGAAAGTCTTCAAGTAGAAATAAAAGATTATTCAAGCGTGCAATGACTTGACTTGGCAATCCTGCTTTTGCATTGGTTGTAGTAGATTTGCATCATATTAGAGCTACTCATGGTCTATTGGATAGTTCAGATCTTAGTGCGAGTTGCGGCTGTGTGAGTTGATCAATGCACGGGTGAAGATGATACTCACAGTACAGCAGAGGGTGTTCATTGTAGAGAGTTTCATTAAAACAAATTCGTAGAAAAAAATGTAGCTAGTTGTTTGCTAAATAATTTAAAGCTGTAAAAGTACCAAAAAAGAGTGCTATGCAACGATTAGTTACGAAATGGCACATTGAAGCAATCAATAGCTTCACTTAGCAAACCTGTTTTTGCATGGTTTTCGACTTGGCAACAATTCTATCTCATTCCTATCTCCATGACGGGGCCACTTTTATTTGCGCCACCCTGTACCTCACAGCTACTAAGACGACCGCATTTAACTAGTCATATAGAAAACTACTTCACCGTGTTTGTGGCGCACATTTGAGCTTGACTGGACGGGTCTTTACCGCACCGAACGCTACTTGAGTGTAGCAGAGAAAATCGTTATTACTCACTCAAACTCCTGTCATCACGTAACCTCTTGTCGTCGAGGCCTGATACTCTATTCGCATCATAGATATCATAGTTAAAGTATTAGATTGGCAGATCACGTGACCTCCAATGCTAACGACGGGACGCGCATGGAGGCCAAATAAGAGGGCAAAATGGCCAGTGCTGCTGCCACTTTAAGGAGAAAAATACCATCTAATTCTAAAATTACAAAAAAAAATACAAGAAAAGGATTAAAAGTCACTAAAAAGATTCCAAAATGCAGCTAGTATTTTTACGATATTTTTTTGTAATTTTTGAATTAAATGGTATTTTTTCGCAGTATTTTTCTCCTTAAAGTGGCAGCAACACTGGCCATTTTGTCCTCTTATTTGGCCTCCATGCGCGTCCCGTCGTTAGCATTGGAGGTCACGTGATCTGCCAATCTAATACTTTAACTATAATATCTATGATTCGCATACTTAAACTTCACTCAGTGCTCAGATTCATTGTAATCTGAGGGTCAAAATTGCTAACGAAATCCTCCACAAAAAAATGGCTCTCAGTTTTGGTGAATATGTCGAGCCTGCAAAAAGCATAATCTATCATAACTAGTGGGACGGAGAAAACAATCAGACCATCTAATTATATATAACTGGATGCATCGACCCTAAAGCAACATGTCATCAACTTTTGAGGGTAATTTGTCATGATGAGGGCGGCTTTGCGAACATGCCCGATCTTTTTTATAGCATTATTATCTTAAACTTAGTAATACTATAAAACGAACGACTGCCTACACTGTTAAAAAATTTGTGCTAGGTTTCACCATGATATTGGTTGGTTTCACCATGATATTGGTTCCTAGTAGCTGCAACGGCTGAGTGGTGAAATGTTTCACCTTTTTTTCGGTGTTTGGTTGAACCATTTTTCTGGATTTGGAAACAAAAGCCTGAGAAATGGTTCAACCGAATACCAAAAATATGGTGGAACGTTTCACCATTCTGCCGTTGCAGCTACTAGGAACCAATATCATGGTGAAACCAACCAATATCATGGTGAAACCCAGCACAAAATTTTTAACAGTGTATCGTACTGAAAATTACTAAACTTGAGTGACCTTCTGTCTTAAGGCGTACAAAGGTAGTTCAACAATCTGCCATACACTGTTAAAAGTTTCGTGCAACCTTATACCAGAAAACTGGTTTCCTGCAGCTGCAACGAGTGACTGGTGAAATCTTTCACGCCGTTTCTCGTGTTACCTTGCACCAGAAATGACGATTTAGTTCGCACCGCGTTTCTGGTATTCAATTGCACGAGGAATGACGATTTAGTTTGCACGGCGTTTATGGTATTTAGATGCACGAGAAATTATGATTTAGTTAGCACGGCCTATTCCCACGCGTAATGATATACTACAAATCTGGTGCAAGGTTGTACCGATATTTTTTACAGTGTATGCTCAAACAAAAAAAAATCTTATATTCTTTCATTGTTTACGGAGTAAAAAAATTCGCATGCTGTCAGACGTCGCGTCCTGTCAGTGGTATGCAATATTTCCATCCAGTTGAGAATTAACACCTTTAGTTAACGAACAACCACAAAAATTAAAATTATACCGATTTTATGGCTGCAGTCGTTGAATAAGTAGACCTAATTGCTTTGTAACGAGTTCTGTACGCGTTGTATACCACAGAGCTTTATTTCAGGACATAATATGTCGTAAGACTTGTTATTTCTGAGTCTAAAACCCTAAGCATTATTAGAAATGTTTCGCATGGAATTTAAAAAAAAATAGCATTTAATATGAGCTAAAGGGGCACGTCAATTTAAAGGAATCTTACACTCTTAAATCAAACGAGCGGTTTGAACTCAGTCTGAGTTAATTTCCACTCCTTTCCGTGCCGAAAATGCACTTCCCCTATAGGAGTGAATTTCACTGTTTTTGCGGAGTGGGTAAAAGAAATAAAAGAAAACAATCTACGTCCTACACCCTTAAAAAAAGCGGTGTTAACTCAGTCTGAGTTAATTTCCACTTCTTTCCGGTGCCGAAAATGCACTTCCCCTATAGGAGTAGATTTCACTCTTTTGTTTTAAGAGTGCAGGTTTTGAGTGCTAAAAATACACATTTTTTTGTGCTATGAAGAAACAAACAAACTCTGTCATTTTTTGGCCATTAATAATCAATTTAATACAATTAATAAATTTTGCTGCTTCAGTATCTGTATTTTTGAAAAGCTTAAAAACATTTTAGATTATAATAGAAAAGTTAGTGTTAAGAAAAACTGTAAAATGAAATTCTCAAGGGAATTCTACAAAGGTCACGTATGTATACCTCTGAAGCGAAAAGGAAGAGGTTGTGATAATTTTTAAGATTATCTTATTAGAAAGTTGATAGTAAAAGGGGATACAATTGCATCTATCTATAAGAGATCGAAAGTTATGTACAGAATAAAGCTTCTCTAGATATTAGCTTGCTTTGCTGATGGTGCCTTAGTCAGCTTTTCATTATATTAATTGAAAAGTCCAGTGTAAAATGGGGTAAATTCACATTAAAGTATTCTCTATAGTAGTGAAGGACAGATAGTATTGTACTGCTTGTCTCGTTGGAATATTTTTATTTGTTTCTCTTTCTAAACACTTCTATTTATCACCACGTGGAACCGTAAACCCTGTTTCTGCGAATGCTGGCCATTGAGCTAGAAGAAACGTGGAGTGAGGTGTGTGATGCACTGAACAGGGCAGCAAACGAACCGGTTCAATAACGAAACGCGGAGGAATACACGGCACAGAAACGAACCGGGCAGAAAACCTAGAAACTTGCCTATTTCGCTATTGGGTTCGTCTTCGCTGGTTCTTAATTAGTGATCCACATGGTTATTTCTTAAAAAAGTTGGAATTTAAAGTGAAAGAAAGTTAATTTCTTTCGAACTAAAAATGTTAAAATACATTTAGGAGCCCAAGTCAATAGGATAGAGGGTTCTCATACAAGCATTGCATACAAGTGTAGGGAAAATAGTCCTTTTCTGCCCTGTTCGCTCAAAAGGGTGTGAGTGGGTTTTCGGCTCGCTGACACCTCACTCCAGTTTCCCTTCTAGCTTAATGATGCTGGCACCATCATGCATGCAACAATTTCGCAAAGTTTCTGTGAGGGACGTTCCTCCCCAAATATTTTATACTTGTCGTCCCAGTTATCTTCTATCAAGCTCTGTTCATACACTGTTAAAAAACAGGAAAAATACTGTTTTTACTTAAACAGTTTATTTTTACAGAAAAAAAACTGTTACAAAAAAATAAAAGTATTTTTCTGTAAATATATAGTTCTTTTTTTGTAAAATTACGATTTTTGTACAGTGAATACACATAATAATTACAGATAAATGCATATCATATTATTCTCATTATTTTCCCAAAACTTTATCGTCTGATGAAATAACCTCTTATCCTGGCCTTTTCCTTTTACAGAACCGCATGCAGGAGTCCCTGAAGCTGTTCGACTCGATCTGCAACAACAAGTGGTTCACGGACACCTCCATCATCCTCTTCCTCAACAAGAAGGATCTCTTCGAGGAGAAGATCCGCAAGTCTCCCCTCACCATCTGCTTCCCGGAATACACAGGTAACAACGCCATCTAGACCTACAGGGTGAGGCAAAAAAAAAAAAAAAGCGCGGCCCCGGTCTAGAGATAGGAATACGTTGAAATACTTGGCGTGAAAATCTCTTGAAGCCGCCTGAAAGCTTTCAAGTGGAAATAAAAGATTATTCAAGCGTGCAATAATTTCACTTGACAAACCTGTTATTGCATTGGTTGGATTGGATTAGCATCACATTAGAGCTACTCATGGACTATTGGCCAGTTCAGATCGTCGTGTGTATTGTATATGAAGACGGCTTCTTATGCAATTTTTTTTTGTCTTGCAATCAATTTAGAATGTTTTGTAGTAACAAAAAGGTCCGATTCTCTACGATAAATAACAACCGAAATAATCACTCGTGGGAATGTTTTTTGATCAGCTCTACAAACCTTGCTTATATTTCATTTCAACTAGCTTTTCAAACCATAGCGTAGTTGCCGACAAATAAGTCGCCAAGCGTTTGTTTGGGCTTAATATTGAAGCGATCAATGGCTTCATGTTAGCAAACCTGTTTTTGTATTGGTTTTGACTTGGCAACATTTATGTCGTATTCTTATCTCCACATTGGGGTCGCTTTTATTTGCTTCACCCTGTAGAAGCGAAGCCTACTGTGACGTCACTGTGGTCACAATTTTGAAGGTTATTGATTGTCTAACGACAAAATATTTGAATAGATTTAAATTATACAAATTGACTTTGCTCAGTGGCTTTGTAAGATTTATTTAAAAAGAAAACTCGGTGTAAATCCAAGGTGTTTCTTAAAATTTGTAATACGTTCAAACAGTATAATTGACTTTCATTTTGAACTCTTTTTTTATGAATAGTTTACATTAAGCTCTTTCGGCCATTACTAACGCCGAGTGTAACACAGCTTGTTTTGTATTCTTAGTAATCTTCTCTGATTGTAAAAATCGAATAATTATTAATGTAGGTCACTTACAACTAGAAAATGAATGAATGAATGACTCTGTTGAGGTGAAGGAGTTTGCCTTCCAGATCCATCAATTTAAGAATCATTTTAGTATGTTTACAATCAGCGAGGCAGTGCCATGCGAGATCGTGTTTTTTCTTTACCCAATTCCCAACATCATTCTTTATAGACCGATAAGATAAAGGGTAGAAGGGGTCAGGATCACTAACAACAAGCTGTGAAGCTGTCTTTTCAGTGGTATCAGCTAGTTCGTTTCCATAAATATCGTTGTGGCCGTCAGGGACTTAACTAATAGTCACAGAACTGGGGGTTAGATCAAGTTGATTAAGTGCGAGTGTGCACTCCAGGCACAGCGTTGGAATTTGTATGAGTTAGCCAGAGCCAAAATGACAGACTGCTATCAGATAAAAAAAAATCGTTTGCTAAGTTCCGTGCCAAGAGCTCGTTTGCAATCATATTCATAACTGATTCAATGATACTTTTCCAGGTGCTCAGGAGTACGGCGAGGCGGCCGCCTACATACAGGCTCAGTTCGAGGCGAAGAACAAATCCACCACCAAAGAGATCTACTGCCACATGACCTGTGCCACCGACACCACCAACATCCAGTTCGTATTCGACGCCGTCACAGACGTCATCATCGCCAACAACCTGAGGGGGTGCGGCCTCTACTAGCTCCTCCCACTGAAAAACCTCCTTCGCTTGGCCCATCTCCCCTTCTTCAGAAAAGAAGACAAACCTACGCCGTTATTTTGTGTGCCACATCCCATCTCAATAGGCTGGGCCTTCATTAGCGCACGCCTCGAAGTCTTTTTGCTTGCCCCCTTCCTACATGAGTGTTTTAGGTTCTTTCCTCTTCTATAATAGGCGTGGCATCT
The DNA here is from genome assembly GCA_019343175.1 of Oedothorax gibbosus. NCBI lineage: Eukaryota > Metazoa > Arthropoda > Arachnida > Araneae > Linyphiidae > Oedothorax > Oedothorax gibbosus. Next base: position 44,599,115 of record CM033271.1, read on the forward strand.
ATTAGGACGTGAGCCCCACCTTCTGTGAGTGTGGCACCTCCTTTTGAAGAAGAAACCCGTGCAAGTTGGTCAACAAACCAAGAGAAGCTTTCTACAATGAGACACGCTTCTTCCTTTTCCCTTGCAACTCCTTTCTGCTTGGTCTCCTCCCACTAAAGAAAAAAAAAACTCTTTCACCTTTTGTATGTGTGAAAGTTATCGCCAACCACAATGGGCGTGACCTCTAGGAAGTTTCTCTCGAAGATACAGCAGCAGATATTTGCATGGCCCTTCCCTAAAGTAAATAGTCCCGCCCTGAGAACAAAACCGCGCCTTTTTTGTGCCAGCTTGGCCAATTACTTTGGTCTGTGCAAGAAGATCACGCTCTTGAAAACAAGCTCCTCCACACACACTTGTAACACCGCCCCAAAGTACTTCTGTTTCGTCAACACCAGTGCTGATGTTTACCATTTCTGCGCGATATCTTGCGTTGTGTTTCTTTAACAAAATTGTCTCGTATGCATGGACATTTCGTTCATTTTCTTACTCAGTATAAACTGGAGTTTCAGTGTATTTCGTTGTTTGCGCAAGAGTGAAGATTCTTCTGTTTTTGTGTGTGTCGACCAAACTATTTTCCGATGTTTTCTTCCGACAAAAGAAAATCAAACTTCGGCAAATGAATTCATCTTCATTTCTACTCTCTGTTACCGCCTCCGTGTTTTTCTTTTTTACAATGGCATCTTGTATTTCATGCATCTGTATTTATCATTTCTGGTTTAGTTATGCATTCAGCGTTGCTTCGAAATATTTACGCTTGGGATCCTTAATCGTTACTCCTCGGCTGAAAGAGTGGAGTGTAGAAATGTATGTGTGTGACCATAAACAATATCCCCGCAAAAGTACAATTTAAATTCTTTTAATACTAAATATTCTCCTTTTTTCTTTTACGAATAACTATTGCACAGATCCCAATTTACGAACACAGAAACACATAAAATTTTATAACTTGATTGATTGGAATACAAATTTATTGTTGTTAAATGAATATTGTCGTGGAAGAGAACAAAATTGGCGATAAATTCCTTTTACATGAATGAAAGGCAGTATCTGTAACTCGTCAATTAAAAGTGTTTTGTGGTTGAATTGCTCTTTGAAAATAAACATCTTCAGAAGTACCACTCCCTTATTCAAGAGCAAAAAATATTAAGCTTCTTTCTCATGTTTGATAAGAAAATATTGGGGATAGGCACTGCAAAAGGAAACTGGTTTTGTTTCGACCAGATAAATTATAAAGGTTGTATTTAAAAATTTACATTCAGCAGCACCTCGCTAATCCGGATAGCAGAACTAAACAACACACCATTTTAAAGGTCTGCAGATTAATTTTAAAAATACAAGTCCAATTTAAAACATTAATGCCAGCTCATTTTAAAAACTACAAAAGATACCAAATCTTTTTCCAATACCTGCCGATATTTTAGAATTTAATAGAAGTAGTCATCATTTCACTGTGGCTAAATAATGATTGGTTGCGTTGTAGGGAGGATAGAAATAGGCAGCCAGAATTGTTCCCAAAATTCCTGATGTCCGGATTACCGAGACTACTGCATTCAAAAAGTACGACAAGTCAACAACACAGTAGCAAAGACCAAAGAATGCGGATGACAAAAGGACTCTGCTACGGGTGTAGAGCCCCATACCTGTAGTGTGACTTTTTGTGGCACGAGTTGGCGACAAAAGATTGGTTACAAATGTTGGATACGGAAACGGCTAAAACGGAAAAATGTTGCCCTATTTGCACGCCTATCCGGACTGGTTGTTGTGAAAATGTAAAGAAAGAAGCTGTTACGAAGCACATAATTACAGATTTAACTATTTCATGTATAGATGGCGATGTAGTTTTTGTTCTCATCGGCTATATGCACTGTCTTTGTTTCTAATCTTTTTTATTTATTGGTCTTCAAGCATTGTGTATTATAAATATTTAATGCGGAATATCTAGTTTCCGTAGATGTACTGTGACCAGAATGATGGCACAAACAGTTTTGATTTCGGTTTCTTTGTTTCGCCTTTGGAATTGGCATGGATAAACTTAACTGAAAATACTTGTTGGCAAAATGCATAAACACACCCACGCACTGTTTGGACATACGGACGAACGAACTCTATTCTCAACAAACGTGTTCTGTAAAAATATAATTATAAAGGGAATACCAAAAATCCGAATGTGTAGAGATGTTAGAACATTAAATAGCGACTGCAAATGTTCTGCTCTTACAACACGCGAATACAAAAAAAAAATCTGTTTTTCCGCTAGCATCGAGGCGATGTTGGTTAGATAAATTCAACAAAGAAGAAAGAAGGTATACGCACTTCTACTTCAAAAAGTGAGAATCTACGATTCTGATACCACTTTCAGATTCAGAACAGTCCTGAACTTGTGAGATTAAATAAAAAGGAAATACCAAGATACAAACGAACTGAATAGCAAAAAAGTTCATGTTGCTGTATTCACGTATATCTATGTGTTGTCCTTTTGAATAATATACCTATTTTATATTCATGTAAGCAAGGACATGTTAACATGATCTAGGGTTAATTTATTTGTTTCTCAAACTTTATCTCCGTTGATGATGAGGATTGTTGGAAGCAGTACTTGGAAACCAATTCTTCTGAATCCAATTACTTGTGTTGACGGTTTCATTCCCTCTACGAGCAATGTGTTTTCACTTTATAAAACGTTTGTCCCCCTCTCACCCTAATGCCACAATTGGGTTCCCGCTTCTGACTCTTGCGGCATGCGTTATTGAATTGGAACACCGTGCGTTATGTATTGAGAAAAGCCGAAAGGCACGGAGTGTTATCGATGACGCATGCGGCATATTTTTGGTGTTTCGCATGCGGAGTTGCAAAGAGTCACAAAGCTTGAATTTAAGTGTGGATGTAGCCTTAAAATAACAGTCAAAATGCACTTTAAACCTAATTTATAAAGTTTTTTACTTAACAAAATCACTCAATTTGCCTAGACAATGTTTTCCAAAATTGTAGTTGGCCGATGATGATTCACGATGCCAGTTACTGGCACGTCTTGCGACTGAAATTTCTGCAAAGGCCATTAAAAATTCTGATGTGTAAAGGGTAGTTTTTAGTAAAATACGTCATACTAACAACAACATACGGCTTTATCCCTAATAAAACTACATTTTGGGAAATGTTTTCTCGGCAACCAATCGTTCCACTAGCATTTCATCCATTAAAAAAAGGATTTAAGCACTGACGTCACTCGTTGGAGCAAGCAAAAAAAAGCCCAAACATTTTTTTTTTCGGGCCACCTACGAAGTATCAGGAAAAGTCGTATACTTGAATTTGATCCAGTAAAAATTTCATTTCTTCTATCAAAACATTGAAAATTGTCTTTTGATTTGTCAGTGTGACTGCTCTGTGTAAATGGAAGGATATTTACAACTTGTAACATCTAAACCAAGCACCAGTACTTTTTATTTGGGTGCTTTAGATTTCAGCTCTCGACTGTGTTCACTGGTATAGTTTTCGATTTCATTTAGAACAAATCTCAAAGCTTGCTCGATGAACTTTCAACCGGAGTGCATTGGTTTTGAGCAATCGAACACAGTGGCACAAGATTACAACACGGTACACAACTTTATGTTTTTCTGGTATGCAGTATCTGCAGTTTTTAAACTATATTAAAAAAAATCTCCCTTATTAAAATTAGTTCTTAAAGGCAGTACCGCCGAAGAGAACCGATATATTAAAAAAAAAACTTTCCCCTTTTCATCGAACGAATTTGTCTCGAAATTTGTTTGATTCCAAATACTAAAAATTCATCCCAGATTTGCAGTTGGCCATCAAAATTCCCAGTAACACACAAAACCGTCAGATCATGATCTTTCCCTAATCGCAAAGATATTGCGATATTATTAAGATATCGTAATTTAATCAAACAGTAATCGTCTGTTTATATTTTAATAGATATTCTGTGTATAAAATGAGATATTCAAACTTTAATGATACCTGAACACGCATTAATGACTATGGCAAGCCCCTTAAATCCTTAAGATCACAGCCGAATTCATTGTATTTTTTTATTGTTCTTTACCAATTATTGCAAAAGAGCCCTTTATAGTAAAACGTATTATACCATACGCTTTAATGATTTTTTGGCCTATGTAGTCCTTAATACATTAACACATTTTGGTAACCAAAACAAACGTAACAATTTTCCGACTCGTAAACTTTTAAAGGGCAGCTCTTTGTTATATTAAAAAAAAAGCTTTTGACCTTGAAAAATTGAAAATCGGCTTGTCTGCAATTCTGGGTAAAGTTTAATTTTTAAAAAAATACGTATTTATGTTACTCATTTTTTACTAATACTTACTGTTGCGAGATATTCACAGCTCATTATAAAACCCAAATGCTCATTATTATACTAGTATATCTAGAATAATAAAGGTGTACATGCGAGTCTTTGCAATACTCCAGTGCATAAACTATTGATGGCAAACCTAAGAGTAGTAGTTAAACCTAAGAAAAGGTCCTGGTTTGCCCCTCGATGTCCTCATTGGTTCTGTCCAATCCCGATTCTAGGCAAATACACATACTGTAAGAATTTCATACTGTCACTTGACTGCGATTAACGAAATAGCTCTAGAACCTCTCAAGATTTTCTTGTTTCAAAATAGTACCTTTTCCCTATACTATGCAAACCAAGTTATGCTATTGAAAGTCTAAACTCATTTTATTTGTGGCGCAGCCATGCTCAACGAAAGGAAAACTTCTACCTAATGTGCTTTGCAAAAAAAAAAAACAGTAGCTCAAAATGTTGCCAACTCTTGTTTTTTGCCACTTATGTCTTATCGGGATCGGAGCAGAACCAAAACAAAGGCAAGAGCCCTTAGGCTATGTCCTGACTACGCCACAAATGCCACAAAGACAACAAATGCAACAAAACTTGGCGACTTGGCAGAGTCAGCTCCCATGCTATTGCATCGCTTGGCGCCAAATTTTGTTGCATTTGTTGCCTTTGTGGCGTTTGATGTCGTAGTGAGGACATAGCCTTATAGACTCAACGCAACTAAGCAAACTGAAACGGCATATTCCCACAGTTGCTAGTTGCCATTCACCTCATAGTAAGTGTAATCTTGCTGTTTCATTAGTTCTTTTTTTTTAAATCTTTTTCAAAGTTTTTAATTATCAGTTGCATTTTCACACAATGAAAAAGTTTGCTCCTCTAGTTTCGTTTCCCCATTACCTCCCTATTAGTAAAACAATGCAACGAAAAGAGAATAATAGGTAAATCATTAACAAAAAATAATCCCCTCTTTCCTTTCCGGTAACCCTTGGTCACAACTACAAATCCAGCCTGTTCTGCAATGCGTTTCGTAAATTGGCCACGTTAAAGCTCTGTAAAAAGGCTGCAAATATGCAGCCGGAAGTGATACCAAATACCATCATGCGCTATCACAGTAAGGCTGTGTCCAGACTACGACATCAAATGCCATAAATGCAACAAAACTTGGCGACCACCAAGGGCGCCAAGAAATGCAATAGCATGTGGCTGACTCTGCCAAGTCGCCAAGTTTTGTTGCATTTGTGGCATTTGATGTCGTAGTCAGGACACAGCCTAAAATTGACATCCCTGCATGCTTAAGTTAAATGGGCTGACTGGATTTTTTTGCAACAGCTTAAATCGTATTATTAAACTAGCAAAATACTGAGCATATCTGAAACATACAAAGAAAGTTAGAACATAAATAAGATAACTTAACACACTTCATTGTTGTAGAACAGGCTAGAGAATTGTGGCCAAAAAATTAAACTTCATTGTTGTAGAATGAGGCTAAACAATGAAGCGTGACCAAAACCCAGACTTCATTGTTTGGATCAGGCTGGACAATGAATAATATAGACTGCCCCATATTGATTTTTTACGTTCTTTTTGCTGGTTGTCAAAAAGTAAGCAAGTCTCCTTGTATAGTTTTGTGCAATAATAAAAGATGGATAACTTCGGTGTCATTGTGAATAGAAGACAGGCAAAATGAGAAGAGCTGTACTTATTTGAAAAAATGAACTACCAGAAACGCTGGCGAAGCAGTGGCCAATGGACTTTGTTTTTGGCGACCTGCTTTGCCGCCAATTTATCTGTAATGTCAATTAAAAAAGTTTCTAATCATATAAAAGCGGTGTCTCTCTTTTTTACACAACACAAATTGCTTCACGATTTAGCATTTTAACCTCTTCACCCCTGAAAAAAATCCTTCTTACATATTCTTTATATAAACATATTTTTCAAACAATTATATAATCAGAAGTATGTTTTGCTAGGAATTTTGAAAAAAAAGGCTTTTTGCATTTACTGTGTGTCGTGTCAATTTAGTGGTACTTGAAGTTTTAAACGGTAAAAATTTACATTTTTGGTGTGTTATGAAAAAACAAAGAAGCTCACAGTTTTTTTGTAATTAATAGTCCATTCTAACTTTTGTCTTAATCAAAAATGTTCTATAAATTTAAATCTGAAAAAAACTTCTGCTTGACCTTCTTTCAACGACATTTCTTTTGAACTACATTTGATAAATCAGCTGCTTCGGTATCGGTATTTTTAGAAAGCTTAAATATTATAGTTAATAACAAAGTAGGTTTGTTACAGAATCTGTCATTTCAACCGACAATTTTCACACAACAATTGTGCTCAACAAAAAAAAAACGCACTATTTATACACCTCAGAAAGAAATTCGCCAAACAGGGCCTTTAGCTAATAATTTATTTCTAATTCAAACTTTTAAACGGCAAAATTAACTATTTTCATTAATCTTCTTTCGCAAATGAATAATTACTCATTATCGCTAGCTAAATTTGTTTGAAATTCGAAGAATAATGATGCAATTTATTTTTTAATAAATATCTTTTAGTCGCCACAATTTCCTATGTTCATTCATTTTCTTTCGAAGAGAAGAATAAATTATTAGTAAAATTGATGCTTTAAAAGTAATAGCGAACTTTTGCATATTTTTTATTCAAAGTTAGAATTCGCTATGCATCTTTCCTCATACATATATAATGAACCATCAAAAGAACTGTATTGTGATATGACATCAATCCAAACTGAATCATATTACATAAATATATTTCAAGAGTTTTATTTTTTTTTAAATAAAGTTTATCGTACGTTTGACGAAACGGTAAAAGTGAAAATATTGATTGAAAATGGAATTTGCATGTTATTTCAATGTAGATTAAATTTAAAGTTATTTAAATTTTAAATATACTTCGAATTAAAATTTTCAAATGAAATTTGGGATGTAAGCCAGCCTGGTTTGTTGCTTCAAAATGACGTATCCCACTTGTTTATGCGACTTGCGGTTCGTTCTATAAAAGTGGGTGACAGACGGACGGAGTGAACGATTATAATGCCTTCAACGTTTTACGTTATAAACGTAGTGTGGAAACTAAAAAAAGCTAGTATTGCAAAAAATTGTTGGATGAAGTTGTGAGTTGTACAAAGATCGCCTAGATGGTGCCACAGAAAAATAACTCTGAGCTCTGGGGAGTAAGCCGAGTCTGCAAAGGCTTAGCCGCCAATAAAGCCTAAAGGCAGCCCGTTGGGAGGGGGGGGGGGGGGGGGGGAGAGTTCCACAAAGGTTCACGTATGTGCACCTAGGGATGTAGAGGTTAAAAAACCATAGTAACACATTGTAGCAGCCTCAGTAACCCACAAGTCTACCAAAAGGATCCTCAAGGTGGAGATGAGTTACCTAGGCTTTTATACTACTATTAACTTTGTAATTAAGAATAGTGGTAGGAACGAGATGGTAAATCAGCGCCACCTAGTTGTTGATGGCATATTGAGGATGCGTGTGTGGTGAACCGCCACAACATGATATCATAGATAACCTCCCGATGTCGAATATATATCACAATGATATCTAGTTAACATCGGAAGAAAACCATAAGACATCATGTGCTACTATAGAGACAGGGTCCATAGTTCGTTTTCTAATAGTGAAACCCAAGAATTTTAAGGAGTTATTTTAGGAGTTCAGTATCCCAAATTCAGGGGATAACACACCCAAACGAAGAGCCCAGGGGTAGAACCCCTTCATTTACTGGGAATCTGTCTGCTTCAGGTCTGCTTGGCGAAGATATCGAGTCATCGCCTAAGCTGGTGTGAAGATACCAGTTTTGCCTTGGTTCTTATCAAGCGGAGCACGGGTTTACTATCTCTGTGATCGAGTTTCACGCCAGTAGTCTGACACAGGAACCACGGAAGCAGAAGCAAGAGAGAAACCGGTTTTTGATCGCCCCTCTCGCCAAGCAAATCTCAATACAGACAGATTCCCAGTCGATGAAGGGGTTTTCCCCTGGTACTCTTCAAATGTTACCTTTTGCATATTTTTACCCTAAACATTTCATTCGTATAGTTTAATTACAACAAACAGATTAAATAAATGAAAAAGTACGAATTTAAAGATTGCATATACTCGTACTAATTATACACTAGTAAGTACTTGTTTTGTCAAATAGAAATCAAAGGCTGTGTCCTGATTACGACATCAAATGCAACAAAACTTGGCGACTTGGCATAGTCAGTCACATGCTATTGCATCGCTTGGCGCCCTTGGCGGTCGCCAAGTTTTGTTGCATTTGTGGCATTTGATGTCGTAGTCAGGACACAGCCTAAGAAATCCGAATAAAATTTAAATGGTTGTCCCCAAGAGATTTTTAAGGAGTTAAAAACTTTGAAAAAAGATGTTTAAATTTTTTAAAATTAAAAACGAAAAATTAAAAAAAACTGTTCTACATTGATTTCGGTGACGTAAACAAACCTACACTCCTTTGTGCTAGTTTTTATGAACTTCTGTCACATAGTTTATGAGCCTATTCGTCACACACAAAAAAAACTTCGTTTTTATCTCTCTAAGATTACGTATACGACTACTGATACTCGTAAAAAAAAAATTCAAACACGCAGACCAGCAGTATTTAGTGTGCTCTTAAAGTGTCGAATTTATATAATGCTATAAATTTAAAATACATTACAAATTTTAGCATAAAGATTTTATTTAGTACTACCACCTGTAGGAAATTTTAAGTTTAGTTTGAATTATCGTCGCACTAGAGCTACACGAGGGCTACTGGCGACGGGCGTCGTATTTTAGAACCACAGTCAGGTGACGAGCCGACACCCGAGTAGGCACCCAACGCAACCGTTAAGGGCGACATCGTACGCAGCGTTGGGACTTTGGAGCATATTTAACGTGCACTGCCTCTACAAGGGATATTATTCGTCGGACATTTTTGGCTGCACGGACCGTTTATAGGTCGGCAGTTATTTTGGCGATGCCCGGACCCGAACCTGGGACCTTTCGCATGCTGGGCGAGCGCCTAACCGACTGGGCTCTCCAGCCCCAGGAAATTTTGAAAAAATGACGCTTTATATAAGTCGAACCTCGTTAGCACAAAGTCGCTTAACACGAAATTTTGCTTAAGATGAACTGAAAGCATTTCTCCGGCCTATAAAGCTTTGAGCTAATGCTAAAGAAATCTCTTTACGCGAAATTGCTTTAATCGAAATCCCGCTTAACCCAAACAAAAAATTCATAATTTGACTTTTTCTTCTTAATATAATTCGAAGTTTCGAAGAACAAATGAAACAAAAGATTTAAAAAAAAAAAGCGGCAAACTAACATTATAAAAATAAATTGTCTTCTACTTCTGAGAAAATACAAGGTCTCCCATGATTCGTCAGTTTTAATCTAATTGCTGTTCTTAATTTCTGTTCTTTAAGAGGGACTGTCAGTCCCATAGAGCCAATGCATTAGTTTTAGAATCACACTTTCCGCAAAAGTATTGCTTTGCCATGTTATCCCATTTTCACCAGGTATGGGAATCATCATAACATCAATTTAAAACGAAATTGGAAAGAAAATAACATCCGGTTACTTAATTATTGATTGATCAAGTTTTAAAATAGTGTCGCCATCTGCTGTATATTTTTGACATTTTAAAACTTCAAAAATGTAGAATTAAATAACTAGATAACATTTTCGTTTCAAATTTGTTTCATTTCGATGTTATGTTGATTCCCATACCTAGGGAAAAAGGGCTAACATGGCAAAGCAATACTTTTGCGGAAAGTGTGATTCCAAAACTAATGCATTAGCTCTATGGGACTGACAGTCCCTCTTAAATATTTTTCTAATTTTGCCAGCTCGTTATATCGCGCTTCCCGGGAGACAAGCAAAAAATCGCGATATAACCATATGCGCGATATAACGAGCGACTTGATACTATAATACTATAATTTTGATTAATACTATACTTTTGATGTATTTATGCTCTCAACATAGTTTTAAAACTAAAGCAAAGTATGTACTTGAAAGATAAAACTAAATCATATTTCATATTAAATACACTGTTAAAAATTTTGTGCTTGGTTTCACCATGATTTTGGGTCCTAGTAGCTGCAACGGCTGAATGGTGAAACGTTCCACCATATTTTTGGTATTCGGCTGAACCATTTCTCAGGTTTTTGTTTCCAAATCCAGAAAAATGGTTCAACCAAACACCGAAAAAACGGTTAAACATTTCACCATTCAGCCGTAGCAGCTACTAGGAACCAATATCATGGTGAAACCAACCAATATCATGGTGAAACCTAGCACCAAATTTTTAACAGTGTAATATAACTCTTCTAAAAAAAGAAACAAAAATTTAGAAAAGACATTATTATTACATATTGTTAGTTACTATAAACATTACTTATTATTGTAAAGGTAAAACTATATACATATTTCACTCATTTTCTAGTAATGTCGATTTTATGGAAAGTACATATTGAAAAAAAAATGCGTGGGAAGAATTGGGAGACATAATACGATGCGCGATATATCAATGCGCGATGTAACGAGGCGCGATATAGCGATATAGCGCGATATAGTTCATATGGAGCAGTACATACTACAGTAACTCCTACTGTAGTATGTACTGCTCCATATGAACTTTATAAATTGAATTACTAATTGTATACATGTATTATTAGTGTTTAACATTATAAATTAAAAAAATAACACCTAAAAATTATTCTAAACTATTCATTGGATCAAAATTAAAAAAAAAAAAATCCTGACGGTTAACAAGAAATTCGATTAACAGGAACGTTTCGGTTCGCTTTAATAGGGACTTTTTCTAAATTAATAACTTTCTTCATTATATCTTATTAGTCACTTTCAGTTTTATAAATATTGTCGCTCTACATTTCTGAGAAAAATTTCCTTGAGTGTCTGTCTCATAATTTATATAGAAATAATTTTAGTTTCCCATTAGCGAAGAAGAAGAGTTAGAAGATTTCAAATTGGAATTGTATTATGGTGAATCTTATTTAATTTAATTTCAATTAACTTTCTTTGTTTCAAGCACCCCATTTTGGGAAGTAAAACTTTTGCACACTGTACTTCTCTTTGAACCCGAATCCTTCAAAATTACGAACTAAAACTACACTCTTAAAACAAACGAGCGGTTTTAACTCAGCCTGAGGTAATTTCCACTCCTTTCCGTGCCGAAAATGCACTTCTCCTATAGGAGTGAATTTCACTCTTTTTCGGGTTGGGAAAAAGAAATAAAAGAAAACAATCTGCGTCCTACATTCTTAAAACGATCGGTTTTAACTCAGTCTGAGTTAATTTTCACTCCTTTCCGGTGCCGAAAATGCACTTCTGCTATAGGAGTGAATTTCACTCTTTTGTTTTAAGGGTGTAAGGTTCTGTCAATCCAATTTTTAACCCAATAGTATAAATTATTATATATTCTTTTAACCAATCCCTGCATCATAAAGGCGGGACAAATTAATTCCCAGTGAGATTCGAACCGAACAAGACATCACTTTTGCTCCTACTTTCAGCCCAAAAGGACCCGTGATCTTCTAAACCATGATTTACTTGTTATTTACTTTTATGTAGTTTAGTGCTGTGGTTAGTTATAATTAAATGTTCTATAAAAAACTCTCTGGTCATTCCAAACATTTATTCATTAATACCGGTTTTAGCCATCACCTCAGCTATAACAAACTCCTGTAACCATATAAAACCCTAAAATGAAATCGACATAGTCTTTTATTATCAGCTAAATCCTTTACTTTTGACATTAGTTCTCGACTCCAGTTTAAAGCTAATATTTCCCCCTATAAACATTTAATGAACCAATAAACCGATGATTACAGTAAACCTGACAGTATTCGTTTCTCATTTATAACAAACCAAATATATATATAAAAAAAATAATCATTATTAGCAAATGTTGGGACATCCAAGTTACTATGGTTACAAATAAGGGTATTAGGTCAGTTGAGATAAAAGGCGGTGAGTTGAATTATTGTCGAACTAGAGCTACTCGAGGGCTGCTGGGGTCGTAATTTAGAGCCACAGTCAAGTGACGAGCCGACACCTTATTACAAACTATAGTATGCATCTAACGCAACTTTTAGGAGAGACATCGAACGCAGCCTTGGGCGTTGCCTTGGGCAGCGCCCAAGGCATCGCTCAAGACAGTGCAATTGCGGAAAACCAAAGTAACGTCCAGAACAAAATTCCCGTTTCGTTTGGGTTTATTTCGGCGACTTCAAAGTAAAGGGTTACCATAGATAAAGAGCAGCCATCTTGGCGGGATTTCTTTTTTAAGCGATCCTACATGGTGAAAAATTATATAAAAACTTCAGATTGAATTTTATGAGTTTTTCTCATAGAGGTTTTTTTTAATATATTTTGATTTAAAACAGGACGCATTTATTATTTTGAAAGTAAAATTCAAGCACATATATGAATGAAATTCAAAATTTAACACTGTAAAATATGTTGATAATAAAATGCTTCTATGTTAATAAAAGTATTCGATTTCTTATTATAATCTTACCCGTAATCAATAAATTTAATTTTTAAACCAGATTTTGCATTAAAATACATATTTGCAATGGATAGTTCAATCAGTTATTTTTAATACTAATAATTTCGAAATTTTTGGCAGACAATTCTATAAAAACTTTTTTACTTGACCTGATTTTATTCAGTAATACTCCGACATTAAAAGTTAAAAATATAACTACGGAAAAAAATAATCCTCGAAAACAAAAACAATCAAGGAAAAAAAACACTTTCCTATACACTTTAAAAAAAATTCCCTGTAAATTAATGGGCAGGGACTGGCAGCAGAGATTCCACTCATGCCCCGTTAAGAAACAGTCATGTCCCGTTAAAAAAAAACAGTCTTGCCCGTTAAAAACGGTAAAAATACGGAGATTTCCCTAAATTTCGCGATATAGAATCACTCGTCAATTGCTCGCCAACTTCACCGAAATAAAACTTTTGGAAATCCAAGGTCAAATCCAAATCGCTGCCCAAGGCGGCGCTCAAGGCAGCGCCCAGGGCAGTGTAACTGCGGTATTAGGACATTACAGCACATTTAATGTGCACTTCTTTTGCACGGGGTATTATTCGTCGGACTTTTTGCTTGAACAGACCGTTCATAGGTCGGCAGTTATTTGGCAGTTATTTGGCCCGGCATCGAACCTGGGACCCTTCGCATGCAAGTCAAGTGCTTTACCAACACCGTAAATTGATCGGGATTTTTTTTTGCATTGCAACATATGTTTGAAATAATCACATGAAAAGACTGGAATCTCTTGAAAAAGTCATCGTGTTCCAATGGGTTCCTGCCCACTGTGGGATTCCAGGAAATGAAATGGCAGATTTCCTTGCAAAAAAGGGCGCTTCAATAAGGCAAAAGTTTTCCCACCCTCTGCCTTTTTGCACAGCCAAAAGCCTCGTCAAAACAGCTATCAGAACTCAAGCTCAGAAAGACCTATTCAATCGTACCTCCACCAAATCCTGGGGAAATGTCATCCCAAAGCTACGAAATGGTCCAAGACATAGAGCAGTTGCTGAATTTCGCCTGGCCACTGGGCACGATTGCCTAAGAAAGCATCTGTTTCGCATCAATGTTGCTAATTCGCCATCTGCCCTCTGTGCAGTCTTGGAGAGGAGATGGACTCTGCCCACCTCCTGCGATGTTCTGCCCTACGGAAGAGTACCCTCTCAGAGCGCTACTGGGAGGCGAGAGACAAGATAAGTTGATGGACTTTGTTGCAGTGATTTCTTTCTTGTTCTGTTCGCATTGTTTGAATTACTGTAACTGTCCAATAACTGCCATTAGAAATAAAAAAAAAACATATGTTTGAAATATATATAAATCCTATAAAAATATTTTTATTTTAATACATAATGAATACAATTCAATAATACAAAAAAAATAGCAAACGTTTAAACAAACTACTTCAGTGAACCGCTGGAGTTTTCGGCGCAACACTATCTAGAAAGAAGTCACAATAAAGTTCAGTCTCTACAGCTCTTCAGTATGATACTTCAATCAAATGCTAAAGATTATGACACAAGGATCTCAAAGAAAAAGTCACTGCTATTAGTCTCTGTTGCATTTTTATCATTTGTTGCGTCTCCGTATTTTTATCACAATGAATATACCTCTCAGGAATCCCTCAAAAAGTAAAAATAGCTCTCTGTAATCCACAAAAGAGTAAATGTTTAAATACTCTAGTACAAATAATAAATATTCTAGTCTAGTCAAATGCTACATCTTTTGACACAAAGCTCTTTAAGAAATATAGGCACTGAGGAACAGTCTTTGTCTAGTCTCTATATTTGCCATATATTGGTCTTGTCTCTGTCCTATGTCGTTGACCTTAACTCCGTCTTCTGAAAAGTCTCTGTCGTTCATCACGTTTCGTTCGTTCGTCTCGCGTCTCCTTCGTTCGTTACAATACGTCTCGTTCCAGCGTAGAAGAACGTGAAAAACCAGACGGCGTTGATGAGAAACAGGATGGAGTTTGTTAATGACAAAAAATACATTTCTATCGTTTGTCGCTTCTCCGAAATTTATCACAATAAATACCTCTCCTATATATAATCCCCCAAAAGTAAAAATAGCATTCAGTAATCCAGAAAAAAAAATTTAATTTATATATTTTAGTTCTTTAGTCAAATACTACAGTTTTTGCCGCTAAGTTCTCCTCAAAATAGTCGCTAAGTCTCTGCATTTATCATGCGAATTGTCCCCGTTATTTGTCGTTCGTCTTAAGCATTTGTCGAGTCTCTGTCGTTCATTGAGTTTCCTTTGTTCGTCGTGTCAGTAGCGTTGTCGTTCGTCTTGTCTGCGTCATTTGTAGTGTCTCTGTCGTTCATTGAGTTTCCTTTGTTCGTCGTGTCAGTAGCGTTGTCGTTCGTCTTATCTCCTTCTTTTGTTACGAGACGTCTCGTCCCAGCGTAGAAGAACGTGAAAAACCAGACGGCGCTGATGAGAAACATGATGGAGTTTGTGATGCCGAAAACCTGTTAAGCACAACAACGGATTTGTCAGCGGATATGTTGTTGATGTTGTTACTATATAATGCCTATATTGGCTCATCCCCTTTTCCCTCACTGGTACCAAGGTGACAGGCCGGGACTACTTCTAAACCTTCAAAGCATGAAAGTCAGGTACCACCCAAACGCCACCTTAAGAGGGATTGTCAGGCCCATAGAGCTCATGCATTAGTTTTGGAATCACAACTTTATCAGAAGTATCGCTTTGCCATGTTAGCCCTTTTTCCCCAGGTATTTCCCCTTTTCCCCCAATCAACATTGGGTATCGATTCCGGGAACCTCCGATCCCGCGCTCTATTCATAAGGCTACCATGGTGGCCCATACGAACATAACGTTTATAGTGTCAAATAGTTTCAAAGTACGGTAGCAACTACGATGGATTTAAGGAATTTTATCCTCCTCTATACTCGGAGTATTTTTATTTAGACTCCATATCCAGAGCTAAGCACGAATACGTATTAAAATGTGTTTTGCGAAGAACTATCTCACTAAACACTTTAGAAGACAACAAGACAATCATCTCTTTATTCATGATTCGGAAAGTTTCCCCAAAGTTGCAGATCCCCGACAGATTGTGGTGCAATATGAAGTTACATGACGTCACACCCTCCTTCCTCCAAGAGGCATAAGTTTCCTTTGATAAAATACTAATGTAGTATTGAATAACCCCAATATAATACTATCGACTATTGTTTTTTAAAAGTGCATTTAAGCTCAATATTAATACTACACTCTTAAAACAAACGAGCGGTTTTAACTCAGTCTGAGTTAATTTCCACTCCTTTCCGTGCCGAAAATGCACTTCCCCTATAAGAGTGGATTTCACTCTTTTTGCGGAGTGGGTAAAAGAAATAAAAAAAAATAATCTACGTCCTACACTCTTAAAGCAAGCGGTTTTAACACAGTCTGAGTTAATTTCCACTCCTTTCCGTGCCGAAAATGCACTTCCCCTATAGGAGTGGATTTCACTCTTTTTGTGGAGTGGGTAAAAGAAGTAAAAGAAAACAATCTACGTCCTACACTCTTAAAACGAGCGGTTTTAACTCAGTCTGAGTTAATTTCCACTCCTTTCCGGCGCCAAAACTGCACTTACCCTATAGGAGTGGATTTCACTCTTTTTGCGGAGTGGGTAAAAGAAATAAAAAAAATAATCTACGTCCTACACTCTTAAAACGAGCGGTTTTAACTCAGTCTGAGTTAATTTCCACTCCTTTCCGGTGCCGAAAATGCACTTCCCCTATAGGAGTGGATTTCACTCTTTTGTTTTAAGAGTATTAAATTAAATTAAGAGTATAAAGAGTAAAGATAAGAGTATTAAAATTAAATGTAACTTGGCCAACATACCCCTCCGATCATAATGGATTTGTAACCGCTCTCTTCCGGATCCAGGTTCGATACCACACTGAAGCCTGCTATGAGGAAGAACAGGAAAAATACCAAGTAGTACAGCAACTCCTGCAATGAAAATGGTTTCTGTAGCATCTGTTCTAAGGAAAAAACATCAATGGACGATTCGAACAAGATAGAGCGTTGTTTGTGAGACAGAAGGCAATGCCTGACGCAGCTGTGACGTCAATATAGACGTGGCAGTTCTAGTTTGGACGAATTAGCTGCAGGGTGGTTTGTTTGTAGGATATTAGGCAACATTTGACGTAACTGTGGCGTCCCAGCATGCGTGGCCATTCCAATCATCCATTGTAAAAAAAAAACTTCCCCAAATTTGTTTTTAACCCTTTCAGTCCCAGTGATGCCATTTGGCATCATCATGTTTCTGATCATAATTTTTAAAAAAATGATAGGGCTGACATCTATTGGGATTAATAAAAAATATTTTCTATTTCTTTTTGATATCATAAATGGCTATAGACGATCAGAAAAAAAATTCTAAAGTGATGATGCCAAATTGTCATTGGGACTGAAAGGGTTAAAGGGGTATTTTAAGATTTACTCAATCCTATAGTTTTTTTTTATATGGGCTGCGTATTGGCGATTAGCTATTTTCAGACTGGGCAAATTTCTCAAAAAGATGAGTCACTTATGATGGCACTACTACGTGGTAACTCCTGCTACTGGCCCATGAAATTTTTGACAATCCAAGCCCTCATTGGATGCTAAAAATTTTGATCAGTGTTCATTTTGCCCAGCGTACCCTATATGAGCTCAAGGGATATTTTGCATGCCACATAATCATATGACATACGAAGGGAGGGTATTGACCGAAAACCGAATCGTAAATCCAACTGATTTAACGTGCACCTGGCCCCCACTCACATTAGCTGTTGCGTGTACGATGGCGAGCCCTCTCTTCGACAGCAGGCGACAGGCTAGCAACAGAGTCGACTGTATCAGGGCCGCGCTGGCCACCACAAACAAGAAGGCAGCCGCAGAGTGGCAGCTGAAGTGGGTGGTGGTTGAAGTGGGTGGCGAAGTGGTTGGTGCTTCGGTTGTGGGTGGTGAAGTGGGTGGTGCTTCGGTTGTGGCCACCGGGTGGTGGGCGCAACCCGATCCCACCAGAGCCATCACAAGGGCGCTCAGGAACTGAAAGAAAAGTATAGGAATGAAAGGGATCGTTCAAATTAAATTATGTTTGTCCGAAATTTAACGTTTGTGTTTGCATCCCGGGAATCAAAAGGTTGAAGACACCTCAGAAAAAAAAGGTGGAAATTGTTGGGGACCAGCACCGAGTTGTAAGGCGTGATTTTCCTCTGGCTCTTTTCATGCAGCCACTCAAAGGGCAGGTGTCCTGTCTATTAAGCAGGCAAACTGCCAACAGAAAATGTGCATGGGACAATCAAACTTTGGCGACTTGGGCCAGAAGTCAGCCACAGCTTTGCAATTGTTGGCCCGTCCCTTTCGGTCGCCAGAATTTTACGTTGTGTTAGATCTCTATTGAGCTAGAAAGTTTTGGAGATGTGCCAGCCGGTTAGTGATCTGCTCTTTTCGCCTTAGCGTGACCCTGACTACGCCATCAAAGCAACAAAACTTGGACTTAGCAGAGTCAGCCACAAGCTATTGCATGCTTAGCGCTTGCGTCGCCAAATTTGTATTTTGCTTTTGTGCATTTGATTGATCAGGACACTGTAAGTTTCATTTGGGATTAAAAAACGAAATTTGACATGCAAACAAAATTTGATTGTGAAATGAACAGTAATTTATTAAAAAAATATTTTTAATTGCTTTCAACAAATTTTGAGTTTCGGTAAATTTTAATCCTACTACTGCTTGGCGCGTTTCCAAAAACCTTCCAACTTGGCGAAACTTGCGTGTTTTCCCGTTGCCAGATTCCTTCACGCCGATGCATTAAACCTAATTTCATCGAATTGGATGTAAACGCTATACTAGATCTAGCGCTGCTTTTCCCAAAACAAACCAAAGTCACGGTTTTGGTTTGCTTTTGACAATACAAACCAAACTCTACACTACAATGGGCCAATAGTAGCAATCCATTATGAACGCGTTTGGGGTTCCGGGCAATTTTGTTTTCTCTAAAAAACGTCAGTATTCTACATGGGGCAGTACTGTAGGGCCCATTGAAAGCCTTACCACTCGTTTGGGGTCCCGGGATTTTGTTTTACAAAACAAAAAAGAAACAGTCTCAAGAGAAAATTCGCGTTCAAAACCGCAGGAAATGACAATAGAACAAAAAGTAATTTAGAACAAAATAATTCAGATGCGCACAACATCCGCGCAACCTACCCACAATTCCATGTAAGTATAACCAGCGCCACCTAGCCACAATGCATTTAGCCAGAAAATGCCGTATCACCAAAACAAATTGTTTATCGCCCTCTACAAAAGCGCCAAATAAATCCCTTGGCGACAGAAGTCCCGTCAAATTAAAATTAACCACAAAAAAAAAATTAAGGTACATAAATCTTTTGTAGAAGCAGTTCTATTTGACAGTTACCGTTACACACCTACTTGTTATTTCTATACGAATGTCAATGAAATTATTCAGTACAAAAATTTGAGAAAATATGCAGTATGGTTTTTTTTTCCAATAAATTTTTAAGAATACTTTTTTAAAAAATTACTACTCACGACGTGCAACAAATGGAGAATTCCTCTGAAAGTCTTCACGTATAACGGGTTCCAATCGAACAAATCTTTAGAAACCCAGTTCAAAAGTCGCCTGCTGGAGGATTTCTTTTTCTCTTCTTCCGCGCTTTGGCCCTGTTCTATATCGCTTTTCGAACTGCTGGATTTGAGTTTGGTCTGTTCGGAGTTTACAGACATCTGCGACGCTAAAAAAAAGCCCGATTATGTTAAATTTTTAAAAAATGGGAATGATGACTGCAGTTAAATTTACTCAAATGTTATTAAATGTAATTCAATGTTATGTTCACGCAAGTTCCTTAAACTATGACGCATTTAATTGAATGTAACAGGGAACAAAATGACCACTCAAAATATCGAATTTTTAAACTTTAGTTACTGTATCGTGCCTTTACGAAAAAATTTCTATGATGCACATTTGAATATGGGGCTGGAGTTTGCAAATTTGGTAGTTAATTTCAATATAACTTTGTTGCCAGCTTTAAATGTCATTATTACAAAACACCAATTTTCAGCCTTAAGGTACACTTTTCTCTTTTTCTATTTTACTAGAAGGGTTGACATTTTCTGTGATGTCGTATACATGTCTGTGTAACACAGTGAACCAAAAATATTAAGGGAGTAACAATAATACGAATTTTCTAATTTAAGAAATGCGCAAAAAAAATTATGATTGTTTTATCGTCAAACTTGAGTTCATTGCGCTGAATGGACTTTTTTTTTTATTTCTATAAAAAATTTATTTCAGAGACACGCAATAGTTGTGCTATAAAGTGTACCTAAAAGCTAAAAATCGGTGTTTTAAAATAATGCAATATGAAGCTGGCAACAAAGTTATATTGAAATTAACACCCAAATTCGCGAACTCCAACCCCATATTCAGAAGCGTATTATATAAAATTTTTCGTAATATTCATTTTAGTGATTGAAAGTCAAAATGAAAATTTGATATTTTGAAGAGTAATTTTGTTTCCCGTAAAAAATACAGATACATTTCCATTTCGTGGGCATAAACGATATAAAATCGCCAAAAATTTATACAACCGCTGCCAAACGGAATATTTCCAACGATAACCTTTATGTGTGTATACTGTGGTTCTTTAACTGCGTATACTGTGTTTTGTCGCCAGAAATTCCGTTTGTAACCAAAGATGGGGCCGTGGGGAGCCTAGTGGTTAAGATCTCGTTTTCGGAATCGGAAGGTCCCGCGATCGAGTCCCGATTCCACTGAAGACCCACCGAGTATATGCGGAGTACGTGCTCGTTAAAATCTGTGGGTCCGAAAGTCCTGTGGGCGGTCCTGGCGCAGTTTCCCACGGGTACAGGTCCCTGGAGACTATTTCCCTCCCCTTCAGGGACGTGTCTAAATTGCGGAGGTGGCGATAGATGGCAGCATCTGTCAACACGATGACAAGACGGATTCCGTGTAGTCTCTACACGGGCATCTCTCCTCAGGAACCGCACCTATTTGAATTGCTCCGCGGGAAGAGCTTGGGTTTCCCAAGTGGCATTAGTAACAACAACAACATATTTCCAACGATAACCTTTATGTGTGTATACTGTGGTTCTCTAACTGTGTATACTGGTATACTGTGTATTGTCGCCAGAAATTCCGTTTGTAACCAAAGATTTGTGCTAGCGTGAAATGGAATTATCGTGGCACTAGAGCTACACTAGGGCTATTATCGAAGGGAGTCTTATTTTAGATCCGCAGTCAATCCGACATTTTAGATCCGCAAGTGACAATCCGACACTAACATTACAATTAGTTGAATTGTAAATTACTTTTAGTAAAATTGTATATAAACTTAAACCTAAATAGCATGTTACAGTTTTTAAAATTCATTAACTTGTATATTACATTTAAATCAATAAGCAATTTATTAATTTATAAAATAAATTATATTTTAAATGTGTTTAAGTTTGGTCGGAACTACAAGTTTGCAAACTAAGAAATTACTTACGAGTTGATGACGATTTAGCAAAAATTACGGAACAGCTATGATACAATGGCCGGTATCTATTTGGCGATTTGCGTTACTTTGCCAAGTGTGGCCAATACCCAAATGTGGTAAACATTCCACTTCATATTTTATACAACTCGATAAGTATAGCAACCCTATGTTAACTTTTCAAGCTCGTCAAAAGTCGCCAATGAACAGACCGTCTATTATATCATAGCTGTACCAAAAAAAAGGCATTGAAAAGTTTTCTCTACTACTTGGTAACAAATCAGAATTCATTCCCCGCCAAACTTGAAGAGTATACGTTAACGGTGTACCAATTTTTAAAAACTGATTTTAAAAATATGGCTTTCTTATCTTTTTAATAGACGCTGAAACCAGCTATACCAAAGCTGTTTCGTCAGCAAAATAAGTTTTTAGAATTTTAAAATTCGATTTACTAACAGATTTACTGGGAAGATTTTCATCGGTTTAATGTTGGCTTCACACATACAATACTGAATATAATATAAACAATTTAAAAATACTTACCTTATTTAATTCTTTTAAGTGGAATCCAATTCAGATATTATTTGTGTAAAATCACAGAAAACTATTCGACGTATCATAAATATTGATATAAATCAACCATATTTGTTTACTAGTTGAAATTCGTGCACACAGTTTTCGTTAAAAATAAAAATATGTGTCTCGTGCCATTTTTATTATAGTTGGTTGGTTGGTAGACATATATATTCAGGTTTGTGTGCTTGGTCAGAGACCCGCTTATAAACCTTCGTCAAGTAAGACAGACACAACAGACAACACACACGTATAAGTGGATCCATCTAATTTTTAGAGACAGAGGCCAACTAGAGGATCCCCAGAATTGGCTTGTCACCCCAGAGGTATTGATTTGGTATGGGAACTTAGAGGACTTTCGGACCCAACAGATTTAACGAGCACGTACTCCGCATATACTCGGTAGTTCTTCATAGGTACCGGGACTCGATCGCAGGACCTTCCGATCCCGAGACCGAGACGCTGACCACTAGGCTCACTACGGCCCCTTTATTATGGAATACAATTTTAATATGGTTAAATGTTTGGTTTGATTAATAAACGTTGCGTTATTATCTCAACTTTGGATTATTGACGACAGTTCGAGATTTGCAGTAAGGTTTATATTTGATAAATTTTATTTATTATTTATTTATTTCAACCACCAAACTGAACAGGTCCATTTACAGGCAGAGGACTAACTATAAAGATCACAAACACAAAAAAAATTACACGGAAACACCAAAAGAATTAAAAATACAAACGCCAATATGATCATTAAAACAATGCCCTAAAATATAAATAAAACAACGAAGCCAGCAAACTATACCTAAGAAACAAATCAATAGGACAAAATATTTGACAAACATCTTTTCTTAAACTCAGTATAAGACATAAAAAATATATCAACATCGTCTTGAACACGATTAAAAATTACATAAAATTTAAAAAGACAATAGTTATTAATATAATTATATTTATGGGGAAAAGCCTTGAAAAGTGGACTGTCCCTTAACAATCTATTAGAAACAGAGAAACTAATACAACTAAGGATATCACTACAATCAATAACACCATTTAAAACCTTGGAAAAAAAACAGGTGAGCTCACGTCTGGATTAAGCTGTCTGGATTTAGCTTCACATTGGCGATACACTATTATCAATGACTTGTTCGGTAGTTGGTAGAGTTGAATTATCGTCGCACTAGAGCTACACGAGGGCTATTGGCAATGGTTCTTCGTAATTTAGAACCACAGTCAAGTGACGAGCCGAAACCTGAATAGGCACACAACTCAACAGTTAGGAGCGATATCGTACGCAGCGTCGGGACTTCGAAGCACATTTTAACGTGCACTCCTTCTACACGGGGTATTATTCGTCGGATATTTTTAGCTGCACGCGCCGTTTATAGGTTGGCAGTTATTTTGTCGATGCCCGGACCCGAACCTGGAGACCTACCACTTACTGGTCGGAAAGTTACCGCAGCGAGAAGTTTTCACTGGCGATAAGTTCCCATTCCGACCGTCAGTTCCGACAACCGGTTTAGGTATCACCACAAGCGCATTTTTCCCCGATGTCGGAAGTCGCTTCCGATGGTGGTATGTTAAGTAACTCAGGTGAGGGCGTGGTTAGTGGTTAAAGTGGTTTGACCAATAGGAGTGTTGAATTGGCGACGAACCCGTTTAGTTTTTCCGAAAGGGATTAGCTACTAGCTAGTTTAAAAGGTTTTGTTGTCATGTTTTGTTACTTTTCGAGTTTTTTTTTATTCCATCAACTTTAAATTTCAAAACTAGTGCAAATGAATTTTTGCAAAATAAAATAAAAATTAAACTGCTATACTTAATATCATTCATGCTCTATTGCAGATCGAAAGCATTTAATTTGCTTATGTCTTAATGTATTTGTATGGCAAGCATTTCATTGCAGTGAAATAAAATTAGATCCAACTTATCTTAATCTATTTTATTTTACAATCCAATGCAAACGTTATAAGTTTTAAACAAATGTTACTGTATTCCGATTTTTTTCATCTACTTATTAAATACTGAATAATATTTATAATTATATTATAATACTTATATTATTTTAATTTCGATACAAAAGTTGTATTATTAAAGCAAATTAACAAAAAGACCATTAAATGAAGACTTAGCAAAATAAAATTTAATTTATAGTATAAATCATAGTCATTTTTAATTTGTACTTTCAAATTCAAATAATAAAAAGATAGCAATTATTTATTTTGGATGTTTACCAATAGAATGTTAACATGTAATTACTCTTTTCCGATTTTTCCCCCAACTAATTAAATACCGAATAAAAAATATTTAAACTATTAACATATTTTAATTTCGATACAAAAGTTGTATTTTTATTCAACTTTTTGTTAATTTGCGTTAAAGACATAGCCAAATTTTAATTTATAGTATAAAGCACATTCACTTTTAATTTGTACTTTCATATTCAAATAAAAAATATGGCAACTATTTATATAGGATGTTCACCAATAAAATATATTTTAAAAAAAAAAGGTATTAGCAAAACTAGTTATGGGCATGCTTACTTTTTGGTAATGCAGAAGAAGCTTAAGATTTCAATACATAACATCAATATTGAACATAATCTTCAAAATAAAATACATACAATTGCTAACTTTATGGACTTTATTTATATGTAACAAAATTTCAAGTAAAATAGAAAAATCAACTGATAATGAATAATGAAAAGGACAATTTTGAGCAAGAAAATGGTACAAAGTAATTTAACTTGAGTAATTAGCCTAAAATAAAATACACACACACATATATATATATTCCATTTCTAATATGAAAACATCTCGTTTTTAGTTTAATAAATACTAATTTTTAACAAACAATGGCTAAGGATTAATATCGCAAGCCGCCTACATGAATAGCTCAATGCCCACTGTCCCCAACTTGCAAACAAACTTTCAATTCCGACGTCGAGAACGAGTTTCCACCAGCCTATGACCCGGTGGAAAGTTTCCGACGAAAGAAAGTGAGAAAAACAAGTATGTGGTAGCTCCCTGCTTATCCGTGGCGAGATGTGACGTCACAAACAGGTCATAGGGAAGAAACGCCCAGAATTGCCGACGCGTAATCCTTTCCGACCAGTACGTGGTACTGCTCCAGGTCCCTGGAGACTATTTCCCTCCCCTTCAGGGACGTGTCTAAATTGCGGAGGTGGCGATAGATGGCAGCATCTGTCAACACGATGACAAGACGGATTCCGTGTAGTCTCTACACGGGCATCTCTCCTCAGGAACCGCACCTATTTGAATTGCTCCGCGGGAAGAGCTTGGGTTTCCCAAGTGGCATTAGTAACAACAACAACATATTTCCAACGATAACCTTTATGTGTGTATACTGTGGTTCTCTAACTGTGTATACTGGTATACTGTGTATTGTCGCCAGAAATTCCGTTTGTAACCAAAGATTTGTGCTAGCGTGAAGTGGAATTATCGTGGCACTAGAGCTACACTAGGGCTATTATCGAAGGGAGTCTTATTTTAGATCCGCAGTCAATCCGACATTTTAGATCCGCAGTCAATACGACATTTTAGATCCGCAGTCAAGTGACAATCCGACACTAACATTACAATTAGTTAAATTGTAAATTACTTTTAGTAAAATTGTATATAAACTTAAACCTAAATAGCATGTTACAGTTTTTAAAATTCATTAACTTGTATATTACATTTAAATCAATAAGCAATTTATTAATTTATAAAATAAATTATATTTTAAATGTGTTTAAGTTAGGCCGGAACTACAAGTTTGCAAACTTAGAGAAATTACTTACGAGTTGATGACGATTTAGCAAAAATTACGGAACAGCTATGATACAATGGCCGGTATCTATTTGGCGATTTGCGTTACTTTGCCAAGTGTGGCCAATACCCAAATGTGGTAAACATTCCACTTCATTTTCTCATGTCCAGCCATCCTTGCAAAAATGCAACAGATTAGTGACTCTCCGCTAGATGACCTTTATTCCCAAAACTGCCTTCAGATTGCTGAGGCTGCGTGGAACACACACGGACACATCTAATACCTCAACCTATCCATAGACAACAACAACAACAACATTCCACTTCATATTTTATACAACTCGATAAGTATAGCAACCCTATGTTAACTTTTCAAGCTCGTCAAAAGTCGCCAATGAACAGACCGTCTATTATATCATAGCTGTACCAAAAAAAAGGCATTGAAAAGTTTTCTCTACTACTTGGTAACAAATCAGAATTCATTCCCCGCCAAACTTGAAGAGTATACGTTAACGGTGTACCAATTTTTAAAAACTGATTTTAAAAATATGGCTTTCTTATCTTTTTAATAGACGCTGAAACCAGCTATACCAAAGCTGTTTCGTCAGCAAAATAAGTTTTTAGAATTTTAAAATTCGATTTACTAACAGATTTACTGGGAAGATTTTCATCGGTTTAATGTTGGCTTCACACATACAATACTGAATATAATATAAACAATTTAAAAATACTTACCTTATTTAATTCTTTTAAGTGGAATCCAATTCAGATATTATTTGTGTAAAATCACAGAAAACTATTCGAAGTATCATAATATTGATTGATTGATTGATTGGTTGAAATGAGATATGTGCTCGCCCAAAGGCTGCTTCATCTCAGTCATCCGGGGGGAGAAAAAACCCTGTAATAAAACACGAAAAAAGACCTAAGGTTGGAGAATTTTTAGGATATCACTTATGAATTTGATCGTTGCGTACGTCTTAAAAGAAGCTCTTTCGGACAGATCAAAAATCCAACTAAATGAGAGTGGATGAATCCCCATTTTTTCTCTGAACCGATCTCTAGATAAATTGAATCGATCGCACGAGAGAATCACATGATCAATGGTTTCCGGAACCTTACATAAAGGGCAGTCAGGTGAAATAGTAGGATCTAGATTATGTAGTTTAGAATTTGTAGGGAAAGATCTCGTTCGAAAACGAGATAGCAAGACGTCAAATTTCCTATTAGGTGGGAGAAGCAGGTGCTTTGCTTTGACAGATGCCAAATGGCTAAAAGATGAGGAGTATTTGCTATCGAGCCAGAACTTGAGGCCTTCTTTAAAGGAAATGGTTTTTAAGGTCTGAGAGATATCTTCCAGTGAAACCAGTTCAAGGATAACTTTGTCTGGGGCCAATCTAGCTGCAATGTCTGCTCTTTCATTTTCCAAGATGCCCTTGTGACCAGGAGTCCAGACAAGATCGAGGCTTTTACACAGGTCGCATTTAGACTGAATAAGGTTATGAAGAGTAATGATTGCGCTATTGGATTTTAGATTTATTGACTGAAGGGCCGAAATCGTGGATAAACTGTCAGAGAAAATAACGTATGAGGAATCTGAATTAACATAAGAAATCACTGCAAGGATAAGAGCCAGAATTTCACCTGTGAAAATGCTGTTTATATTTGAAATACTACCTGAAACAGTACTATTATTAGCAAAGTCAATGGCAGCGATTTTGCATGAGCTATTTGTTTTTGAGGCATCTGTTGAGATAAAAATTGTGGATACACTAAACTGGTTTTTATATTCTAAGAAAAGTTTAGCAATTGTGGAATCCGAGAGATCTTTGGACTGAAAGGGATAACTATGTGAATGTATTCGGAACTTGTTGTTTTTAGGGCTCGGGAATTCTTTGGAGAGAATGTAATTTGTGTTGATACCTAACTTGACAGCGAGGTCGCTGAGGTGTTTTCCCAGGGTAATGGGACGTTGAAGACGGTTCACTTTGGATAGATTCGAAAAAATATTTGGGAGATCAGATTTAGGACATGCAAACTGCTTGAAATAAAATTTTTGAGCTAAAAAGAGGTGCCTGTAAAACAGAGGAGAAACCCTTGCCTCCTGTAGGAGAACTGGAATTGGAGTCCAGCGAGGAAGACCAATCTGTTGAGGTCTTTGTCACTGTGAAAATAAAGATGTCATCTGCATAAGTTAAACAATCAACTTCATCGGGGATGACTTCGAAGATGTCATGCATGAAAATGGAAAACAGAAATGGAGATAAAACGCCCCCTGTGGGACTCCTAGATTACAAGGAAAGGGTTGAGAGACGGAGTTCCTCCAGGCAACAAAAATACTCCTATTGCTTAGGAAAGGGTGGAAGAGAAAGCAGCTTTGCCTCTGATGCCTAGGCTAAGAATTTTTACCATTAAGCCGTCTCTCCATACTGTATCGTATGCTGCCGTGATGTCAAGTTTAATAAAAAAACAGTATTTGTTTTCGTTTTTTGCCAGAGTTATCTTATGATGAATTAAGGACAGTGCATAGTTGCAGTCTTTATGAGGAATGAAGCCACAAAGGTTGTTATGGGAATTTTGAGGAGACAGTAAACCTGATGATACGTGAAAGCAACATTTTTTTTCGAAAAGTTTACAGCAAACTGAAGTAAGCGAAATGGGACGGTAAGAGGCAATATCCTGTGAAGGTTTCCCAGGTTTGAGGATTGGGATAACTTTTGAAACCGCCCATTCGTATGGGAATTCATTGGAGTTCCAGATGCCGTTGAAAAGTCCTAAAGAGTATCAATGTAAGAAAGAGGGAGGAGTTTTAAAAGTTTAGCACTAATGTGGGTCATTTCCTGGAGAAGTGTTTTTAGTGATTTGATACCTTTTTGAATTTCGGTGAGGGTGAAATTTTTGTTATATTCTGCATTGTAATCACTCTCAGTGAAAGTGTAAGGGATAGGAACCGTGTCATTTTGATCAGAGAAGTGTTGACAAAAAGGTTAGATTGTATGCCTGAGTCAGAAACTGTACTATTGTTAGAGGTTTAATAATTAGATTATTTTGAGGAGGTAGATTGGTTCTATTATGTATACTGTTAATAATTTTAAAGATTTTTTTTGAGTCTGCTCCTTCCTCACATGCATTGCTCCAAAAGTCTCTTTTTAAAGGGTTTTTTTACCAGGTTTCTGATTTTGATGAAGTTTTTTTTAATTGAATCCAGGCTGTTAAGTTTAAAAGTTTTGCGAGCTATCCTCAAAAATTTTCTTTTCTGACCCTGCAAGAGGCTACATTGGCTGGTCCACCAAGGGCCAAATTTCTTAGTCTTGATTTTAATTACTTTCGAATTTTCCTTGACTAGAGTTGTGCAAAATCCTGAAAATCTCTATAGGACTGAATATGTGGAGGAGGTGAAGGGTTTGAACTAAAATGTTCTTCAATATCTTTCCAGAGGATAACTTTACGAAATGAGACATCAATGGGGTTGTTATTATTAATTAAAATTTTATAGGAAGATGGTCGCTATCAAAAGGATCTTGAATAATTTTATGTGAGCAAAAAATGTATAAATCTGGGGACACTATGGAAAGATCTAAAAGGGAAGAGGAATTATTTGAAATTCTAGTAGGTAGGTGGGTATTGAGAATATTCAAGTTATTACTAACAATCCAGTCGACCACCCTTTCACCATCGACAGAACTATTAGAGGATCCCAATGATTGATGGTTGGTATTAAAATCTCCCAAAATAACAAATGGAGGAATAAGTTGATCAACTAAACTATTGAGCCAGGTTTCAGAAAATCTGCCCTTAGGGGAATAAATATTGATTATGGTAA
This sequence comes from Oedothorax gibbosus, assembly GCA_019343175.1. Lineage (NCBI taxonomy): Eukaryota > Metazoa > Arthropoda > Arachnida > Araneae > Linyphiidae > Oedothorax > Oedothorax gibbosus. The sequence goes on from CM033271.1 coordinate 44,628,710, forward strand.
TTTTAAAAGGTGGAGAAACAATATTGACTGCCATGATTTCAATGTCATTGCTATATAGATTTTGAAGGTTGATTCTGGAGCTAGAAAGATCTTTTTTATGGAAATAATAAGTCCACCACCTTTAGTGGGGGGGGGGGGGACGATCCTCTCTGTAAGTGATATAACCAGATATGTTAAAGTTTAAATGTTGTTTTAAAAAAGTTTCTTGGCACACAAGGATATCAAAATCAGGGAAATTTCCACTTTTCAGCCAATGTTGTTTGTTTAGCAGCCCGCGAGTGTTCCACTGCACAATTTTTAAGTTAGAGATGCAGACATTAAAAAAGGATATAAATAAGCTTCTAGCTACACAAGGTAAACAAAGTGGTAAGCAAACTATAAGAAAAACGACTGATAACTTTAAAAAAACTAATAAAGCGAAAAAGTGAGCCATTTTAAAAACTAAGCAAAGTGAAGAAGGCGTTCGAATGATATTTGAATGCAGAAAAAAGCATTAACTCGAAAATTGATCAGGATTGGGTAAGTCGGGATTTCTACTCATAGATGGGGTACTGAATTTGTTTGGTTTGGATTTGTCATCTAATGACGCTATAAAGGAAGATGAAAGCAAAGTGTTGGATGGAAGGGTAAAAGGTGCAGTTGGCGTATTGGAATGACCAGTAAAGGGAGATGTAGTTGGGGTATTGGAAGGAACAGGAATATGTGGAATAACTGGTGTTGATTTTGTGTTTTGTTTCTTACTCTCTGGGGGGCTGGTGGGAGGTTCCTTGGATTTTAAAGAGATATCATGGGTAGAAGGGTAGAACTTGAGGTGAATTGTTGCATCATGGAAGAAAACATTTGGAATAGAGTGTTAGCCTGTTCTTTAAGAGCGTTAACAATTGTATTTTCAAAGTTTGTTTTTAAATCAGACAGGCTTTTTGAGAATTCATCTCGGGAAATGAACTGGGATAGATCTACTTTTGGTTGGGTAATTTTTGCGTAGCTGTTGTTTGAAGTTTGATATGATTTACGTGCTTCTGAAAATGATAACCGATTTTCACATTTGAATTTTAAAAAGTTTCGCTTCCTCAATTTTTTTGGCACATTCATCACTTAGAGCGTTATGTGAACCTCCGCAGTTTGGGCATTTGGGTGGATTTTTGCAAGTGGCTCTATCGTGGTTTTCGCCGCAGTTGGAGCATTTTTTTTGTTCGGTGCAGTATTTAGTGGGATGGGTGAATGAGCAGCAGTTTAGGCAGATTCTAGGTCTATCAATGAATAAGGAAATGTATTTAATTTCATAGAATAGTTTTATTTTTGGCGGCAGAATTGTGCCGATCACTGTGATAAGGACTGATTCCGTGGGGAGAAACCTCCAGATGATTTTTTGGTGAAACGTCGACATTCAAAAACTATTAGATTATTTTCACTTTCAATTTCAGATTTGAGTTCATCGAGGGAGATGTCGGTAGGAATATTGTGGAGGACAAATCTAGATGTGAAGTTGGAATTGTTTATTTCTGTGGTGGTTGGTACTGAGAGCAGAAGTTTAATATCAAGAAGTTCCTTAGCTGTTGTATGGTCGAATGTAGAGCAGACTAAGCCAGTTTTTGTGTGTCTAATACTTTCTATCTTTTTGGGTTGAGTGATTTTAAGAGATATATTGTCTTTCAGGAGTTTAGGGTGAGATTTAGGTATGCCAGTGTTACTTTTAATAGTGACTATATATTCTCCAGTAAATCCCGAATTGAACACAATATCAACAACGTCTTTATGACGAAGTTGGGGTTTTAGAAGGTTGATATTCGAAACAGTGAAATCCATTTTACCATCAGATGAACCTGCCATCTTGGCAGGGAAGAAACTAGAGGGGGCGGAACCCCTCTCTACTCAACAAAGGAGAAAAATTATAAATACCTGACTTGGCAAGAAAGAGACGATAACAAAACAATGCAAGTAAAAACTTAAGCAAGCAAAAAGTAAAAACTAACTGCCCGAAGAGCTTCCTTCAAGCCCGCGCGAAAAACACCAAAAAAACAGAACCATAATATTGAATAAAATCAAACCATATTTGTTTACTAGTTGAAATTCGTGCACACAGTTTTCGTTAAAAATAAAAATATGTGTCTCGTGCCATTTTTATTATGGAATACAATTTTAATATGGTTAAATGTTTGGTTTCATTAATAAACGTTGCGTTATTAACTCAACTTTGGATTATTGACGACAGTTCGAGATTTGCAGTAAGGTTTATATTTGATAAATTTTATTTATTATTTATTTATTTATTTCAACCACCAAACTGAACAGGTCCATTTACAGGCAGAGGACTAACTATAAAGATCACAAACACAAAAAAAATTACACGGAAACACCAAAAGAATTAAAAATACAAACGCCAATATGATCATTAAAACAATGCCCTAAAATATAAATAAAACAACGAAGCCAGCAAACTATACCTAAGAAACAAATCAATAGGACAAAATATTTGACAAACATCTTTTCTTAAACTCAGTATAAGACATAAAAAATATATCAACATCGTCTTGAACACGATTAAAATTACATAAAATTTAAAAAGACAATAGTTATTAAATAATTATATTTATGGGGAAAAGCCTTGAAAAGTGGACTGTCCCTTAACAATCTATTAGAAACAGAGAAACTAATACAACTAAGGATATCACTACAATCAATAACACCATTTAAAACCTTGGAAAAAAACACAGGTGAGCTGACGTATGGATTAAGCTGTCTGGATTTAGCTTCACATTGGCGATACACTATTATCAATGACTTGTTCGGTAGTTGGTAGAGTTGAATTATCGTCGCACTAGAGCTACACGAGGGCTATTGGCGACGGTTCTTCGTAATTTAGAAAAACAGTCAAGTGACGAGCCGAAACCTGAATAGGCACACAACTCAACAGTTAGGAGCGATATCGTACGCAGCGTCGGGACTTCGAAGCACATTTTAACGTGCACTCCTTCTACACGGGGTATTATTCGTCGGATATTTTTAGCTGCACGCGCCGTTTATAGGTTGGCAGTTATTTTGTCGATGCCCGGACCCGAACCTGGAGACCTACCACTTACTGGCCGGAAAGTTACCGCAGCGAGAAGTTTTCACTGGCGATAAGTTCCCATTCCGACCGTCAGTTCCGACAACCGGTTTAGGTATCACCACAAGCGCATTTTTCCCGATGTCGGAAGTCGCTTCCGATGGTGGTATGTTAAGTAACTCAGGTGAGGGCGTGGTTAGTGGTTAAAGTGGTTTTGACCAATAGGAGTGTTGAATTGGCGACGAAACTAGAGGGGTTCCGCCCCCTCTAGTTTCTTCCCTGCCAAGATGGCAGGTTCATCTGATGGTAAAATGGATTTCACTGTTTCGAATATCAACCTTCTAAAACCCCAACTTCGTCATAAAGACGTTGTTGATATTGTGTTTCAATTCGGGATTTACTGGAGTTTTTCCGAAAGGGATTAGCTACTAGCTAGTTTAAAAGGTTTTGTTGTCATGTTTTGTTACTTTTCGAGTTTTTTTTTTATTCCATCAACTTTAAATATCAAAACTAGTGCAAATGAATTTTTGCAAAATAAAATAAAAATTAAACTGCTATACCTAATATCATTCATGCTCTATTGCAGATCGAAAGCATTTAATTTGCTTATGTCTTAATGTATTTGTATGGCAAGCATTTCATTGCAGTGAAATAAAATTAGATCCAACTTATCTTAATCTATTTATTTTACAATCCAATGCAAACGTTATAAGTTTTAAACAAATGTTACTGTATTCCGATTTTTTCATCTACTTATTAAATACTGAATAATATTTATAATTATATTATAATACTTATATTATTTTAATTTCGATACAAAAGTTGTATTATTAAAGCAAATTAACAAAAAGACCATTAAATGAAGACTTAGCAAAATAAAATTTAATTTATAGTATAAATCATAGTCATTTTTAATTTGTACTTTCAAATTCAAATAATAAAAAGATAGCAATTATTTATTTTGGATGTTTACCAATAGAATGTTAACATGTAATTACTCTTTTCCGATTTTCCACCCAAATAATTAAATACCGAATAAAAAATATTTAAACTATTAACATATTTTAATTTCGATACAAAAGTTGTATTTTTATTCAACTTTTTGTTAATTTGCGTTAAAGACATAGCCAAATTTTAATTTATAGTATAAAGCACATTCACTTTTAATTTGTACTTTCATATTCAAATAAAAAATATGGCAACTATTTATATAGGATGTTCACCAATAAAATATATTTAAAAAAAAAGATATTAGCAAAACTAGTTATGGGCATGCTTACTTTTTGGTAATGCAGAAGAAGCTTAAGATTTCAATACATAACATCAATATTGAACATAATCTTCAAAATAAAATACATACAATTGCTAACTTTATGGACTTTATTTATATGTAACAAAATTTCAAGTAAAATAGAAAAATCAACTGATAATGAATAATGAAAAGGACAATTTTGAGCAAGAAAATGGTACAAAGTAATTTAACTTGAGTAATTAGCCTAAAATGAAATACACACACACAATAATATACATTCCATTTCTAATATGAAAACATCTCGTTTTTAGTTTAATAAATACTAATTTTTAACAAACAATGGCTAAGGATTAATATCGCACGCCGCCTACATGAATAGCTCAATGCCCACTGTCCCCAACTTGCAAACAAACTTTCAATTCCGACGTCGAGAACGAGTTTCCACCAGCCTATGACCCGGTGGAAAGTTTCCGACGAAAGAAAGTGAGAAAAACAAGTATGTGGTAGCTCCCTGCTTATTCGTGGCGAGATGTGACGTCACAAACAGGTCATAGGGAAGAAACGCCCAGAATTGCCGACGCGTAATCCTTTCCGACCAGTACGTGGTACTGCTCCTGGGACCTTTCGCATGCAATGCGAACGCCTTAACCGGCTGAGTTCCCCAGCCCCTATTGTCAGCGGGGAAATTTTCAACAGCGTTCAAGATACGAACACAACACCTGAGTTAAGTTTTGAGTTTAATAAAATAATTGTCGCACTAGAGCTACACGAGGGATATTAGCGACGAGCTTCGTAATTTAGAACCAAAGTAAAGTGACATACCGGCACCTGAGTAGGCACCTACATCAACTTTTAGGAGCGACATCGTTAGCAGCACACTGAGCTAACAGTAACGTTAAAAATCTATCTATAACTTTATTTTCTTTAAAACCTAACAACAATAATTTTTACTTTTGGATTTAGTTTAATTTAACCTTAATAACCTTAATTTAACCTAATTTAACCTTAACTTAACCTAATTAAGTTTAATTCAACCTTATTTTATTCAATTCAGTTGAATTTTTTTTGTTGATATTATTAACTCGACTATTTCGAGGAAGACTGCATTATTAGAAATCTTCAGTTTTCGATTCAAGAAAATTATTATAGGGTGCTGAAAAAAAATCCCCATAGTAGGGTGTCCGTAAAAACCAGTTTCGTCGATTCCAAATTGTGACCTGAAATCACGCCTTGTTATTTCTTCCTTTGGAGCTTCGTAAAAGATCGGGTCTACGTTCCACCCTTAACCCACGATTTACCAACCTTGAAAGGTAGAATTGCACAGGCTGTTGCTTCCATTACTCCGGACTTGCTGCAGACAGTATGGGAAGAATTGCATTTTCGTTTGGATGTGTGCCGTATCACTAAAGGCGCACACATTGAGCACTTATAGGAAAAACTAGGTTAGTTTTCCTTCAGTTAATTAACAACATAGTTAGGTAAACATAGGTTAGTACAACATTAGTTATTAACAACACAGGTTAGTTTTCCTTCAGTTAATTAACCAGTTATATTTAGTATAAAATAAACTCCTGTAACCATTAAAACTTGGACATTCTTTTACGGACACCCTGTATATCAGCCGCTCCTAGCTAGATGCCTATTTTTTTTCTTCGTAAGTTAATTAACAACATTTTAAATCGATTGAGTGAAACAAAATCAACGTTAGGAGTCGTGTTAAACAAAAAAAATATTAAAATTAGTTCCATTGAAACCTTTATTGTTTGCAGCTTTGTTTTAACAGTCGGCTACGAAATTTATAGGAATGTTTGGAAACAGTGTAAGTTTTAAGAAAGTACGAAAATTTCACTGGAGCCTTTTTTAAAGTTCCCAAATTTATCAAAAGTTTGGGAATTTTAGAGCTTTTTTCATCAAAGCTAAGCTCATTCTAAATTTTGTTTGTCCACACTATACTAATTATACTATTAGTTCATTAATAATTTCAATTGTATAAATACTCCATTCGACTTTTTTTTAAATAACAACATAGTACTCACACAGAGCCTAAAAAAAATCTCCGCAATTTCGCTTTTTTTTTCTCGAATTTTCGGCTTAAAACGACAAACTCCATAAAAAACGATTTTTTTTTCGCAGAAAATCGTCACCATAGATCTGAATTCTACATTTAATTTACTACAAGTATTGTCTATTAAGATATTTAACTTAAAATTGTGTTTTTCTCCACTGTGCGACGCCATCACGACTAAGTGTCAAGTTGGTTGGTAGACATATATTTTCAGGTTTGTGTGCTTGGTACGAGACCCGCTTATAAACCTTCGTCAAGTAAGACGGACACAACACACACACATAAGTGGATCCATCTAATTTTTAGAGACAGAGGCCAACTAGAGGATCCCCAGAATTGGCTTGTCACCCCCCAGAGGTATTGATTTGGTATGGGAACTTGGAGGACTTTGTGACCACGACGGATTTAACGTGCACCAGTCACCATTAGCGTACACGGGGAGTCTTCAGAAGGCAGCGGGACTCGAACTCGCAACCCCAGGGATGCCAGTCCAAGACCTTACCGACCAGGCTATCCCGGCCTCAAGTGTAGGAATAAATGATTATCAATAAAATACATACACTCTTATACCTAAAAACATCTTTATTTTTACAACATTTTGAAATGTAAACATTTTCTTTCGTTCTGCGACATTATTCATTAAAAAAATACGACTCTTAAAAACAAATATGCATCTATAAAAACTTGTACAGTTGTAGAAATAAAATTCACACTACGTCATTATTCACAAAAGAATTTTGGACATGAGATTCATAGATCGTGGTTCACCATCTCGTAGTTCACTATCAACCAAAGTTTAGGTTGACTATTCATACCAAAACAACACAATTATTAACGGTCTTCGGCATGTTAAAATGAGCTTAGAACAAAGAGTTAAAATAAATCCTTACCATAGATATCATATTTAAAGTATTAGATTGGCAGATCACGTGACCTCCAATGCTAACGACGGGACCCGCATGGAGGCCAAATAAGGGGGCAAAATCGCCAGTGTTGCTGCCACTTTAAGGAGAAAAATACTACGAAAAAATACCTTTTAATTCTAAAATTACAAAAAAAATACTAAAAAAGGATTGAAAGTCACTAAAAAGATTCCAAAATGCAGCTAGTGTTTTTACGATATTTTTTTGTAATTTTATAATTAAATGGTATTTTTTCGTAGTATTTTTCTCCTTAAAGTGGCAGCAACACTGGCCATTTGGCCTCCATGCGCGTCCCGTCGTTAGCATTGGAGGTCACGTGATCTGCCAATCTAATACTTCAACTATGATATCTATGATCCTTACACATAATCTTAAGAGGAATAATGGCCAAACATCTCGCAGTGGGTCGGGTTTGTTTTCAGAAATGATGTTTATATAGTCAAGACTAGCACGACACGTTTCTACAAAAACGTCCATAACGAACTCTGCTACAAAACGCTTACTTACTAAACTGTCTTTCGCGTTATAACAATAAAGTATATGAAAGAAAACATGCTCAAAGCACTCTGTACAGAAGCGCCCACTGTGACGTTATAGGCAGTTTGCAGTCTTTTCCAATGTTATATTTTCGAAATCAACAAGCATTTTATGTAGGGGGCTTCGTTTCAAGTCAATTTGTGTAGATTCTTCTGACCAAGACAGTTATTTTTTTTTTACATAGATCTTCAATAAAATTTTCACTAGCGTAGTCTTGCAAGAATGACGCCTCACAACTTCTGTCGATGTCACGTCGACGTCATTTTTCGTCGGGTCCGCCGAAGTGCTTCCGGAAATATAGGAAACTCCAGATGGCGCTAAGGATGTATAGGGCGCAGTTGGTGAGGGCGAAAATCTGTTGAGAACAACAACTGAGCTGAACATTCCAATACGTTGAGAGACATTATAAAATGTTTTAAAACCATTTATGCACTGAACTAAGATATAATTGTAATCATTTGCCGTTATTTTAAAGCTATCTGTGCAATTAATTGTAATATATTCGAGAAAAAATAGTTGGAACATAAAATTCACTTTATGAGTAACTTATTTTTTAAAATCCCGACAGGGCATAATGCCAACAAGGAATCCCGACACGTTCAAAATCCTTACAAATCAATAAAGTAATGCCGTTTTGCTTAATTAAGGGCAATTTAATTAATAATTGCAGTCTAATTTCTAATTAATAATGCATTAAATACTAATGCAAAAATTATCTATATATATAATACTCTTATACGGCGCCCAAATTTCCTTATATTTCTATCTCTGGAATGGCAACAATCGAAATGAACAAAAGTACTACTAATTTCAAAATGGCCGACTGAAAACAACAAAAAAGTTATTCCTAAGTTGATTTTGATTTACTCTAAGCGTTATACAAGATTCGTTATTAGTTTTAAAAAAATTAGGATATAATCAGTAAGTTTAAATTTCAACATGCATAATATTAGGGACGTTTAATGTTTGAAAATTTAAATTATAATTTCGATTGACTGAACTACCAAACACTATTGTTAATAAAAAAGGAAAAATTCAAATTGTTTTTAAATATAGTTTCTAAGCGTTGACGGCTATCACGGTTTCCAATTTATTTACAACTGGATCTTAGTCAAGCAGCGAAATATTTTTTCAATAATAACCATTAATTTATAAGCATTAATTTGTAATTATTTTATTTTAAAAGGAAACTAAAGTCAGTTAACCTAAAGAACCATGTCCGGATTTGGCGCCAGTCGAAAAATGTCGCCAAGTTAAAATGACAACAAACCGAGCGTTTGCCAAGTCTGTGAAATGACAACAAATAATTACTTATAATGTTGCTCAAAACTGAAAATGTCTGCTGAGAGAACATGAAGGATTTCCTTATTAAAAATTATCGTGGCATCTGCGATCGTAGCGATATTTTAAAATAAGAAAACCAGAACTTAACAGTTTGCTGCCAGTTCAAAACAATGTGCACAAAAAATAATTTAAGAAATGAGTTCTTTTAATAATTAATGATTAATAATATTTTAAGTATATTAATACGATTTAAAAATTCTTAACAATGAAAGAAATTGACAGGATCAAATTATAAAGGCTATTTTTGTGGCCAATGGCTGCCATAATACCAATTTGGCCCAAAAATTGCCGGACAAGTTCCTTAAGGTTAACCCTTAAGGGTAGACTAAAATATTTCAATGAACAGTGAGCAAAGGGAACTGCACAAGCAGTTCCCGGGGGTTGGCGAGTGACAGCGAGAAGGGGGCGTGCCCCCTAGTTAATTATATTGCATTAGTATTTTTGCATTTTGGCTTTCGGGATAATGGCTTGTCGGGAATATGGCCTTTCGGGATTTCGGCTGTCGGAATTATGTCCCAGACACCATTGCATCTGTCAAAGTATTGCTTTGCAATTTGAGCCTTTTGCACCTTGTACGAAAAAAGTATTAACAAAAAAAAGTTGAAAGGGGAAATATCATCCGGTTATTTAATTATTAATTTTCATTCTCTTTAGAGTACTGATACAGTTTATCTATACATTTACTTACTCCTCCAGCCAATATGGCGTGGTGGCCATAATCGTTATGTCGCAGGTTCGTTTCCAGTACAAGTCCGGCGAGGAGGTAGAATATAGCAAACACAACGTAGTAGAGCAACTCCTGAAACAAAACGAAAACTAAGGTTAGGTTAGTTTGAGTTGAAGAATCCAGGGGAAGAACCTCTTCATTGTATAGGAATTTGTCTGCATCAGGTCTGCTTGGCGACGATAGCGAGATATCGCCTAAACTTGGTGTGAAGAAACCAGTCTTGCCTTGGTTTTTATCAGGCGGCGCAAGGGTTTGCTATCTCTATGATCGAGATTTACGCCAGACATTAGTCTGACGCTTGAAACACGGATGAAGAACCAAGGCAGAAATCCGTTTCCGCATACGGTTTCCGCATCCAATACGGACAGATTCCCAGTCGATTAAAAGGTTTTTCCCTTGTACTCTTCTATTATCGTCGCACTAGAGCTACACGAGGGCTGTTAGAGACGGTCGTTGTAATTCAGAACCACAGTTAAATGACGTGCCGATACTTGAGTAGACACCCAACGCCACCTATAAGGGCGGCGTCGTACGAGGTGTCGGGACTTTGACGGGGTAATATTTATCGGACATTTTTGGCTGAATGGACCGTTTATAGGTCGACAGTTACTTTTGGCATTGCCCGAACCTGGGATCTTCCGCATGCAAAGCGACCTGACTAACTGACTGACTGACTAACTAACTGACAACCAACTGACTAACTGACTGACTAACTAACTGACAACCAACTGACTAACTAACTGACTGACTAACTAACTAACTGACTGACTAACTAACTGACTGACTAACTAACTGACTGACTGACTGACTAACTAACTGACCGTTGGGTAAATGAAACAAAATCGTTGGGACCGTACTGGCTAAATAACTAACTGACTTACTACATAAATAAATAATCTCTAATATTTTTAAAAAAATCGAGAAATGGACAGAAATCTATTTTCGGGATTTCGACCCATTCGGGATTTCGTCCTTGCCGGGTTTTTGACCCATTCGGGATTACGTCACTGTCGGTATTACGGCCTTTCGGGATTTCGGCGTTCGGGATTCTGGTTTGTCGGGATTTCGGCTTTCGGTATTGTGTCCTGAACCCCCTAATCAGCATTCCTAAATTGGGATTCCGTGAGAGATTCCGTAATTTTTACGTACGATTTTTTTTTTTTTGGTATTACGAATTTACAATTTCAGTTGGTTGTGGTTGAGAATCGTTTCACGAAACACTAAGCAAACACTTTTTATATAGGCTTTTTCGTATAGTTCGTTTAAACCAAGGCCTTCGGTGTACGGAAAGTAGCTTCGGATTAGCAAGTGCACTCACCAGAGCGGATGCCTTTATGAGGGAGTTCCCCTTCTTGGAGAGCAGGCAGCAGATCACCAGTAGGGTAGACTGGATGAGGGCCGCGCTGGCCACGACGAACGTGAAGCTAGCTGACGTGTGGCAGATGAAAGAATTGTCTTTCCTGCAACCTGAACCCACCATGATCATCACCAGGGCACTCACGACCTGAGAGAGATATGACAGGGTAATTAATGGACAACTGGAACGGTCACGCCCATAGTGTCGTCACAATCGCTTCGGATATTGTCTTAAACCCCACGGAAAAAAAACACCCGGCCACTAAAAATGTGTTTAAAACTAAAACGGCTACATTGACATTACAATTGAAGAGCTTAGTGGAAGAACGTGCTAAGTGACAAAAAGGTGAAAACGAGAAAATGAGCGGTAAAGTTTTTCGTTTGCACTTAGATCTGTTAGAAATGGAATTTTGAAACGGTAAAAAATCTACTTTACTTTAATGTTATGAAAAAGGGGACACTTGTTATCTTTTAAGGATGGATTAACATGTTCATTGACATAAAAATCTCAATTTTTTCAAAAATGTCACTTAGCACGTTCTTCCACTAAGCTCTTCAATTGTGACGACACTTTTTAAGACAACTTTGTTTAAGATATTGGTTGCTTTGTTTAGGACAACGGTCACTTTGTTTAAGATAACGGTTGACAACTAATTACATCAACCGTTGTCTTAAAAACCAAAAACAAACCAGCCGGCAGCAAATTTACTTAAGGGGGAATGGGCGAGCTGGACCGCGGGTCTCCAAACTCAAGTGCCTCAGTGTTAATCCAATGGGAAAAAAATATTGTGTCTGCCACATTTCTCCGGCTGTATTGAATATTTTTACAAACGGTTATTTTTTAAATAATAAATGTAGATAACTTACAGGTCTCTTATCTTCCCACTTTTTGAAATTGCTTCGAATATTTTGTGTAAAATTATTTATTGAAAATTAAAAACAAAATATTCGAACCCATTTCAAAAAGTGGGAAGGTCGGGACCTGTAAGTCAGCTACATTTATCACATAAAAGAACCCGCTTGTAAAAATATTCAATACAGCCGGAGAAATGTGGCAGAAAAAATATTTTTCCATAGGATTAACACTGATGCACTTTGCTTTGGAGACCACTGGTCCAGCGCGCCCATTCCCCCTTAAAGAAAATAAACAAGAAAAGACAACACCAAAGACCCATAAACAAACCACTCTCCGCCCCGTTCGAATTGTGCATTGATAGGGTAACGAGTACAGTGATTGGCCCCCTCACAGTGATTGGCCCCCTCACAGTGATTGGCCCCCTCATTCATTATTGAAAATAATAAGATGTTAAAGCCCAAAATGTTGTTGCCAACATGACAAAGGTTTTTAAAATTCCCGCCATCAACGTTTGTCATGTTGGCAACAACATTTTGGGCTTTAACATCTTATTATTTTCAATAATGAATGAGGGGGCCAATCACTGTGCGGGGGCCAATCACTGTACTCGTTACCCTATCTGCTGCCTGAATTTAGCCACTTAGCTACTGTGGCAGAGCTTTAGTTATTTTGAACCTAATTAGATCGAAACTTGAGCCGGCACCCAAAGGAACTTCGAGTTCATGCACGGTCTACTCAACTACTAATTCCGAAGAAGCTCTCCCAAACACGCTCGGGGACGGAAATTTTGACGTCATAGTTCCGAGTGACGTTGTTCCGAAGATGAAGACAACCTGTTTCGAAACCTGTTCGGAAACTCTCGTTCACGGCTGACCATCATTTTTAGGGTACCGAATGCGTCCGAACTAGTTTCTCGATCTTCGGCACTCGGAACAGTGACGTCAAAAATTCCGTCTACGCTCATGTTTGGGAGAGCTTCTCTGGCCTTGTTATTGAAGTTGGCCGTGGTTCATGCGCTATCGTGTCGTTGACACCATAGATTTGTGGTGGTATTCACAAATGAGTCTTTAATGAGTTACGACAGCATCATCCATTAAAATTGGTGTGCCCCTCAACAATCACGTAAAAAAAAGAATTACGAATTCCTTTCAAAACATATTTTTAAATGTTTGTTTAAATAATATTTTATGCAAAGAATATATGTGTGGGATTTTGCTGGGGTCTCAGGGCTCTAAAGTCTTTTTTTTTAGATGTTGACGCCTTCAATAATTTTTTTTAATCAACCCATTGAGGACGATTGGCAAGAAAATGATGTATCTTATTGAGTTTATCTAACTGGAGAAAATACAAGTAGGTTTGTAACAGAATCTGTCACTTAACCCGCTTCTACACAACAGTTGTGTTTAACATGTAAAAAGGCGCCAAACACAGCATTGATATTCTATATTAAATATTTACATGCTAAATTTGGCTACTTTCATTTATTTTATTTCGAGAATTCAATAATTATTACTTATCGTTTGTAAAAATTCATTTATATTTCAATGAATAAATCTGTAATATTCCTCGCTTTTAAATAGAATGAAAACATTTCATAATAACGTACAAAGAATCTCGTAGTGAAATATATTTGACGTCATTTCAAACTGATCGATGTCGCAAAATTAAATTTATAATTTATTGTTTAAAAGAATTAAAGTTTCTCGAGCGATTGTTGCGAATGGCAATGGTGATTTAATTCTAATAAAAATGGCTTCCTATGCTTTTTAAATGAGCATTAAATTGTGCAGTTTTATTAAATAATTGAAATACTTCGAATTCGAATTCTTTTCTGAAATTTTCAATGTATTCTAATTTCGATGTGCTGAATTTTTTGACGTATCGCACTTGTCCGTAGCATTTGTAGTTGGGGCTATGAAAGTGGGGGACGGACAGGCGGACTGAATGATTATAATACCTCCCACTTTTTACGTTATAAACGTAGTGTGGAAGCTAATAAGACAAATGAAGACCATGAACCTGAACAAGTTATGTAGGACACAAAGTTAAACGAAAAACGAATTTTAAAATTAACGCTTTTATTCGGAAACGAAGATGTTAATAGTATTCACGAAGTCGCCGTTAATGGCTTAAAGTAGCATTAAAGATACACGAGGTTTTGCCACCTAAGTAAGCCATTAAGATTTGTAAGTTCCAAGTAAGCTATTCTAGATGATGCTAAAATTTTTGTAGCTTCCACACTACGTTTATAACGTAAAAAGTGGAAGGTATTAAACTCGTTCAGTCCGTTTGTCTGTCTGTCACTCACTTTCATAGCCCAAACTACAAATGCTACGGACAAGTGCGATACGTCAAAAAATTCAGCACATCGAAATTAGAATACATTGAAAAATTCAGAAAAGAATTCGAATTCGAAGTACTTCAATTATTTAAAAAACTGCAAAATTGAATGCTCATTTAAAAAGCATAGGAAGCCATTTTTATTAGAATTAAATCACCATTGCCATTAGCAACAATCGCTCGAGAAACTTTAATTCTTTTAGACAATAAATTAAAATAAATTTATTTTTGCGACATAGATCCGTTTGAAATGACGTCAAATATATTTCACTACGAGATTCTTTGTATGTTAATATGAAATATTTTCATTCTATTTAAAAGCAAGGAATATTACATATTTATTCTTTGAAATATAAATTAATTTTTACAAACGATAAGTAATAATTATTGAATTATCGAAATAAAATAAATGAAACTAGCCAAATTTAGCATGTAAATGTTTAATATAGAATTAATGCTGTGTTTGGCGTTTTTTTCCCTGTTAAACACAGCTGTTGTGTGAAAGCGGGTTAAGTGACAGATTCTGTTACAAACCTACTTGTTTTTTAACTCATGGGCAATTCCATAAAAATGTCAACTTTTTCAAATGTCAATTTTTTTTAATTTTTACAAATTAATTTTAAAAATATATTCTAAGCTTTCAAATCATGGTTTAAGAAAAGCAGGACGATAAATGGCATGTATTCACATTTCCCGAAAAAGAACATCGATGCCTTGTGGACAAAAAAGATTTGTTGGCTCTGCAAATTCAGCCAGCATTTCAAATAGTTGGAAATCGTCCTCGATACGTGTTTGAAAAGCCTTTCACATGTGAATAAATGTATATAATGTAATATTTAATATCTTATGAGAATTCTAGATTATAAAAAAATATTAAATTTATTACTTTACGCACTTTTAATTTAATATATGTTTATGAAACTTTTAGTCATTACGTCACGGTCTTTCCGTCACGTCAAATGACAGTTAATAGCTTAAACCATGTTACAGGTAGGTTGCTCTAAATTAGAATTTTACATAGCTTATATATCATACTTAAGATATGCATTAGTTTAAAAACTCAATATATTGTTAATTCACAGAAGTTTCCATTTTTAAGTACCAGGATGCAGTCGTGGTTGCAAAAATGTCATTCCGTCGCACAAAAAAGTTAGTCAAAAATGACGTAATAAAATACTTTTTTAAAAATTCAACTTTTTTAAAATTATATTTTAATCATTAACAGTAATATATAAACTGAAAAACCAATTTACTGTTAATCATTCTTTTAATCATTAACAGTAATATATAAACTGAAAAACCAATTTACTGTTAATGTGTCTTTTAATCATTAACAGTAATATATAAACTGAAGAACCAATTTACTGTTTATCATTCTTTTAATCATTAACAGTAATATATAAACTGAAAAAACAATTTACTGTTAATCATTCTTTTAATCATTAACAGTAATATATAAACTGAAAAAACAATTTACTGTTAATGATTCTTTTAATCATTAACAGTAATATATAAACTGAAAAAACAATTTACTGTTAATGATTCTTTTAATCATTAACAGTAATATATAAACTGAAAAACCAATTTACTGTTAATGATTCCTTTCATCATTAACAGTAATATATAAACTGAAAACCCAATTTTCCTTTGAAAATATGCTTCGTGGCAATTGTTTTACTTCTATTCTACAATTCAAAATGTCATTCCGTCACATATGGAATTGCCCTCATCATATATTAACCCACAAGTTAGTAGGGTAGCTAAAAAAGCAAGGTGTAGACTAGGGTCACTTACTATTTGGAGCAGGGTAAGAATGCCGCGGACAGTTTTCGCGTAGTCCGGGTTCCAGTCGAACACATCTTCCGCGGTCCACTTCAAGAACCGACTGCTGACGCTGCGCACAGTCTCCTTTGCCTCTTCCAACTACAAAAGAGCGGGGTATGTTGAAGTATCGTCGCACTAGAGCTACATCCGGATTTCTAAATAGGCTAAGTAGGCTGTAGCCTAGAGCGGCGAATTTTTGGGGGCGGCAAATTTTACGACCCATTAAAGCGGCATTCGACATAAAAAAAATATAAAGATACAGATATTTTTAAGAAGAAAACAAATAATTTACATTAATGCGTAAACATATATATAGATTAGTACTAATATTTCGTAGTAGGGCCGTAGTGAGCCTAGTGGTCGGCGTCTCGGTCTCGGGATCGGAAGGTCCTGCGATCGAGTCCCGGTTCCACTGAAGACCTACCGAGTATATGCGGAGTACGTGCTCGTTAAATCTGTTGGGTCCGAAAGTCCTCTAAGTTCCCATACCAAATCAATACCTCTGGGGGTGACAAGCCAATTCTGGGGATCCTCTAGTTGGCCTCTGTCTCTAAAAATTAGATGGATCCACTTATGTGTGTGTGTGTGTTGTCTGTCTTACTTGACGAAGGTTTATAAGCGGGTCGCTGACCAAGCACACAAACCTGAATATATATGTCTACCAACCAACCAACCATTTCGTAGCAAACATGGTCGCTGAGAGGGCAATTGCACCCCTCCTCCCGAATTTCGAAGTTGAAAGAAAAATTGTAGAACGGTTTAAAAAATTCGCCTATTATTTCACTTTCGATTTAGCGTGTAAAGGTACATAGGTGATTCTAATATATGTATCTATTTTAAACAGCACATGCATACCACCCTATTTTGCGGCTAACCAGCTATCTTTCCCCGAAGGGAGAGATTATTGTGCCAGGGGCGGCAAATCAATCGTTGCCTACAAGCGGCAAATCTTTACATCCGGCCCTGGCTACACGAAGCTCTTGTGTAGTCTACCCGAACTTGGGACCTTTCGCATGCAAGGCAAACGCCTTACCGACTAGGACCCCAAGCCCCTGGCTGTTAGGTAAGGTAAGGTAATCGTTTCCGGCTGCCTATTTCTAGCCTCCTTCAGGAGCTTTAACACAGCCAATAACGCCTCGTATTTTAGAACCCTGGTCAAGTGACGAGGTCAACACCTGAGCGGGCACCCAACGGAACTTCGAGCGACATCGTACGCTAACGCCGTCGGGACTTTGGACTCCACAGATTTAACGAGCACGTCTGTCCCTGTGTACTCGGGCCCATCCGTGATGAGGATTTTCTACTATTTCCAGCACAGATCCGATTTATAGGATGACTGGCAGTAAGTGGGATTCCCTGGCTGTTACTTTGGCAATGCCCTGACCACAGTTGAGTTGAATTATCGTCGCACTAGAGCTACACGAGGGCATATAGGCGACGGGCGCCATAATAGGTTACTTGACTGTATCGCTAAAATACCTTCCAATATTAAATTAATTATAGTTTGAACCCAAAAATAACAAACGTATATATTTCTGTGCAAAATAAATCTTTAAATAATTAGTAAAAATCATTTAAAAATGGCTTACTTTTCATTGGTACGTCACGTGATCACAAACACGTCGATTTGGCTGACGTCACTAGTATGTATAAACAAACCGGTGTGATGTTTTTTTGCTCGCAATTAAACTAGATTTAATCTAATACTATTAAAATAAGAATTGTATAGATAATGGAAGGAGGTTTTACAGAAGTGGATAGTTCAAATTTGCTTAAAGTAGATTCCAAAATGGTGTTTCAAAGTTTGTTTATAGTTACTAGTGACGTCGTAGATACCACGTGACAGCCACAAAGCGTTTTCGGGCGTATCTTTTCGCCCTAATTTTAAAATTCATTTTTCTCCCTTTTTATTGGGTACTAGCAAATTTATACCCGTTCTTCGCACGGAATAAAAAAATATCAAATAGATTCCAAATATGTGTACCATATACCCTGTTATAAGATCATAAACTTATTATTGTTTCCACTCGTTATAAGTTACAAAATCCCGTTTCATTGCCTTAAATTCCAAAATGAAAAATACGCTATAAAATGCACTCATAAATGTCATCACAATTCCCTCATAAATACATAAAACCTTTTAGCTCATTTGGCGCGTTTTGGAAAATAATTTGGCGAGAAAATAGATATAGCTACCCACACCCATTATACAGCTCTAACACAATGACCTTCGAACAACCGACCAGCTTATAAATTATTTATAAAAGAAATCGCCTATTTGGCGAATTTTAGTTAATAATTTGGCGAACTTGGCAACGTATTTGGCGAAAAAATAAAGACCAAAAACACTAATAGCTCTAGTGCGATGGCCTTTATTAACCATCGTAGTTCAGTAATAGCTTAACTATACATTTATTGCTTAAATATGCCTACATGCAGTCAACAGAAAAATCAATGAAAAAATCATCAAATAAACCCACAATAAAATCCAGGAATGAAGACTGGCGGAATTACGTCACTTGAAACATGTCAATTATTTTTCAAATAATGAATTTAGTTTCTGAAAGTAATGGCAAAAGAATAAAAAATAAACATTTTGAATTTTAAATGTTTTCGTTAAAAGTTTTATTTAATTTTTTCAGCCGATGGCATCAGGAAAGAGAAAAAATTATCGGATTTGAGCGAAAGTGGTGTATTTTTTTCAGAAAATTCGAATTTTCTCTAAAAATGGAACAAATATGGAAAAACTAAGCCTCAGGTGCACACGTTAGTATTAAAGGGAATCTATCTTTAAAATTTCGAATTCCTGTGGGCAGTATAAGTAGGTCTTTTACGATCCGATAACAGACACACACACACACAGACAGACAGACTCTTTCTTTTATTATTATAGATTTGAAAAAACGAAAAGATACGGGTCTAATATTTTTGGCATAAGAATATTTTAAGTCAGTAAATTTTTTTAAGTCAAATACCCTATTTAGAATCACACCAAGTGAAGAGCCGACACCCAACTTTCAAGGGCGACATCGCACGCGACGTCTTAGCATATATTTAACGTGCACTCCCTCTACAAAGGGTTCATTCGTCAGACAGATTGTCGGCAGTTATTTTAGCGATGAACGTTTTCGAGCCTGGGGACCTTTCGCATGCACCCAGCCCCCGAGATGTAAGAGGATGCCCACTTGTAGCAATACCACCTAGATTTGAAGGCCGGAGAACTAAGATGCCTGGCGTCATATTAGTGGACCGATTTCGTGGTTTTGACCAATGATCGTTCGTTACTTGATCTTATATTATCTTCTACATAAGCAACATCAAACCATCATCACCTCAAAATCGGTCTATTGATGTGACGTTATGTTACTTAGTTCTTTGGCCTTCTAATTTAGGTGGTATTGCTTGTAGGCTATCGTGTTTATTTGCCATCCCCTTTATATAGGTTCACAGACCTATTTATTTGAGTTAGTTCTCCACATTTATCTCGATGGTAACCCTGTTTCGGATTCCGGGCGCCAACATAAGGTTTAATGTTAAGTGTTAAGGAAGATGCTGTCGTGTCAAAACCAATACAAAATCCGGTGTAATATACAGGGTGTCCGTAAAAGAATGTCCGAGTTTTAATGGTATATTACAAGAGTTTATTTTATACAAAATATAACACATCATATGCACCATCAATGCATGTATGCAAATCAATGCATACATGACATTGAAGGAAAAAGTGCTCAATGTGTGCGCCTTTAGTGATATACGGAATTACTCTTAGCAAAAATTGTAGAACACAAAACGCTTTACGGTCAGAAGTCGCCATTTTGAATAGATGACACTGCAACTGGTGGAAACGATGTAGCGGTACAAGCGCATGTGCTTATCTGAAACTGTTGTAGTTATTCTTTATTCGTCACCTTCAACTCATTACAATTACACTTCAACCACAATACTATTACAATTTGAAACTCGATCATTCTTTTATGGACACCCTGTATACTTTGAAAAAAAAGTTTAGTATAGAAAAAAATATCACAGTTTAAATCATTCATAAAAATTGCTCGACAGCCCTGGGTGGCCCTGGCTTTCTCTAGAAGTCTCCTCCGGCCAAATTTGTCCTTGGCGACAATTCTCCCATTTTTTATTAGCTTTTAGTGCCTTCAGGTATCTTTCGAGACAGTCATTCCACCTCAGCGGGGTTCTTAAGGCATTTTGTTATAATTCTAGCCAAATGTAACGTATACTAGTGCAAAAGAGCTAACATTCACATTTTGATTATTAGTACAAGAATTTGTAGTTCATAGTTTACTAATTTGCGAAACAAAGAGGCTAAGCTACAAGTTTTGCATTATCATGAAGACAAAATGAGTTCAATCTTTAGCGTCTTTTTAGTTTAATTTATATTACCCAACGACTATTATATTAAATTTTTTAAAAATGCACAACAAACTTAAAAGCAGCATACTCCCAATTGTCTTAGAAAATCCCGTGATTTACAACTAGAAAGCGGGTACTGCTAGCGTATTATGGCCGGTCTCGATTTGGCGACTTTCCTTTTGAAGCCAAGTAGCGAAAACGTACTTAAATTAGTAAACATTCCAGTTCAACTCAATAGATGTTTACATCAATCTTGTTGCTATAGCAACCCTGTGTTTACTTTTTCACGAACCCCAAAGTCGCCAAATAGCATTCCGGCCATAATACGCTAGCTGCTCCCAATTGTCTTAGAAAATCACGTGATTTACAACTAGAAAGCGTTCCATTTTAAGCCATCTCGTAATAGAGTTACTACGCCTCTACTTCTCTTCCTTCTCTATGATCTTACCTCCTCTTTTCCCTCTTCCAACTCTGCACCCGCGGTCTTGGGCGGGGAGTCTTCCTCCTTGGCGAAACTTTTGGCCTCTTCCTCGGAAGTCTTTGGAGAAACATTCATGTCTTACTTCTCTTCGAGCGACTTCTTGGTAGTTTTTTTTTCGTCGAGGTGGTATCACTGTTAGAATACGTTAATTTTATAAATTTAAAGTCATTTAAGAGGGACACCTCCCGTTCTCCCTTAAATTCATATTTTAAGGGGGGATACTCCAGCTGCAGAAACTGCCCCGACTCGGAACTGGATCCAAAACATATTTTCTCTTGTCCAGCCATCCTGGCAAAATTGCAGCAAATCACCAACTCGCCCTACGAAGACCTTTATGAGGACCACTGTCTGCAGATCGCTGAAGCAGTCTGTGAGACCTTTGGTCCCATCTAATCTTTATCCATGGACACGACGACATCATCATCAAGGGGGAATGAGAGCGGAAGTTCGGCTTTTCTAACAGAAATCTTTTCTCTGTGTTATTCCAATGGAAGAAAATAATTTACGAAGCTTAATTGGAATAGCTATGGTATAATCGTCGGTCTCGATTTTTCGATTTCGGTTACCGTTGCGAAGTTACTAAAATGCCTAAATGTGCAAACACTCATATTTTACACTTCATATTTTAGGATCAGATTTACTGTACGGTCCCCCTTGGCGCGATTCTTTTGGATTTAGCGATAAATAATTTTTTCTGGCTACCCGTCTGACTTCGACTGAAGATTCGAATTCTAAGTTCGCACCGATGACGTTTTCCGGCAACCCTATTGGACCGTTGGTTGAGTTTTCATAAGAAATATTCCCATACGATCTTTTATTTAAATCATAATTTTTTTTAAAAAATTCGCCAAAATACGGACTTTTGGCGCGATTTTGGAAAGTTCGCCAATGGGGATCGTACAGTAAATCTCTACCGTATTTTATACAACTCGATAGGTATATCAACCCTTAAATCATAGCTGTACCATGTAAAAAAAATTAATAAATACAATCCTTTAAAATTCAATCGTGGCACAAAAATCGCATTCGAACAATAATTAGCTAAAATTTAAACCTTAATAATCCAAAATTAGCCATCTTGAATATATCTTTTCAAAATCGAAAAAAAAATTCTTTTGGTGTTCGAATTTAATTTACGTATCGACATTTATTCAATAATCGTTCTAAAAACATTTTAATTAAAACTACATAAAGATCAATATAATGTTTACCTTATTTTCTCAATCGATCCAAATCATCGACTTAGTTCGTCTTCATTTTCTTAGTTAGAGGAAAATTATCGAACAACAATCCGTTCAAAATATAAAAACAACTTTCATCGTGCTTACTGGTTACAAAAAAAGCAGCTTTCGCTTTTCACGTTAATTAAATATTTTTTTTATATATATTGACCGAGTTTGGTTTGTTTAAAAAAACAGGTTTCTCCTCATCGGCTGTGGTCATTTTGGTCATGGCATTTCGAGTAACTTAAGGTCGTACCAGAGCTACATACGGGTTATTGAAACGTGTTTTTGTGTCTAGTTTGAATTCAATCACACCGGGGCCGGGATCCCTAAGGTTGCGAGTTCGAGTCCCGCTGCCTTCCGAAGACCCCCGTGTACGCTAAAAAAAAATACGTCGTAGTCACAAAGTCCTCCAAGTTCCCATACCAAATCAGTACCTCTGGGGGTGGCAAGCCAATTCTGGGGATCCTCTAGTTGGCCTCTGTCTCTAAAAATTAGATGGATCCACTTGTGTGTGTGTTGTGTCTGTCTTACTTGACGAAGGTTTATAAGTGGGTCTGTGACCAAGCACACAAACCTGAATATATATGTCAACCAACCAATCACACTAAAGCTAGACGAGGGATATTGAGGACAGATCTTCTACTTTTGAACGCAGTCAAGTGACGAGACCAATGAGTGAGTGGGTAACCTGAAGCGACTTCAAAACAGCGTCAAGACTACGAACCATGACATGACAGATTTAGAGTGAACCAGTTCCATATACGTATGCCGGATGGACACAAGGGCTTTGTCCATCCGTCTGTCCGTCACCACTTTCGTAGCCCAAACTACAAATTCTAGAGACGTCAAAAAATTCAGAGCATCGAAACTAGACTACAACCGTCGCCAAACGGAAAATTTCCAATGGTAATTTTTAACTGTGTATTATACTTAGTCATTTAACTCTGTATACTTTGTTTTGTCGCCAAAGATATCCGTTTTTCGAGATTTGAACCCTAAATGAAAAAAAAAGTACGGAACTTTTTTTTTAGTGCTTCATCGTACTCAGAAAAATAGAAACTATACTAATTTGCAAAAAAAAAAAACTAAACAAGCTTTTTGTAACACATTTATTTTATATTCAATGTACTCTTTTAAATACAATGTTAAATAATTGTGCGATTCTAAAAAAAAATCCATCAAAATTGTTTTTTAAACAGAAATTGGGGGGCGCTCTCAGTATTGACTGATCAGTGACTGAACAGCCAGTACTGACTCAATCAGTGGCTGATCTTGGCGCAATGACTTTGAGTATCAGACACTGAAAAAACTGTTAGTTTCAGATTGAGATAACATTGATGGTATTTATATAAATTTGTTAGATAATTGTATAGATATTTAAAGCTCCTAAAGGAGGCTAGAAATAGGCAACCGGAAACGATTACATTACTTTACAGATATTTAAAGTTTAAACACAAGTATATTAAGCAAAAACAAAAGTTAAATATACACAGCACTGCAGTTAAAAATTTTAAAAAAAAACATTAATGAAATCAAATACTAAAATAATTTAATGTTATAATATAATAATTGATGGAATTACTTTTGGGTTGAGTAAAGAATAATATATACATAAAAAAGTACATTTTTTGGCAAAACAACAAAATGTTTCTTACATTACACAATAATTGATTTTTAAAAACACTTTATTTTCTACATTTTTATTTTATTGCGCAAATTTGGCAGGTCATTTTGAACCACTTTTTAAGCATATTTAAGCGTCTTTACAATTCAAAATTTCTTACCCTGATCAAGTAACGAGGTAGATACCTTATCAAGCACCAAAATACACATTTTCACTTTTTTTTACCTATAACAGGGTTCGTACTCTATCTATGATAGTGAAATTCAGGAGTTTTTCAGGAGTGCAGCGATGTAAATTCAGGAGGTATAGTGAAATAAATTTGAATATGTGTGTTTATTATTGTATTGGTCTAGTAACTTAGACCAAGAATGAAGGAAACAAGGGGTGTAAATGTTGTGGAAAATTTGAGGCTTCAGTGTAAAAGCCAACCCCTTTTATGGGAGAAAAATCACCTTTTATGGAGATTTTTTAAATTTTCGTGACCTTTGTTTTAATTTCATGACTTTTTTGACCGGTAGACATCCTGATAAAGTACGAGAGAAAACCAACTGAAAAAGGAGAAAAATGATTCATGTCGTCAATTTTTTCAGGAAAGGGGGGAAAATATCAGGAGATGATACACAAATTTCAGGAGTTATAAGGGCCCTTAAAAAATAAAAATGAAATTTAGGAGTTTTTCAGGAATTTCAGGAGCCGTACAAACCCTGCTATAATAATATCACAATAAGCTTGCAATCTCATGCATTCTCAATTAATAAATATGTTTAAAAATACAAAACTTAACGGCTTTAAGTCACTTGGCAAAGAAAAACACTCTCCTAAACGATTTTAAAACGTTGTAAAAAGCCCAATAACGTCATTTAGTTTTGATAAAAAATAAAAATAATTGGCTATAAAGATGACATATTTTGCTGTTAATATGTATAACTTCTAAACTTGTCACACAAAAAAACCCGTTGTTTTAACGGCAAACAATAAATGACGTCATTTCAGAGAAATATTCAATCTCATTATTTTATAATCAACGTTTATGACGTAATTATGAAGTTAGGCTTATATATTTGTCACAACAACGTCATTTAAACTAAAAAAATGAAGATTGAATGTTTCACTAAAATGATACATTTTAAATTCGACGTTTATGACGTAATTATGAAATTAAGTCTATATTTGTCACAACAACGTCATTTAAACAAAAAAAAATTATAATTTTAGTGAAACATTCAATCTTCATTTTATATTCGACGTTTATGACGTAATTATGAAATTAAGTCTATATTTGTCACAACAACGTCATTTATAAACAAAAAAAATGTATCATTTTAGTGAAACATTCAATCTTCATTTTATATTCGACGTTTATGACGTAATTATGAAGTTAAGTCTATATTTGTCACAACAACGTCATTTAAACAAAAAAAAATATAATGTTTAGAACTAATGTACATTTTATATCGACGTTTATGACGTAATTATGAAGTTATGTCTATATTTGTCACAACAACGTCATTTAAACAAAAAAAAAATTACCATTTTAGTGAAACATTCAATCTTCATTTTATATTCGACGTTTATGACGTAATTATGAAGTAAAGTCTATATTTGTCACAACAACGTCATTTAAACAAAACAAAAATATCTTTTTAGTGAAACGTTCAATTTTCATTTTATATTCGACGTTTATGACGTAATTATGAAGTTAAGTTTATATTTGTCACAACAACGTCATTTAAACAAAAAAAAATGTATCATTTTAGTGAAACATTCAATCTTCATTTTATATTCGACGTTTATGACGTAATTATGAAGTTAAATCTATATTTGTCACAACATTACAACATCATTTAAACAACAAAAAAATGTATCATTTTAGTGAAACATTCAATCTTCATTTTATATTCGACGTTTATAACGTAATTATGAAGTTATGTCTAAATTTGTCACAACATCATTTAAACAAAACAAAAATATCTTTTTAGTGAAACGTTCAATCTTCATTTTATATTCGACATTTATGACGTAATTATGGCGTCCTATTTGGTATTGACCAAAAGACGTCATACTGATTAAAAATAAAATAAAAACTAAAACAGTTATAAGGATGACACAGTAGGATGTCTTTTTAACTGTTTAACTTCAGCTCATCTGCCTGAATGACTGGAAAGAAAAGTAAGTACTGACGCCGTAGAGTACGCTGTTTATGATGCCCAGTACCTGAAAGAGAAAAGGATTTAACCATCATAAATATCATAAAGTATTAGATTGGCAGATTACGTGACCTCCAAAGCTAACGACGGGACGCGCATGGAGGCCAAAATAAGGGGGCAAAATGGCCAGTGTTGCTGCCACTTTAAGGAGAAAAATACTATCTAATTCTAAAATTACAAAAAAATATCGTAAAAATACTAGCTGCATTTTGGAATGTTTTTAGTGACTTTAAATCCTTTTCTAGTATTTTTTTTTGTAATTTTAGAATTAAATGGTATTTTTCTCCTTAAAGTGGCAGCAACACTGGCTATTTTGCCCTCTTATTCTGGTCTCCATGCGCGTCCCGTCGTTAGCATTGGAGGTCACGTGATCTGCCAATCTAATACTATGATATCTATGGATTTAACTAAGATTTAATATAATTAGAGTAGTGGTAGTAAAAGTAAAGCTATCAAAGTCAGCAACAACAAAACCCACACATTTGTGATACAATGTTAATTTTGGGGATATCCAGGCCTGATTCTCTAGCAAGTTTGACCTTGGAAAGAGTTTGTGGAAAGAGAGAAGCGATAAAATTACTCAAGGTGGGTCGGATGGGGTGTTTGGATCAAAAATGTCGATTTTTTGTTTTTACTTTTTTTTATTCTGCTTATCTTTGGCTTTAATTTAAGAACAAGAATATCGATTTCTGTTGAGTGGTTTTCTTTTTATAAGCATTTTTGAGAAACGCTTAATATCAGTTCTTACCTAAACCTTACTTTTCTTTTGCGTTTCCTGAAATATAAGATTTTTCAACAGTTCGGAAATTTTTTCCTCAGGAACTATAAAAGATATCAACATGTTTTGTTTTGTTATTTCTTCCCTATTCATAGCTCTTTGATTTAAACTGAGGAATTTTAAATAGCTCTGCTGGAAAAAAGAAATATAACTTTGAATTTGATTTTTTTTTGTGTTTTTCAATACATATTTTTAAAAAAAATCACTATAAAAGTATTTTTTAATATTTGGAATATATTTGAATTTAAATCAAATAACTTTATGTAAGGAACAAAATACAAAAAAGTGTGTAATGATATCTCATATAGTTCCTGAGAAAAATGTTCCTAAAGTTAGGTAAATTAACATCGGCGAGATAGAACCATCGACTCCCCTTAAAGTAGGAGCCTTCCCCACCATCATGATTCACTGCACACATAAAGATACCTTCTATACCATCTATCCATCTGCCTTAGGGATGTCGTCCATGAGCAGCTTTGAAATCACAACTTGCAAAAATTGTTGCTATGTATAAATTCTCACCAGTATGGATCATCTACATCCATTTAAACAAATTGAAAGAAAAACTCTGGTATATTATTAATATAAGTTAATAGTGCGCATCGCGTAATTTGCATTTTAAATTCAAATATAAATAGTTATACATTCGTTCAATTTTCATTTATGTTATGTTGATTCCATACGGGGAAAAAGGTACATGGCAAGCATACTTCGCGGAGTTATATTACAACTATGCATTTGCTCTTGGACGACATCCTCTTAAGGGGACCGAGTATGCTAAAATTTCAAAAATATCGATTTTTTTTTTTTAGTGGGGAAAAATAACTTATACTTTTAGCTTTCCATACATACCATGTTTTAAACAATCCGAGCAGAATTTAAATCATAGTTTCAATTTTTAAAAACACGCCAAGCGAAATTCGTCTGTTATTCAGTTCCGGGCCTTATCTTAAATAGACTTTTACTCAGCATGTATATTTTGATATTTTTATTATGTTCAATTGGTCCCTTGCGATTCAAAAGTTGATGCATTTTTTTAAAAATTTGGAGTAATTATTAATTGTAATGTTTAGAAGACAATTGTGCATGGATTTTTGAATCTGATAATTATGTATTGTTTATTTGCAATTTTTGTAATTCATGTAGTTGAAAAATTCCCTTTTTTTTGCCGTCACACTGTCACAGCAAGTTTTATTTTTTAAAAAATTAACCAAAAACACGAATGCAAAATCCATGCCTAATTTCATAAAGTTGTATTCAAACTGTTTGTATAAAAAGTATTGGCCAGATTAGACAAAATTTGAATCGCAAGGAACATTTTAAAGATGTCTAATAAAACGTAAATTTTTCCACTAAAAATAAAATTTCTGAAAAAATTGTGTTTGTAATTTTTTGAAATTCTGTGTAGTCTTTAAAATTATTGTTATTAAACGGCAGAAAAAAATTCAAGAATTTAGGCAAAAAATAAATATATTTTTCTTTTGCCTACCCAGTCCCCTTAATCCCCATATTCGAATCCCCCTCTTATGTTCTGTCTGTCTACATTTAAATCATGACACTTTGTGACAAGCGTTAGTAAGATAAAACAAGTAGGTTTGTAACAGAATCTGTCACTTAACCCGCTTCCACACATTTGTGTTTAACAGGAATAAACGCGCCAACACACAACATTAATTCTATATTAAACATTTACAAGCCAAATTTGGCTAGTTTCATTTATTTTATTTCGAAAATTCAACAATTATTATTTATCATTTGCAAAAATTAATTTATATTTCAAAGAATAAATATGTAATATTCCTCGCACATTCCTGCACATTTTTATGCCAAGTTAGAATTTTCTATGCATCTCTCTTCATACATATATAATGAACCATCAAAAGAACTCTATTGTGATATTACAACAATCCAAACTGAATTATATCACATAAATAAATTTTTTTTCAAATAAAGTTTCTCGTACGTTTAACGAAATGGCAACAGTGAAAATATTGAATAAAAATGGAATTTGCATGTTATTTCAATGTAGATTAAATTTTTAGATATTTAAATTTTAAATAAACTTCTAATTTAATTTTTTAATGAAATTTGGAATGTAGCCTAATCTGATTTTTTGCTTCAAAATGGCGTATTCTACTTGTCTGTGGGACTTGTGGATGGCAAAAGTGAAATATTGAATAAAAATGGAATTTGCATGTTATTTCAATGTAGATTAAATTTTTAGTTATTTAAATTTTAAATAAACTTCTAATTTAAATTTTTTAATGAAATTTGGAATGTAGCCTAATCTGATTTTTTGCTTCAAAATGACGTATCCCACTTGTCTGTGGGACTTGTGGTTCTTTCTGTGAAAGTGGGTGACGGACGGACACACGGACTGAACGATTATAAAACCTTCCACTTTTTACGTTATAAACGTAGTGTGGAAGCTAACACCTTGCGTCATACAACCAGACAAGCTGAAATAGGCATGTAACAGTGACGCAGGCCCCACATTCTCGGTGTTGGACATGCTTAAGGGGGAATGGGCGCGCTGGACCGGGGGTCTCCAAAGCAAAGTGCTTCAGTGTTAATCCTATGGCGAAAAAAATATTTTCTCTGCCACATTTCTCTGGCTGTATTGAATATTTTTACAAGCGGATTTTTTTATGTGATAAATGTTGCTGACTTACAGGTCCCGACCTTTTCACTTTTTGAAATTGGTACGAATATTTTTTTTTAGTTTTCAATAAATAATTTTGCACAAAATATTCGAAGCAATTTCAAAAAGTGGGAAGATAGAGACCTGTAAGTTATCTACATTTATTATTTAAGAAAAACCGTTTGTAAAAATATTCAATACAGCCGAGGAAATGTGGCAGAGAAAATAGTTTTTTCGCCATTGGATTAACACCGGGGCACTTGAGTTTGGAGACCCGCGGTCCAGCGCGCCCATTCCCCCTTAATAACAAAAAATAGTCAGGAATATGTAATCCAAGTGGAGCCTCTAGTCTTAATTAGATTATTTTAATAAAGGAATCGACACACTGTTGCACGCCTATTTCGGCTTATCTTGATGTATGACGCACAGTGTTCTTTCTAAATAACGATAGTGGGTTATTGGCTTGTCTCAGGTGAGAAGCATTTTCTTCCAGCTTTCATTCCTGCTTGCTTTCGATCGGTGCTCTGTTGCCACGTGACACTGATTCACCAATCGAGGCTCGAGTAAAAATTCATTTACATTTTTAGCATTTCTGTCGCTGCTCAAGACCTGAAACATCCCCATTGGCGAAGGACCTCGTACTTTGAACCGCGGTCAAGTAACGAGATGAAGGGGTTACTCACCTACACAATGGGACGGATGAGCCCAGTTGGTTATGTTAAGGCGTTCGCCTTGCATGCGGAAGGTCAAAGGTTCGGGTCCGGGCATCGCCAAAATATCTGCCGACCTATAAACGGTCCGTGCAGCCAAAAATGTCCGACGAATAATACCCCGTGTAGAGGGAGTGCAAGTTAAATATGCTCCAAAGTCCCGACGCTGGGTACGATGTTGCCCTGAACGGTTGCGTTGGGTGCCTTCTCAGGTGTCAGCTCGTAATTTGACTGTGGTTGTAAATTATGACGACCGTCGGCAATAGCCATCGTGTAGCCCTAGTGCAGCGGTTCCCAACCTGGGGACGATCGCCCTCAAGTGGGCGATTTGTGTTATCAAGGGGGCAAAAAATACTTGAAGGGCGATCAGGGGGCGATGAGTATTCAAAGGGGGAAAATTAAAATAATGTTGTACTTTTGTACAGTAAAATCATTCTCCACAACCATAACTAAACCAGCCAATTTTTACTTTAAACTCTCTTAAATTTTCTAGAAACCAGTAACAATATCTTAGTTAATTATTTCAGTTTTGTTCTTTAAAAATTTGTTTTATGTTTTTTCTATTTTATTTTAAAGTGACCGGATAAAGCTTTTTGGTTGTTTTTATAAACGGTAGAAAGTGTTATAAAACTGTTTTATAGTTACGCTTTAACTCAATTTATGATTAGACATAACATGAAAATTAAAAGAGGGCGATGGATGTTAATCAACCTAAAATACGAGGCGATGGTCCAGAAAAGGTTGGGAACCACTGCTCTAGTTCGACGATAATTCAAACTAAACTACTTACCGACACTGCGACTTTGGCGTCGAACCCGGGTTCTCTGTATCCGCCGGTTTCAGCGTTGGTCGCCAACAGCACACAGAGAAGGGTCAGACTAGCAGTCAGGTACATCAGGCACGCCGTGAGATGGTACACGAACTCCTGGAACAGAGAAAACAACGAGTTGTGCAAAAGCTCCACGAGTCAGGACAACCCGCAGTTTGGGAGAGCTGGCGAACGCCTAATTTCACCGAAAGAGGTAATGGACTTTTGGAACGGTCACGCCTGCTTTGAAGTCACAGCGACGTCAAACGTTGTCTTAAACCCTCACAAATAGCTCACCCGGCAGCAAATTCGTCCAAACTGGAACAACCACGCCCATGGTGACGCCGCACTTCGTGACGCCCATGGTGACGGAAGGTCAAACATTGTCTCCTATCCCGCAAACAAACCATGTTCCGCTCCTATCAAATCGTTTATTAATAAAAGGTTCTAATATTTCCCTTCATAAGAAATAATTAAGTTTTTATTTTATTGTATTCTCATAAAAAGCCAAAAGAAGAACATATAAGCAACAGAACTTATCGACAATGGAAAAGTGATGCTAGACTTAAAAGGTCGTCCACCCTGCTGTTTGATCAAGAGATTAGGCATCAGACTGGCCTTGAACACAACACCTATGACATTCTACAGGAGCCCGTCCTACCATCCATACTCCCTCCAAACGCCGAAATTGTTACAGATCTCCTGGAACAATGCTCCAAAAAAAATCCAGCGAACAATATCAAAGCAAAAGGGATAAAGACGATTGAGTATTATACAAGAGAAGGTTTGGCACTTTCACTGATGGATTATCGGACGAGACCTTAACTGACGGTGGAGCCGACATCAATTTCATCTTTGCAAATGGCACCATTAAAAAACATAAATTTGGTGCGGGAAAAATAGCTTCCAACTTCACCTGTGAGCTCCTGGCAATACAAAAAGCAATAGAGCTATACCAATACCTTGACCTTCTACACGAGGAAAAAGATGAGGGATTACTAATTTGAAGCGATTTCAAAGCTGCAATGCAAGCTATCAAAAAGAGACAGTCAAAGATGATCGCGGCTATACATGATGGAATGTTTCAACTTTCAAATTTGAACAAGAAATGCATTTTGCAGTGGATTCCAGCACACGTTGGTATCGACGGAAACGAGTCTGCTGATATTCTGGCAAAAGAAGCAAGAAAACTCAACAATGACGTTCTTCCCCAAACCACTCTTAATGACATCAACTCAGTGGCCAAAGCAAAATCTAACAGCAGAAGTGTACACCAAATCTGCGAATTAAACACCAATAGGGTAACTGCGACCACCCTAACTAGATTAAGGACAGGCCACTTCAAAGGGATGGAAATACAAAAAGATGGAACTAGGAAATACTCCAGCTGCAGAAACGGCCCCGACTCGGAACTGGATCCAAAACATATTTTATCTTGTCCAGCCATCCTGGCAAAATTGCAGCAAATCACCAACTCGCCCTACGAAGACGTTTATGAGGACCACTGTCTGCAGATCGCTGAAGCAGTCTATGAGACCTTTGGTCCCATATAATCTTTATCCATGGACACGACATCATCATCAAAAAGCCAAAAGGTATGTTAATGCTTGTCACAGAACGACTTTGGCAAGCGATGTTTTTTCTTTTCTTTTTTCATGGTTTTTAACCAGGCAACACCATAGAAGTAAAAAAAAATTCAGATACTGATCATACAGGGTTTCTGCCAAAAAAAAAACCACAGAGGTATAAGAAAATATTAGATGTAAATGAGCCGTCACCATAAGCATGGTCTTTCTAATTTGAACGAATTAGCTGCCGGGTGGTTTGTTTTGACGTTAGACGTTGTTGTGACGTCAACATAGACGTGTCCATTCCAGTTATCCATTCCATGGAGGAGAGGTTCCGAGTCCAAAATGGTTAAAAAAAAATTGCTTACGAATGCCGTCTTCGGCAGGAAAGAGGCCGTGAAGTAGGAGATGATGCTGCAGACCAGAAGCAAGAATGACGTCACGAAGCACCCGTATGTGACGAGCAGGAAGTAGGCGTCGCTCTTGCTGCATAGTAGACCCAGGGAACTTCCGGTGATAGGGTGGGTAAACTGGACGTAGCAGCCGATCACGATCAGGCATATGAGGCCTAAGGTCTGTGGAAAGAAAATGTGGCAGTCAGCAATAATTTTTTTTTTGTCAGCAAATGGTGATAGAATAAATACTTTGTCACCACAGACGGTTTGCTATTGGACTGGCATGTAAAAGGTGCCGGGTTCAATTCCCGGGTTTGATCCATATAGCTTTAAAAATAAAACATTTTTATTCCTTTCTCTTATCTATGATATTAAATATTTCCAAAAATAATTATATTTTTTCAAATGGTCATAGTCGCCTATTTAAATATGTTTTAGCCCTACTATTTAGTCCATTCAAAGATTCCGAAGTCTATTTCAAAGGATTCAAAGTCACATGATATTTGGCGGGGAAAAGTAACGTAAAAACAGAAAAAAATATTCAACTAATAGAAACAATTAGTTTAACGCTTTTTTATTACACTAGGGGGCTCCACCCCCTGCTCGGTATCGCTCGCCAACCCCCAGGAATTGCTGCGTAATTCCCATTGGCCGCATCGTGGCCGGCTCGCTGGTGAACGTAACTTTTCTAACTCAACTTTACACAGGCCTATCTGCATATTTCACAATCCAGGTCTGTATCTATGACAAAATTGGGCAATTGGGCCGAGCATCGGTCACCGCCATGCTAAGACATTTGGACCCAAAACTCTTTGGCTATTAGTTATTTTTAATATAAATTAAGAATTTTTAAGTTGGCACCCCTAGGCGAGCAAGTTCGCACATCACTGTATTAAAGAATGTCACATTATTTAAAAGATATGTTTAGTAACTTTTTTACTTGATGTGCATTTATGTAGTGCTCCATATTTGTTTTTTAATTGCTTAATCTTATTTAGGTTCACCTGCAAGCGAGCGCAGCAAGCCGGTCGCGAGGCGGCTAATGGGAATTGCGCAGAAATTCCCGGTGGTTGGCAAGCGATAACGAGCAGGGGCGGCGTAGCCCCCTAGTTATAAGTAAAATAGCAAAAGTCCCCACCGATCCCATGTCTGCTAAAAAATTTATTCAAGGTCAAAAGCCGAAGCAGCAGAAAATTAAAAAGGTAATAACAGATAGATATTTCTACCAGTTGTTATTGCAATCGGGAATGTGGCCTAAAGCAAATCTGTATAAATTATTTCATTATTTTTGGGATACCTAAATATCTTTTTTAAAATAACCTATTTTTTGAAAAAGTATCTTTCCCCTAAGTAGGGCGCGCTAAACTTTTAATAAAGTAATATTTGGTTATGCTGTTACAATTTATATCAATGTGGGGTAAAAAACTAATGGTAATAAGACCCTTTTAAAAGTTAATTACATTACAGTATAAGTGACACTGATAAATTAATTTGTGTTTTAATTACAATTCCATTGGCCGCTTCGCGGCCGGCTCGCTGGTGAACGTAACTTTTCCAACCCAACTTTGCACACTTGCACAGGCCTATGCATATTTTACAATCCAGGTCTGTCTGTATCTATGGCAAAATTGGCTCGAGCCTCGGTAATATTGAGGGATATTTTCAACTTCTTTTTCAATAACATATATGCAGTGGTGGAAGTGGGGAAAAAAAGTGGGGGGATGCCTTCAATTAGGATGCCATGCCCATCCCCCCTAAAAAAATGTGCCTATTTTTATTGTATTTCTTTCCGCTAACTTTTCTCTACACTACTTTTCTCTAACTTTTCTAATTGTACTCTACATATCAGTTTTTTACTTGAAAGTAAAAGATAAAAATAAAACAAAGTACTATACAATATTATTGTACAAGAAATATAGGGTTTTTTTTTTAATTGCAACTTCTAATTATACTATATAAAATGTAAGTTATATACTGTGGTTTTCTTTTCAAATCTATTTAGAAATTACAGAATATTTGTTTATTACATATTTGGCTATAGTAACAAATTATATATGTAAAATTAACCTAATTTTCTATAAATAAACAGATGAAGCTTTAATGTATATTAATCATTGCATTTTTAGTTCGAGGAAATGCTTTTAGTTTATATTAAGTGAGTTCGCGTTAACGAGGTTCGACTGTACTTGTAAAAATATTCAATGCTGCTGGAGTAATTTAGCTTTAAAAAAATCCATTAAATTAACAGATTTACGTTTGGACCAAATACTGTGTGTGTGTGATCACATTCTATCTTAACTTGATAACATAACTGGGTTAGTTCCTAGAGGCTGGTGAGATTTCTTCAAATGCATTTTAAAAAAATTCTAGCAACTATTAATTTTTTTTCGAGAAAAACTTAAAATAGGATTTCTGACAACTCCACTCTAAAGATTATTTAGAAACTAACATAAATTTCCAAGTTTTGAAAATAGCCCTTTAAATTTTAGGAATGGGCTTGTTTCAAGAAAACAAAACCAATGAAATCGCAGTTCGGAGCGTGTGACATCATAAGAAACCAATTAGCTTGTTTCAAGTAGTAAGGAAAGAAAACAACCAATGAAATCGTAGTATGGAGAGCGTGACATCATAAGAAATATTCCCATTTAGTCACAACAGATTTACGAGAATTTCTTTAAAAAATACATTATTGTATCCTTTTGATTTTAATTATTATAAGGGTCAATAATGCGACAACCCATAGTGGGCCACACCCTGCTAAACTATTAACTTAAACTATCTTATATCAAAGCAAATTAGAAAATAATAAATGAGGTTTCTTGAATAAATTAAGTGGTGCAAGCAGTTTGTATTAATGAGAAAGTAACAAACAGAAATTATTATTCAACAAACACTTTTTAAACAGTAAAAGCTCTAAACAAAAGAAAAATATTCAGTTATTTTGTATTTTTTTAATCAGCATCTATTAAAATTTTGTCTGAGTGAAACTATAATTTAAAATTAGGAGGAAAATATCATTACTTTAATAGAATTTTTGAAAATACAGTAAACTCCCGATTATCCGCGGAATTGGGTGGCGCGGCATCCGCGGATAAGCGAATCGGCGGATAATCCGAAAAAGTGAAGAAATGCATATCCTCAAAATTTCTTCTGGGTTTTATAAAAGTAAAGTACAGTAATCGTATAGTACAAATTTACTTACTTCAAAATGTCTCTCATTGTCGTTTCTCCTATGCAATACTGCAAACACATTTGATTTTTAGAGAATCCGTTTTCCATCTTTTTAATGAATTGCAGATTGTCTTGAATTGTCAAGACAACTTTTTTTTCGTTTCTCATGCAATTCGCTACTATCAAAATCACGCAAAGCAGTTTAATTAAAAAAGCGGGCAGTTTATTTTACAAGTGAGGCATTTGTCAAAAATCTGTTCGTGATGTGCACCTGGCTGAACACATTTTGGCACGCACCAGGTTTCCTATAGTCATTCTTATTTAAATGCATTCGTTGTTCTTTTTGTCAAATGTATTCGTCGTTCTTTGAATGTGTTCGTCGTTCTTGGAATACATTCTTCCAACAAATTTTGAAACAAACAAATTTCATTTATCGCGTTTTGTTAAATTATTTTTGTAGCGAAAAAAGTAGGTTGTAACAGAATCCTGTCCTTAACTTCGGCTTCCACATATTTTGTATTAAACAGGAAAAAAACGCACAAAAACAAATAATCTATATTACAACATTACATGCTAATTGGTAAGTTTAGCATTTTTATTCGAAAATTCAATAATTATTATTATCGTTTACAAAAATTCAATTTATATTTTAAAGAATAAATATGTCATATTCCTCGCTTTTAAATAGAATGAAAACATTTCATATCAACATACAAGGATTCCGTAGTGAAATATATTTGACGTCATTTCAAACTGATCGATGTCGCAAAAATAAATTTATTTTAATTTATTGTCTAAAAGAATTAAAGTTTCTCGAGCGATTGTTGCGAATGGCAAATGTGATTTAATTCTAATAAAAACAGGGCCTTTAGCTATTTGTAATTCAAAGTTTTAAACGCCAAAATTAACTATTTTCATTAATCTTCTTTCTCAGATTTAATAATTAGACTTTATCGTTTGCTAAATTTGTTTAAAGTTCGAAGAATAATTATGTAATCTTTTTAATAAATATTTTTGTCGCCACAATTTCCCATTTACATTTCTTTCGAAAATTCACTTATTTATAGTTTGTTAAATTAATTTACAGTTCAAAAAATATATAATTTGTACAATTGATGCTTTAAAAATAAAAGCGAAACTTAGCATATTTTTTTTATGCCAAGTTAGAATTCTCTATGCATCTTTCTTCATACATATATATAGAACCATTAAAAGAACTCTATTGTGATAATACAACAATCCAAACCGAATTATATCACATAAATAAATATTTTTTCAAGTGTGTTTATTTTTATTTTAACAAAAGTTTCTCGTACGTTTAACGAAAGGCAACATGAAAATATGAATAAAAAAAGAATTTGCATGTTATTTTCTATGTAGATTAAATTTTTAGTGATTTAATTTTAAAATAAGCTTCTATTTAATATTTTTAATGAAATTTCGCATTGTAGCCAAATCTGATTTTTTGCTTCAAAATGAACGTATCCCACTTGTCTGTGGGACTTGTGGATGAACAACAGATGAAAAATATTATTAAAATGAATTCTCATGTTTTTCAATGTAGATAAAAAAATTTAGAAATTTAAATTTTAAATAAACATTCTAATTTAAATTTTTTTTATGAAATTTGAATGTAGCCTAATCTGATTTTGCTTTAAAATGACGCTTCCAATCTGTCGTGTGGACCTTGTGGTTTCTTTCTGTAAAGTGGTGACAGACAGACGGACAGAAGGACGGTCTGAAACGATTTTTAAAACCTTCCACTTTTTTACGTTATAAACGTATTTGTGGAAGCTAAAAGGGAGGGGGGTTGTGGATCGTGGCCCGCGGATAGTCCGCAAAGCGGATAATCCACCCGCGGCTAATCGGGAGTTTACTGTATATGTAAAAAAATATATACAACAACAAAAAAGAAAATATCTTTACAACAAAGAAAGTACATTGTGCTAATTAAGGTAAGGTATTTAAGGCCGATTTCTTACATTCAAAAACTTAAAATCACTTTTTATGCAGTTTAAAACACATTAAACATTTCAATGTTTGAAATTTCTTCTAATTAAACAGTCTTAAATGTATTTTAATTCCACACATTAAAAATTCCATTTATACTATTGCAGACTAATTCAAGAAATGTAAAATAGTGGGAATTTCATTAAAAAAACTTTGCTAGTGCAGAGCTCGGCAGAAAGTGGTAGAATTTTTTTCAACAATATTGTTATTGATTGTATGATACAAGATATCATCTACTCATGGATATTCCTTACATTTTTTAATATACATATCATTTGTCCAACAGTTAGGATAATCAACTCGGCGTTCCCTGTTCTTAGGTTTTCCACAGTCAACGTCCGGTGCTTCCTTTTCCACGCGTGGTTTCCTTTTAGCTGGTTGCAAATCTTCCGCTATGCCCTACGGCGTATTACAATGGTTTTTGTCTTGCTTGTTACAGCTTTTGAGCCAATTTGTTAAACTCATTGTATTTTTACTGCATAATCATCAACGAATATTGAACGAATATAGAATCCGACTATAGAAGTGAATTTTTGAAACGCGACGAAAATAAATAAGAACCGCTGCACAGTGTGGCAGAATCACGAATTAGCTGGCAAAAAATGAAATAAATTGGTCGCTACTTTTTAAGCTCGTTTTACGATAAAATAGTCTTTCTAAATTTAAAAAAAAAAGAGCTGTAGCAGAAAGAGCTGTAACTGACCGTTTGGCTAAGTAGAACAATTTATTATTCATTTTTTAAAATTAAAAATATGGCTAAGCAAACAAAAAAGTGGAGGGGGGGGGATGGATTAAAGTGAATATAGGAAGTAGGGGTATGGATTTGAGAGAGATTAGAAGTGGGGGGGATGGATAGTAATTTTCTTGAGAAGTGGGGGACGCGTCACCCCGCGCTTCCAGCACTGCATATATGGTAAAAAAAAAAGTAATCTAACAATTTCCTAATAATCGTAAAAAAAACATTTTATTTACAATAAAGATCTTGAACGTATTTTTTTAAATCAATAATATCATACATACACCAATACATATACGCATCCGAAAGAAAAAAGAACGGACAAATTGCAGGGGTGATAATTTTTTTTATATGAATGATCAAATAGGTTATTTTAAGTAAATTGTTGCACAATTGCACTAAAGTTAACTGCAGTTTGTCCTAAAAATAGCGTGAATAGATAAGAAGTGTCTACAAAGTTGGGCTAGGTGCCAGCTCAGGCGTGGAACGTGTCACTATACCGTAATTCAAAATTACGTAGTGTTCGTAGCTCTGTTAAAGTTCGGAACCGAAACTAAAGGCAGACAGCTTGAAATTTTCCAATAAATCAACAGGGTTATTAAAATAGCTTGACCGCGGTTCTAAATTACGAGGCGTAATGACTATGGAAAAGCTCCTAAAGGAGGCAAAAATAGACACCCGGAAACGATTAAATAACCTAATAACCTTATTTAAAATAAGATGTGGTCGACTCGTCACTAAATCGCGATTCAAAATTAGCAGGCGTGCGTAGCTGTGTTAAAACTCTATACCGAAACTAAAAATTGACATCTGGTAGTTTTCCAATGAATCATATCAACAAATTATTAAAAATAAACTCACGGTGTGTGCTATTTTAAAAATGCCGGGCACGCTCTGTAGAAAGGGCAAATTCAAGTCAAGCGGCACAGCTGGGAACTTGCTGCACAAACCCTCGCAACATCCCGGCACCTTCACCGCATGCTGCATTCTATAATTCCAAATTCGTATTTCGAACGCCCACTCCTTGTTCTGATGCACTCCTTTCTGTCATCTATGCTTGAGATTCGTCACCAATTCTTCCAAGTTCAATCCATACTACGAAGCGAACAGAAAACGCTTTGGCGTCTGCGGTTAGCGAAAACGCGATTCGAATATGTTGGAAGAAAAAATTTTTAGATTTAAAAATAAATAAAAAAGGACATTCGAAAGTGCCACAGACTTGTTTTGGGTAGATTGGGAAGTGGCAGACATAAACGGGGCGAACATAACTGCAATTAGTTTCCCAAGTCACATGAGTTTGGCAAAACATCTTGGCAACGTTTTCAAGATATCAGACATTTAAAAATAATCTAATAATTTTAGTTTGTATATAAAATTAAAGTTTACAATAGGATTAATTCGACATACAGAAATAACTGTATAGTACTGATAAAAATACACGAAAATAAATTTTAATTATTCTTTAAATATTTATTATTGAATGCCAAACAGCGGAATGATTTGCCAAATTAGGAGCCCTTCTCGATTCATGTTATTCCTACTCAAACGCTTATTTTTTACTACTGAATGCTCGGTGTATTTCGTTGACGTCGTTGAACGAACACGATGCGGAACTTCAGGCGGAAAATAAACAGAGTTTTTGTGTTTTGTCACTTCCGGTTGCGGAT
Organism: Oedothorax gibbosus; assembly: GCA_019343175.1. Taxonomy (NCBI): domain Eukaryota; kingdom Metazoa; phylum Arthropoda; class Arachnida; order Araneae; family Linyphiidae; genus Oedothorax; species Oedothorax gibbosus. The sequence goes on from CM033271.1 coordinate 44,669,370, forward strand.
GTGACGCCGTTGTTTTTAGGATGAACTTTTTGGGGTGGGTGGAATAATTATTTTTATTTGTTTGCGGGTGTTCTACTTTCTCCTTGAATTGGTGATGAGATGGCATAAAAACGTTTTAGCTAAATTGGTTTGTTTGGCAGCGCTAATATGGCCTTTTTTTAAAATTGCTTTTTACATTCAATTATCTAATCTATAATAATAAAAGAAAGAGTGCGTCTGTATATCTGTGGATCGTAAAAGACCTATTTATACTGCCCTCAGAAATTCGAAATTTTTAAGATAGATTCCCTTTAATACCAACGTGTGCACCTGAGGCTTAGTTTTTTCATGCATATTTGTTCCATTTTAGAGAAAATTCTAATTTTCTGAAAAAAATATCACCAGTTCGCTCAATCGAATTTCCTTCGTGTTACCATTCGACAGAAGAAATTAAAATGAACACAAAAATTAATTAATATTGAAATTGCTTTTATTTTCTTGCCATTACCTTCAGGAACTAAATTAATGATTTTAAAAATAATTGAACGTGCCAATGAGCTAAATGGGTTTTTTTTTTGTAAACCCAGAATGGAGGTTTGACGTGAAATAACATTGTTATACAATTATGGTTAATTTGAATTTATCAGGAAAATTGCGATGACAGTAAGTTCCTATTGAGGAAGATTTTTGTGATACGAGGATGTGCATTTTATAGTGATGTATTTTTATTTTGGAATTTTAAAATAATATAAGTAACGGGATTTTATTCTTTATAATGAACGGGAACAAATGCAAAGCTTATTATCCTATAGCAAATTAAATGACACATATACTTGGATCAATTTGATATTCTTTTAGTCCGTGCGAAGAACTGGTATAAATTTGCTAGTATGAAATATAAGGTAATAAAAGTATTGCGATGGATCTAAAATCGAATCGGAGATTGTGTTTTATACAGGTATTGGAGGGTTATTCTAAAAAAAGTGACTTTTTAACGTGCGTTGGCCCGTCTACAAACCAGGGCTTTACAAACCAGGGCTTCAGACCGTCTGAAACCACTCTACGGTTCGAAATAAAACAAATAAAAACCTACGGACTTCAAATTTGTTCCTAATACCTATTGGGCGTCATTATAAGGCTTTCGAAAAATAGTTCTTTTCCATAGAACTTTTTAGGTTTTAAAGGTATTGCTGAAAAACGAAAAGAGATATACAGTTTTCAACTTAGGAGCACACAACAGATTAATGATGTGCTCTAGTTTCGGCCGCTTTCTGGCTTTTTTTTGCACGATTTTTTTTTTCTAAAAATAAAACTTGCCAAGCAAGGTTGTTTGCCTTGTAATACAAGGTACTGAATTGAGCACAGTACTTACACTTAAAGTTAAAAAATCACAATATTATATCTGTTAACGCTTAAAATAGTAGAATTTGCAATATTATATCCAAACAGAAGAAAACAATTGATAGACAAGGTTAAGGCGGTGCAGACGTCCGTCTAAATACGATGGACGTGACCAAATACAAAGGTCAAAGGTGATAGCATTTTTCGGAATCCACCTAAACACAAACCTCATTTTGATTTTCATCCCATCGCAATACTTATGATCTAATATTTCCTTTAGGGCAATTGAACTAAAGAGTAGGTTTTAACAGAATCTGTCACTTAACCCGCTCCCACAACGTTGTGTTTTAACAGTGTAAAGGACAAACACAGCTTTATTATAACATTTTGATTTATACATATAAACATACATGCAATTGCTAGTTAATTATTTTATTTTGAAAATTCAATAAAATTTTTATTTTCGTTTGCAAAATTAATTATATTTCAAGAATAAATATGTAATATTCCGCTTTAAATAGAATTAAAAACATTCATATTACGTACAAGAATTCGTAGTGACATAAATGACGTCATTACAACGATCGGTGTCGCAAAAATAATTATTTAATTATGTCAAAAGATAAAGTTTCTCGCGATTTTTGTGATGCAATGTGATTTAATTCTAATAACAGCTTCCTAGCTTTTAAATGAGCATTAAATTTTGCAGTTTTTTAAATAATTGAAGTACTCAATTCGAATTCTTTCTGAATTTCAAAGTATTCCTAATTGGATGACCTAGAATTTTTTGACTTCTACACTGTCCGTACATTGTAGTCTGGATATGACAGGGGTGACGACACGACAGACTGAAAGATTATAATACCTTCCACTTTTTACGTTATAAACGTAGTGTGGAAGCTAAAATACAAAAACTAAGAGGTATATAAAAACCTTTGTAGTTTATTGTGGTTTGTCATATCCTTCAAACAATTTTTTAAAAAAATCGATTCGGACGGAAATTGAAAGGGGTACAGACGAACGGAAATGTCTATGGCTGTACTAACTTTCCCTTTTAAAAAAAAAATCTTCAAATTAAAAAGAGGAAAATGGGTTAAAAGTGTATCCAAATCTCGAACGTAAACTGTTTAAAAGTCAGAGAAATTATTTGACGCGCTCGTGCTGTGCTTTCCCTCATCAAATTAACATAACCCAAATAGTTTTACTTTACTTTCTTGTTGCATAATGAATTAATAACTAAATGGTTTTCCTGAAGAGCGATATTTCTCAATCTGAGCCTTTTTTTTAAAAGACAAATTTAAAGTTAATTTAGAGCCCGAGTATCTCAGCCGGTTAAGCGTTTGTTGCTCTATTACATCCTAGGATGTTTCAAAAACTTTTCTTCCAGGACCTACCTCTGTGTAGCTTTACTTTTAAGAGGGACTGTCAGTCCCATAGAGATAATACATTAGTTTTGAAATCACAATTTTTGCAAAAGAATTACTTTGCCATGTTATCCCATTTTCACCAGGTATGGGAATCATCATAACATCCATTTAAAACAAAATTGAATAGAAAATAACATCCGGTTATTTAATTATTAATTGATAAAGTTTTAAAATAGTGGCGCCATCTGCTGTAATTTTTGGCATTTTAAAACTTCAAAAATATTTAATTAAATAACTAGATAACATTTTCGTTTTAAAATTTGTTTCATTTCGATGTCATGTTGATTCTCATACCTGGGAAAAGAGGGCCAACATGGCAAAGCAATACTTCTGCGGAAGTTGTGATTAGAAAACTAATGCATTAGCTCTACGGAACTGACAATCCCTCTAAGCTTCATTCTTCAGAGGTCCTTTGGTTCTCGCTGCTCCACGGCGACGCTTCAGTGGTTGGACAAAACATGTTAAAAAGTCAGTAACAGATGTTAATGGAAAGACTCCTAATTTATTTTTTCCCGCTTCGAGGAAAGGACACGATAATGGTCAAGTAAACTGCATAGTAACTTAGCCTAATGACTTAGACAACTGTAGCAAAAACTCAATTACTCTTGCCTATAGAAAAACATTGGGAAGACTGATTGTTTCAAAGCAACAATGGTCAAATAGATTATTGTGGTTACTGCATTTTGCGAATTATTATACTATAAGAAATAAGAAGTACTTATTGAAATTCACTGCGGACAAAGAGATAGGCAGACGTCCGTCCTAACGTACGATGGACTGACAAAAAAAAATGACAATGATAAGATTTTTCGGAATCAGCACCCTCCAAAAGGTGTCATCAAACATCCCACAGACTTCCACTATCGAGGAGAAGGCGTGCGAAGTGACAGAAAAGTAACAAAATTTTTCGTTACCGCTAAAAGTAACTATGCTTCAGTTACTTTTTTAAAACTCTAACGGAGTTTTGAAAACTAACCATGAGAAACTTTATTTATTTAAAAATATTTGAAGTAAAATATTTTTTTCATTAATCAGTTTCGAATGACGTCATAAAATGTAGCACAATATGATTCTTTGATTGTTCATGCATTGTTTACCAAGAAAGCGGCAAGGCATATTTTTTGCAAAAAAACCTACGAAGTGTTACCTGAAAAAAAAGGTTACATGTAATAAATTATTCCAATCCCTGAGAAATAGGTATTTAGATTTTACAAAATCCTGATAAGAAAATGCAATATGGGAAATAGGATTTTTTTATAACTAATCCTGACAAACTACATTTATCTCCATTTGGACAAAGTTGGACAAAATTTTCGAATGCATATTTTAAATCTGCGAACCTTATTTTTTAAAGATAAATTGAAACAGTATTAGAAATAAGTATTTATTTAACACAGTCTCAATAAGAAAATGCGACTTGACAAAAAAAAGATGTATAAAACACCAAACAAACTATTTACACACTGAACAATAGATATCACATTCAGTTTTTTTTACAAAACATCTTAAATTCTATACATTTAAGAATATGCATAAGTTCAAAATAATGAATAAATAGTTCTGAAACATGTTATTAAAGTATATTATATAAATCACATAATAATGAATGTTCCATTATACAAATAAAGAGGCATACTGTATTAATAATATACATTAAAAGCCCTTACAGAGTCCCTGGACAAATTATTAGACGCACTGCAAGATTTCATGTAAAATAGTGTTGCCAAAAACACAGTGTTGCCATGTTAAAAATAAATACAAATATGTAGTCTACAACAGTTCTTTTAAATAAAAATCAATAATATTGTAGTTTAAATATACCATTATTCCATAAAAACTCTTAAGAAACATAAAATTACTAAAAAAAGATACGGTGTGTCTAATAATTTGTCCGGGGACTGTATGTAGTTATCATAGATATTTAGCTTAATTTTTTGTTCATTGCACAATATGATGTTTCGAATTCTTCCCTCAATAGTAGGACTCCACAATAAAAATAACACTTGTACTTAAGGGCGAATGAGCCCCATCAATCGCGGGTCTCCAAACCACAGTGCCTCAGTGTTAATCCAATGGGGGGAAAAAATTCTAAGCCACATTTCTCTGGCTGTATTGAATATGTTTACAAACGTTTTTTTTTTTATTTATTAAATGTAGAAGACTTACAGGTCTCTATAGTTAAACTTAGTTTCCTTGCACAGAAGCCACAACCATGGGCAGAGCTATAAAACGAGCGGAGAAATCAGATGAAGAGGAAATTTTAGCTGTTTTATTTTGTCTTCATCTGATTGCTACGCGCATATTATAGCTCCGCCCGTGGTCGTGGTTTCTGTGCAAGGAAACCGAGTTTAACTATATAATCCCACTTTTTGAAATTGCTTCGAATATTTCGCGTAAAATTATTTTTTGAAAATTAAAATAAAATTTGATGCAATTTCAAAAAGGGGGATTGTCAGGACCTGTTAATCAGCTACATTTATCACATAAAAAAAACAGTTTGTAAAAATATTCAATACAGACGGAGAAATGTGGCTTAGAAAATATTTTTTCTCTCCATTGAATTAACACCGAGGCACTTTGCTTTGGAGACTCATGGCCAGCAGGCTCATTTCCTCTTAAGTTTCTTTGAACAATTTGGATTTTCATACATGGATAAATAAATTAATATTGTAAAACCTGTTTAGCTCCTATTTTTAGAAATCTAGTGTTCACCATTACACAGACTCAATTCATTATAAAAAAATCTTAAATCGATTGGAATGTTTTAAGATTTGACAAATAAGTTAACCCTCAAAAACAAGGTTTGGAATTTTTTTTATCAAGATATAAAATCAAAAGTTTTGATTAATCTTTAAGTTAACACTCATAATAAATTTAGTTATGAATGTGTTAAATATGGAATGATTTATCACAACCTAAATTGTTCTAAAACAATAAAAAGTTTTCTTTTCATCTTGACCACTTTACTTGTTTAATTTATTTTACAAAAATAAATTAACATCACTAATAAAATAATTATCTTAAGGTATATTTTGTGGTAGACAATTACTTTTATAATACATCAAAGCCAGCTTTATTTATCTGATAGTTAAAATCAGAGAAGTTAAACTCTCTTTACAATGTTTAATAGATTTTTAAACTGCAAACCCTAAAATTACTGAAAAATGATTTAGGAAAAATTCCTTAAAAAAAACCATGAAATATTAGGGTTACCAGAACTCAGAACTAAATCTGTTAAGATTTGGATCGACAAAATACGGTATTCAATTGCAATAGTGAAAAGGAATGTTGATTCAAAGGCTTTATTTACAAATAAAGACAAAACAAATTTCAAATGAAAGTATGCATATTTTTTAGTTAAAAATAGATAATTGTAATAAATTTTGATTGTTATAAGCAACAACATGCTGTCTAAAGCAATTCGTTTAATACTAAAAATAAATAAGATTTAAGAGGAAAAAGCAGTGGACTACTAATTTAACTAGGAAATTTTAGTCCAGGTGTTGGTAGAAAAACTGCTCATACAATAGTCTGAAGCAATATGATTAAGTAAAATTAAAAGCATTAGTAAAACTGAAAATACCATACATTTTGTTCTATCAATTTGAACAATATCAAAATATATAAGCATGATTTCACTTATCGATAAAAACTAGTAATTCATAGAGTATGTATATTTTTAAAAAATAGAAATGTAAGAGGCGTGGCTTCACATGACAGACCCCACCAGACTATAATACAAGATCAGTTGTTTTCACATGATCTTCGGAACATGAATTGCACAGCCTATTAATTTTGCCCTCTCAATTGGAATCCGAGTGTTGCAATTAGTGATAAAACCTATTGAAAAAAATATTCAGACGATGAGTATATTTACAGCAAAAAACCTTAGAAATGTAAGAGATGTGGCTTCACATGACAGACCCCACCAGACTATAATACAAGATCAGTTGTTTTCACATGATCTTCGGAACATGAATTGCACAGCCTATTAATTTTGCCCTCTCAATTGGAATCCGAGTGTTGCAATTAGTGATAAAACCTATTGAAAAAAATATTCAGACGATGAGTATATTTACAGCAAAAAAAACCTTAGAAATGTAAGAGATGTGGCTTCACATGACAGACCCCACCAGACTATAATACAAGATCAGTTGTTTTCACATGATCTTCGGAACATGAACTGCACAGCCTACTAATTTTGCCCTCTCAATTGGAATCCGAGTGTTGCAATTAGTGATAAAACCTATTGAAAAAAATATTCAGACGATGAGTATATTTACAGCAAAAAAAACCTTAGAAATGTAAGAGGTGTGGCTTCACATGACAGACCCCACCAGACTATAATACAAGATCAGTTGTTTTCACATGATCTTCGGAACATGAACTGCACAGCCTATTAATTTTGCCCTCTCAATTGGAATCCGAGTGTTGCAATTAGTGATAAAACCTATTGAAAAAAATATTCAGACGATGAGTATATTTACAGCAAAAAAACCTTAGAAATGGTAAGAGGTGCGATATCACATACAAGTTAACACCAGACTATATACAAGAACAGTTGTCGAACATCGATATGTAGGACTTTCACACAATAACCCTATTAAGGGAGGAGTATCTTCATATAAAAAAAATTAAGAAAATGTTAGAGGTGTTACGCAGCATGAATCAAAATAGACTACAGTCCCTGGATAAAATATTAGACGCACTGTATTTTTTTTTAGTAATTTTATGTTTCTTAAGAGGTTTTTATGCAATAATGGTATATTTAAACTACAATATTATTGATTTTTTAAAAAAGAATTGTTGTAGACTACATATTTGTATTTATTTTAAGATAATTATGATTAAGATTAATTTATATTAATTATTTATTATAAGATTATTTATGTGTGGAATCATTATCCTCAAATGCAGGAGGCAGTACAGTCTTGCATTGATAGCATGCCGCGCAGAATGAAAGCTTTGATAGCGGCTAAAGGTGGCTCAACTAAATATTGACTTTTACTAACATTCATTTCACTTTTCTTTAAAACTTAATAAACTTATGCTTTTCTAAACCAATGCTGTTTTATTTATGTCAAATAAATCGGTAATTGATTAGATAATATAAAAACAAATCCATTTAAAATAATAAAACGGTACAATATCAGCCGGTAATTAATATTTTACATGAAATCTTGCAGTGCGTCTAATAATTTGTCCAGGGACTGTATGAACAAACGCTCAGTTATTTTCACAATATTTAATTTTTGAGACAGATGACTCACCCACAATAATCCTATTAAGTTTTCTCCTACAATTAGAACCATATCAAAAGATATTGGTATGTATATTTAAAAAAAAACAAGAAAAGTTAGGAAAGCTTAGAGGAGTGACATGACATGATCTTTGAGATGAAGGACTCCACCATAATAAAGTTTTCTATTTCAATTGGAATCATATCAAAAGATAGTGGATGTACATTTACCAAAAAACTAAAGAAATGTCAGATGCATGAATTACATGAAAGTCCTCGACAGACTATGTACAAATGTTCAGTTGTTTCCGTATGACCTTTGAGACGGAGGCTGGTACGAAATATTCCTATTAAGTTCGCTCCCTCAATTGGAATCGTATCAAAAGATAGTGGTAAGTATATTTTAAAAAAAACTTGGGAAATGTTAGAAGTGTGACTTTACATGAAAATCCCCAATGGACTATGTTCAAATGCTTAGTTGTTTTCACATTATTCCTATTAAATAATCCTAATATCCCTTACATTGATCCTATTAAATTTGCTCCCACAATTGGATTCATATCAAAACGTAGTGGTGTGTATATTTACAAAAAACACCTTAAGGAAATCTTAGATGTGATGTTACATTAAAATCCCCAAAGGACTATGTATAAATGTTCAGTTGTTTTCACATGACCTTTGAGACTGAGGGCTCACACACAATATTCCTATTAAGTTTGTTCCCCCAATTTGAATCTTAAGATACAGGTATGTATATTTACAAAAAGAAAAAAAAAACTTGGAAATATTAGAAGCGTGACGTTACATGAAAGTGACTCTGTATAGGGTTCATACTCTATCTACGATAGTAAAATTCAGGAGTTTCTAAGGAGTTTTTTAGGAGTGCAGCAATGTAAATTCAGGAGGTAATGAGGAATAAAATTTAACATGTTTCTTTATTATCCTATTAGTCTAGTGACTTCACTGCACTTCAAATGATGAAACATAAGAAAAAAAATCTTCTAAAGAGTTGTGCGGTGCATTCTAAAACATTAACTATTATCACAATGTCCAAACTCTATTTTTCTACTGTGCATGTGCAGTAGACTTATTCCGAATAAAGTACAGGAGAAAAACGGTGTGGAAAGGAGAAAAACTATTTGTGATGTCAATTTTTTCAGGAGTGGGGGGGAAAATATCAGGAGATAAGACAAAAATTTCAGGAGTAATAAGGGCCCTTAGAAGAAAAAAAATGAAATTAAGGAGTTTTTCAGGAATTTCAGGAGGCGTACGAACCCTGGACAGAGTACTCTCACACAATAATCATATTAAGTTACCCTCAATTGGAATCGTAACAAAAGATAGTATATTAAGGAAATGTTAGAGGCGTATGTTGTTATGACATTTACATGATTGTCTCCCAGTGGACTATGTACAAATGTTTAGTTGTCTTCACATGATCTTCGAGACGGAGGATTCACAAACGCTGGAGTTGCTCATGAGCTCCAGACGCTGCACATGGCAATCCTGGCAGAGAAGATGGATGTCCAGGGGATAGCATCGCTTGTCTGGCTCGTCAGTTAGCTGAAGGCCGCAGTCCTGTGAACAGAAATGAAATAATGTAGACTTAAGGAGCATCCATAAATTTTCAGAGACATTAAATAGAATGGACTGCGCATTCAATAGTAAAGCAGCTTCCAATAACGTCCTCAACATCACAAATCGCCAAGAGGGGAAAGGTTGCTACATATGGCAACTTATCGCTACCGTTTCGTTACGAACTATTCCAAATTGTCGCCAGACCTGAATATCAGCTAGCAAACCGAAATGGTGACGCACATATGTTCCCAAGTCACGTGGGTTTCCAGCAATCACCTGGAGTTTTTTTTAAATGTTTTTGCAGACGATTTTTTTCCCGCATAGTTCTTATTTTTCTCTTCTGGCTTCAATCATAAATATTTAATTACATTCTTTTAAACTCTGTGCATGTTAACAATCGCGGATGTTATACTCTTAATTCTGTAATATTTTATGCAAGATGCCACATTCTTGTGCAATTTGTAATATTGTAAAGAGAGGTATAAAAAGGATTTGTCACACTTCACAGGTAAAATTTATTTAGTTCTGCATGCTTTTATTAATTGTGTTCTTTATAAACTATACTTTTTATCTAAGGAATTTATTCTAAAAGCACTTTTATACTGAAGAATCATCTTAAATAGATGTACAAAAGCAAAGAAATAATCTGCTATCTATTAAGAAGATGTTAAAAAACTAGCGATTCATCCTTGTTCCTTTCCCAACTTCTTTTTCATACCACTAGATTGTCGGCCTCATATGTTCAAGTCGTTGTGGAAAAACTCGCCATGGTCAGGTCACAGTCATGTGACTGCGACCCGAAGATGATGAGGACGCTTTAGGTTTGCCAATGCGTAGTCCATTCTATTTAATGTCTCTGTAAATTGTGTGAGGTGGTAATGATGATTTTTTGGCCCCCCCCCCCCCCCCCCCCCAACTAGTGAATTTGGCTCAAACATGTGGAGTAAACATATTAACCAACTTTAAGCAAAAGGTAACCAAATTTCAAGATGGCAGACACCTTATTAAAAGATTTCATTATTTACATTTTTCATTCATCTCATAATTAGGATGCTGGTGTTTTTTTCTGAAACCGAAACTATTTATTTGGACGTTTGATACCAGGAAAACTTGAAAACACATACTAATCAACGTCCAACCTCAAACAGCAGCTGCATCATCTGATGATGTTGGGAAAGTACTTAAAAATCACATGATGCACACTTTTTCTTTGTGTGAAAATACTTTGAACACATGTCCTTTGGTTTGAATTAAAACCAATAAAGTGAACGGAAAGAAACAAATGCTGAATTTTTATCAAAGAATTATTGCTCTTTCCAGCGATGCCAAAGAGTTAATTTCTACTTCATTTGACCAGGTAGAGGGCAGCACCACTACCACGCTCTCTTAACAGGCAATTTCTACCTAATTCAAGAGCAACACACCAAAGAGCACACCAACACGAGAGCTGACCCACCCAATTCAACCCTATAGCTACATCGTGCAGGGTGTCAGGACTTTTGACCGCAGCAGATTTAATCTGCATAATCTGCCCCTATGCACAACACTATTGTGGAGATCAGACTTTGTCCAACTCGTCTGGGGGCGCTGCGATCGTCATTGTAAGTCTGGAAGAAGGGAAGCTAAAATAACTGTGACCGTGTCGTGTTTAAAAAAAACTAGGGAAGACGAAAGATGTTGTAGTATTAAAAGCATATTTTTGTAACCTTTTTTGTATTAATTGATATTCTAAACTAAGTTAAAATGTTATTAAATCTAACTTCTAAATCGTTCATCGTATGGGTTGGTGTTTCGAGTCGGCTTGAATTTCTATTTCTATTGCCATAAAATGACGAACATCTACAGCTATTACAAGACTTTTTTTCTTGGCAAAAATCCATTCATAGGATGGCTGAGGGGAGGACTCAAGAAGACATGGCATCTTAAACCGCAAGCTTTGTTGGACTACCAGTGCGCAAATTCGAAAGCACAGACATCTGTAAAGTGAATTCGACGCTAAAATTAAAAAATATTCCCATAGACTAATGCCGAATGAAACACAATTTGGGGAATCTGGTTAGGTTACCTGTGAAAGTTTTTGTAATCTTGTTAATGATAGTTTAAATATAGTAGGAATAATTTGAAAAAGTTCATAAACGTAAAAAATTTTAATGTATAGCCATAGTCAATCCTTAACATATGGAGCAAAATAAAAAGTTACCTCGCAGACATAACAATCCACATGAAAATCTCTATCCATGGACACAACTCGAACTGTTTCTTCAGTACCCTGCAAAACAGAAAATTATAAAAAAAAATGAAGCTGTTAAAAAAAATTATGGTTTCCAGAACAGTTAAACATGTTTTGAATATTCCTTGTTAACTTTCTCATAAAGATAATAATAAATAAAAAAAATTAACCAAGATTAACAAAAATACCTATCTTACATGAAACAAATTTAGTTTTTGATCTCATTTAGTTTACAGGGAGTCCAGAATTGAGTTCCTGATTGGTCAAAGCCCTTCCAGTTAAAAATCCTATTGACGCAGACAATTTTAGTTTAACAATTGACAGTTTGACCTCAGACAAGACAAGACTAGAGCTACAAAAGGACTTTTGGTGACTGGTATCGCAATTTAGAACCACCGTCAAGCGACGAGCGGACACCCGATTAGGCATCCAACCCAACTTTTAGGAGCGATATCATATGCAACATCAGGACTTTAAATCATATCTTATCTGCACAGGGTATTATTCAGACTTTTTGACTGCAAAAGCCGTTTATAGGTCGGCAGTGATTCTGCTAATGTCTAGGGCAGGGCTCGAAATTAACTTTTTATGCCAGGCCCAAGTCTTGTGAATTAGGTGCACTAAATAATAGTTAGGTGCACAAATATAAATATTATGTGCACACATATAATATGAAACAAGTTAAAAAACTTTTCTTCATACAAATTGACTAAATGCAGGTTCGGATATGAAAAGTCATGAATTTAGCAAAAACGATCAAGTCATGAAATCGTTGTATTCGAATCGCTGTAGTTTCGCGACTTTCGGATCGCTGTAGTTCGCGACTTCGATCGCTGTAGTTTGCGACTTTCGATCGCTGTAGTTTCGCACTTTCGATCGCGTAGTTTCGCGACTTCGGATCGCCGTAGTTTCGCGACTTTCGGACGCTATTCGGACTTTGGATCACCGTATTCGCGACTTTCGGATCACCGTAATTGCGACTTCGATCACCGGAGTTTCACACTTTCGGATCGCCTAATTTCGCGACTTTCGGATCACCGTAGTTTCGCGACTTTCAGATCACGGAGTTCCGAGACTTTCGATCGGCGTAGTTTCGCGACTTTCGGTCAGCCGGAGTTCAGACTTTCGATCACGAGTTGCGATTTCGGATCGCCGGAGTTTCGCGACTTCGATCACAAGAGTTTCGCGACTTTCGGAACTTGGGTGCACAACGTGCACCCAAGTTGAAAACTTATGTGCACAATTTTCTTTTTAGGTGCACGGTGCACCCGATAATTTCGAGCCCTGGTCTAGGGACAAACCTTGGCCCTTTTGATACAAGGCGAACGCCTTAAGCGACTGGACTCCCCAGTCCCCAGGCATACTAGAGAGAAAAATAATACATACATTTACTCCTGATTGGTCGTAATAGGTTCCTTCAAGTTAAAAATCCAACTGACACAGACAATATTAGTTCTCTATCATAGCTACTAATATGATCTCATAGCTACTAATTTGCTACTCATTTTGACGATCAGATAATGAATCTAAGTTCTTTGTTGATGCTAAAGTATGCAAAGATTTTTAGTTTTGCAGAGACAACCCAAGCCAAATGCGTATTCAAGGGATCTTTTACATGCCACATAATCATATGACATGCATGCCCATGATTTTTGCATCCTCATGAAGGAGGTACGAAATAGCTTGACATGTTAGTTACAAAGGAATTAAGTTTAATATTAGAAACTATGGCTTTACCTCCACAGGTGCGATGGCTTGTCCACATGCTGCACATTTAGGAGCAAACATCCTGGTAAAGGAAATATTAAAGACATGTTTTAATTGCATTACTAAGGGTAAAAACTATTAATCTATGAAATAGTATTAATAGTCTATACGCCAATTTAGTAGTCTATTAAATAGTATTAATAGCCTGCAATCTACTCAAAGTGGTCTTTAAAATAGTACTAATAGTCTATAAACTGTTTCTAGTAGTCCATAAAATAATTCTTATAGTCTATAAACTATTTCCAGTAGTCTGTAAAATAGTACTAGTGGTCTATTTCCAATGAACTATAAACTTCTTCGAGTAGAATAAATGGCATTCATGATTAGTAAGTTTTCTGCTTAAGTTTAACTAAGCAAAAAAAATATAAGACCAATGAAAACCAATGTTCTACAGAACTTATGCAGAGCTAATTAAGTTACACGAAAAACAAATTTTAAAAACTCAAAGTTAAAGTTTTAATGCAAAAATGGTGTTGACAAAGTCAATCTTAATAAAGAATAATGGAAATGAAAATTACTTGTGGTAATCGTTAACACAGTATATTTTGTTGTCCATGTCGATCGTGAACGGAACACCATCCAGACACTCGTTACAGATGCAGCATCGGAAACAGCCCGGATGGTAGGATTTTCCCATTGCCTGCAGTATCTGGAAAATAAGAAATACACAGTTGGAATGGTTTAAACCCCTTGGTACAAACCATGGTTTAAATCGAATGTTTTTTATTGTAATTTGGTGCTAAAAGAAAAGTTTGATTAAATTAACGTCGCACTGGAGCTACTTCCCGGGACTTGTGAGAACAGTAATAATTATTTTTTCATTAATGATTATTATTGTTTAGCCTATTTTTCCCTTTTCTAATTCAAAATAATTTTTTAAAAACAGCATTTTCAAAATATGTACTGCAAATGTTGTAGGAACGGATATTATGATTTAACCTTTGCTTTCCTTTTTAGAGCAAGCAATTTTACATAATTATTCTTTGAACTCAAATAACTTTAGCAAACCATTAAAAATACTAATTGAATTTTTGAAAGAAAATTACGAAAATTGTCAATTTTGGCTTTTAAAAGTTGGAATTACAACTACATGGCTGTGTTAGTTTTTTTTTCTTCTGGAGTATAAATATTTTGTGGTTCTAAATGACATTTACTGTTACAAACCTACTTGTTTTTCAATGAGTATAAAAAAGTTGGTTGTTTAGATCTTTTCGAAATTTTTGTTTACCACTCAATTGCTCTAAGAATAAGTAATCACACATCCTCCTATTGAAACCGATGAACTACAATGTCATTTAGGCGTTCCTTCTTGCCAAATTTTAGAAGCAGTAAACTTGCAATGAATTCTTAATGAACAAATTTTATGGTCATGTGTCTCTTGAACGTAATTTTCCAAAACCATACGGTTATTATCACATATTTTCATTAAAAATATCCCAAAAAATAAATCATGCTACAAAATAAATCTTTCAACTCTGTTTTAGATAAAACTTTCCCTTTGTCAGATTAATATAAGGCCAAAAATAAAATGCATACCATGTCCATAATTAAATGGCCACATACTCCACACTTTTCGGCAGTTTGTTGAAAACCAGAATACTAAAAAAAATTGATAATTATTATTATACAATTAGAAAAATACAATATTTTTCAATATTAAATGAAAACAAAATTTTAAAATGCCGAAAAAATATTGGTAATTTTACATTTTAAAAGTGCAAGCGATAAACTCGCCGAAAATGTACAACTTCCGCCAAACGAAGTATTTTCAATGGTAATAACACTTAGCTGTGTATACTGTAGTCCTTGACTGTGTTTAGTATACTGTTTTTGCCGCCAAAAAGTTCTGGCGAGATTTGCGCCCTTGAAATGGGAAGTACGAAAATATTTCATAATAAATGTTTAAAATACTGCCTTTGTCAGACTGTAAGATTAAGTTTATCCCATATCCATAAAATCCTATATCCATAAAATTCCATATCCCATATCCATAAAATTATCCCAAGACCATAAAGACCTGCCAAGACTGTAAAGATTAAATTTAGTCCAATTAGCATAAGAAGGTAAAATTAACATTATAGGATTCAAGGAAATAAATTCTGGGAATACTCGGGTGAATAAAACTTGATGGAAAATAATTTTGAAAAATACAATTACAGCATAATCCACATAGATTTTTTTAAAAATTAAAATACATTTTTATACTTGATAACACATTACAAAAATATCATGCAGTTTTAACAAGTGTACCTGTAATCCAAATAGTAAAGACCTACACAAAAATAACAGTCTTAGCATCTTCAAAACATTAGGGAAAAATGAACAAAACATATTTTAGTTAATAAAGTTATCCAACACATACCAAGTAGTCCTCCTCACAATAAACTTTCCCATGGACATTATAAAATGCTTTTCCTCGTAGTGCTCGTCCTACAAAGAAAATTTAAATAGTTATATACTTAATAGTAACTAGTAATGAATTAAGTGGATATTTTACCATCTACAGTGGTGGTCAAAATTATAAGGACAACTGAAAATTAAACAGGAAACATTTATTTCTGAATTAAATGAAAATGTATTAAGACATAAAATACTTCTTTATGCTATAAATCATTTAAGAATAATAAAAAAAACTTAATACAAAATTTGAGTTTATAAAAATAATAAACAAAAAATACATTGCTAGGAAACTGGACAAAATTATAAGGACATTTAAAATCTTCAAGTCAAAACAATTAATAATTAATAAGTTCACCCTTATTTTCAATTACTTTAATTAATCTTGACGCTCATTATAGAGCTCGTTAGTTTCTTCAGGGTGCTCAGAGGGATATTTTTCCATACCTTTTCAATTGAGGACATCAGTTCTCGTTTGTTATGGTACTAAGTGCCATTTTTGTAAACTTCATGCGCCAAAATACCCCATAAATTCTTGATTGGGTTTAGATCGGGACTTTTAGCTGGCTAATCAGTCAACAGTTTTACATAATTAGCATCAAACCATGATTTTGCAGCTGTGGACACATGTGTTGATGCATTGTCCTGCTGGAATAAATAGTCACCACTGGTTATCAACGGTGCTTCTGGCAAAAGATTGTCACCCAGCATATCAACATAACTATTTGAGTTCATTTTCCCTTGAAGAAATACTATTTCTGTAGTTCCAGAGGCTGCGTAACCTGCCCAGACCATTACTGAGCCGCCACCATATGAACGCTTTGAAAATATTTCTTTTTCTTTGCGAAGATCATACCAAAAATACTTAAACCCATCAGGTCCGTCCAGGTTAAACTTCTTTTCATCAGAAAAGACACCATTCCATTTGTCACCCATAGAAATGTACTTTTTAGCAAACTCCATCCTTAGTTTCTTTTGGGTTTTTGTAAGAGGGGGCCGTGACTTCAGTTTTCCGTATCGAACCTGTTTGGTATTTTGTAAAACACGGCGAACGGTTCGAGCATTGTTCTTCAAGTCCAGTTCACGCTTTATTTCCGATGTTTGCTTTTTGGAGCAAGCTCTACTTATAATTTGTCTTTTATCTCTCGAAGACACAGAAGATGGCCTACCTGGGTGTTTTCGTTTTCTATAATTTCCAGGATTTTTCAAAAAATTATATATTACAGTCTTTGGTCTATTCAATTTCAATGCAATTTCACGTCCAGTAAGTCCAGAATTTTTATAAGCGATTAATTTTCCTTTTTCAAACACCGAAAGCTTCGTACCTCGTGGCATGGTTGAAGATAAGTGTAATGAAGTTTTCAAACACTCACAAAATCTTTATAACACTATGGAATGACGTGTACACAGCAGAAACCTTGCTAGTTTTTTGTAAATTTATGCTTTAGATTTACAGAAATGCAATTGTCCTTATAATTTTGTCCAATTTCGCTGTATGTTAAAATTTATAACGCATTTTAAAATTATGAATTTTATGTATATTTGCAAAAAATCTTATTTAAAATGCTTAGTTTACTATTGGCTAACAGACATAAAATTTGCTTAATTCAACCGTGGTTTGTGAAAAAGATCTAGTGATTTTCCCATTGTCCTTATAATTCTGACCACCACTGTAGTAGTTAAATACTATAATCCTCACGATTACTACACAAGCTTTGAAAGGGGGCATCCATTAATCATGTGATGAGATTTTGACTATCTTTTGACCCCCTCCCCTTGTGATATTTAGCACATAATTTATGAACGCCCCCAAAGAACTTTTCACCCCTACCCCCCTTGTGTGGTTTTTCGGGAAGACATGAACTTCGCTGTTCTAATAATAACTAGTATATAACTAGAGGGTAAAATATCCACATAAATTGAGAAGAGACTCGTTATAATTTTTTTTCTTTCGTAAGTGTTGCGATTTCAGGTTTTTTTCTTTGTTGGTCTATTGAAAGTACAACACATATTTAAATTCAATTCAACCTTTATCAATTTTTTAAACAAAAAAATGGTAGATAATTTTTGTTGTTCGCCTATTTAAAGTCAAAACTACATAGAACTCTAGGATTTGAAGTCGTTGATTTGAAACTCAGACGATGTGTGATAATTGCACATTTTCCCATAATTTTTTTCATAAGTTGATGTTTGTTACTGTTAAGTTTGAGAAATATACTGTGCCAGTTTGAGACGATAAAAAAAATCCATCTTACCACAGGAGCAGCATATGAAGCAGTTGGTGTGGTAGAGATTGCCCATGGCTTGGCAGGCCTGGCCAGCTCCCGTCACCTTCTCGCCGCACGTATGGCAGATGCCTGGAATCAAGCGAAAACAGAATAAGTATTGGCATAACAAATTATTACTTGTTGTTGCGTTGTTTCTAATGCCACTCGGTAACCAAGCCCGGAGTAGAGAACGACCCGATTTTAAGGCGAAGAGGGGCGGCTTCCGTTTTTTTTTATTGAGCGCCACAAGGGAGGAAGTCCGACTTTTGCTCGTCAGCATGACACATCCGTTTTACAGGAAGGTCCCTTTCACACATCCAGTTTCACTCGCATATCGGAATTTTGATCCAGATCAAAGGCCGATAACCCCATGATCTGGTACCCCCAGAGGTATTCATTTGGTATGGGAATACGGTAGTTTGGTTTGCGACCACGGCATATTTAACGTGCCCCAGCCACCATTAGCAACACAGCGGTCTTTAGCCGAATACAAGCGCCGACCTTATAACCATCAGAATTGCGAGCACCGCCGAGGACAGAACCCACAACCCTTCCGATGCGAGCACAACACTTCATTCGACTGAGCTACCGCGGCTCAATTATAGTAATAATTATATTCAATTATACTCAATTATAGTACATGGTATTGAGGCCTGATTGGATATCTCTGCAAATAATGAAAGCTAAAATTTAGGATATTTGGTGGTTCTGAACATTTCTAGGCTGTATAAATTGGGTATTGTTGTCTTTGTTCAATTTTAAATTTGTAGTAATTTTAATCGATTCAATTTTGTTTCAATCAACTCAGAATGTCATTAATAAACTAAATACCAAAATTCTAAAAATAACCAAGGGTTAAAAAAAAAATTTGGCTTTTTTTTTGCTGCTATAACCCCCAGGGCTGGATTTTAAAGATTTGCCGCCTGTAGGCTACGATTGATTTGCCGCCCCTGTCACAATATTCTCCTTCTTCGGGGAAAGGTAGCTGATGGTTAGCTGCATAATAGGGTTGTATGTGCTGTTTAAAATAGATACACATATTAGAATCATCTATGTACCTTACGAAAATCGAAAGCGAAATAGGCAATTTTTTTTAAACTGTTCGACTATTTTTCTTTCAACTTCGCAATCCAGGAGGAGGGGTGCAAATGCCCTTGCACCAGCTACCATGTTTGCTACGAAATATTAGTATTATATATACGTTTAGGCATTAATATAAATTATTTGTTTTCTTTCTTAAAAATATTCATATCTTAATAATAATTTTATGCCGAATGCTGCTTTAATTGTTCGTAAAATTTGCCGCCCCAAAAATTTTGCCGCTCTAGGCTACAGCCTACTTACTTAGAAATCCGTCCCTGATAACCCCATGATTATTTCACTAGAATTCCTGGCCAAAAATGAAAAATATAATAATTAAGAAACAATAAAAAAAACTACAATCATGAAATTGGTTCCTTTTAACTTGAACAATTAAATATATATCAGTGTTAAGGTTTTATTCTCTCAATAATAACTTAAGTCTCTTTTAAGTCTATTTTTTGGTTGGATGGAGGTATATTATATATCTTTTTTTTAAAAATTTATAGTAGTATATTTTACAAGTTCGAACCTATAAATAAGTTAATCAAAAAGAAGAAAATCTTCAATGGCAAATGTATTATTTTGTTTCATGTTATGACTTCAATTTCAATTGATCAAAACATCTCTCTGTTCGGTGTTGTAACAACCAGACAAGTGATGATTCGTTATCAACCAAAGCCTTGAATGAAATAGACAGAGCATTAAATGGTAGAGAAAAACAGATTCGTGGGTCCAACATGAATCCCTGAATTGCCGAAGAAGACTCCTAATTTTGGCGACTTATCTCAGCATTTGGTTCCTTCAAGTGAAATAAAAATGCCTCTTTTTTTTAAAAAGTTATCAGATTTCGGCATTAATTTTTAAAATATTAAGATATGGCATAATTTTTTTTAATATTAAGATACAATGACAGTAAAAGAATTTATACTATGTAATATACCGTAAAACGGGGTGAATCAGAACACTTTTCAACTTGGGTGTTACAAAAAAAAGTAACGATTTTTTTTATTTGATTCTTTTAAATGGAAACTACAGTTTTACTTTGGTTTTGATCTTGTTCTTTTGATTGAGAAAAAACGTAACATTTTGAAGATCTTGTTCATAAGCCACAAACAAGTGTTTTTAATTGTGAAAATAAAACTTTCTCACTTCTTACCCATATTGCCTTCGTATAAAAAAACGGTAACTCTAAATACCCTAAAGTATTAAGTATATTTAAGGTATTTTTTCGAATGACACAATTCAGGTTTTTTCAGGAAGGTTTTCATTCACAGGAAGGTTTTTTTTGTTCAGTTTCACTTCATTTTACGTAAATTAACGGAATTATCTGAATCTTTCCCGAGTCTGGTGTTGAAAACTCGCCAAGTTTTAGCGCCAAACTCACGTGACTTGGGGTAGTCATGTTTGACCCCGTTCAGGTTTACCGGTGTCCATTCTCATCAGGAGTCTTTGTTATCAACAACATTCCTGTCTGGGCGTATCAATGAGGAAGATAAGGATAAAAACACTCTTATCAATCAATGGGAGATTAAATTGCTCAAACCCTTCCATATTCGCGATGTAAATAAACGCCTGTTAACAAGTGCCGCAAACTCAGACAGTAAATAAAGTCGCGACATGACATAACGGCGTGGTTTCATTTTCCCACGGTTCATTTCGATTTAAAACAATGTAATACGTTATTTTGCAGTGGAAGACAATGGGGAGTGACAATCTTAAAAGTTAAAGGTTTCATCGCATCATTTATTCCTCCCCCGAATTGAGGAACGAGATCGCGGACAATTTAGCAAGGCTGTGTGCGTGCCTCGTCGTAGCCCTCTCACCTTCGAATTCTCAAGATAACAAAGAAGGATACTGTTGTCCCAGTGCTTGTACAAGTTCGCATCTGAAGTCCTGCTCCTGTTATACAGGATCAACGTCTTGCCCTCGAATGCCACTTAAACTTGAATTATGAGGATCAGAGCTCGAATTTCTAACTGCTTCTGAGCAGGCTTCGCCTGATCACATACTCGCGTCTGGCTCCCAAGCAGATTTGACGACGACCTTAAGTTTGACTTTCTGGGGTGTCGATTATGGACTTCTACATGGCCTCGGGCATGAAACTCTATTAAATCAACAATGTTTAAATTCTGAGTACATCTTTTCGAATCCTCATTTAATTACTACGAATACATTCGACACATGTTATTTCGAATGTTTATATAATGTGATATCTTTGTAATTAAAGTAAATAATCGCTGACGTTTAAATGAAATTTATCATATCCCATTTCCACATAAAGAAATTTTTCAAAAACATTTTTCATATTTAGCCCCAAAAGTATTCAATAAACTACCTACTGAACTTCAAAGTATCCCTTCTTTATGCAGGTTTAGAAATTCTTTATTTAAATTTATTTTGTCAATAGACGATATTGATGTATTTTTTTTAAGAACCAAACTGGGGTTTTCTTATATATATTCCCGCTGACCAGAATTTTGGGCATTTTGTTTTGTAGCATTAGCATTGCCACATTTTTATTTTTGTGTATATTTATGTATTTAAATTTATTATTTTTTATGTTTTTTTTATTTTAACTATAATGTGTATTTATTATAGTGTCTTATCAATTATAATTATGATTATTTAGTCACACATACGGAGTTTTTTTTAAACCCCTTGTGACGAACAAAAATTATTCTGTAATGTTTGTTTTTGTGTTAATAAAGTGTTTGTTATTTATTTAATTTTTTTATTGGGATATTTTTTTCATTTCTTTAATTTAAGATTTAACTGAGATCTCTTGAATTAAAATATATCCTTATAATAACGAGGGCTCTGAACAGTGCGCAACAATCGAAATACTAAATCGGACAAAAATTCGATTTTTGAGTTATTACTTTCAATGACCTAACATGAAATACAGTCCCTGGACAAATTATTAGACGCACTGTATTTTTTTTTTTAGTAATCTTATGTTTCTTAAGAGTTTTTATGCAATAATGGTATATTTAAACTACAATATTATTGATTTTTATTTAAAAGAATTGTTGTAGACTACATATTTGTATTTATTTTAAGATTATTATGATTAATTATGATTAAGACTAATTTATATTAATTATTTATTATAAGATTATTGATGTGTGGAATCATCATCATCCTCAAATGCAGGAGACAGTACAGTCTTGCATTGATAGCATGCCGTGCAGAATTAAAACTTTGATAGCGGCTAAATGTGGAATATTGACTTTTACTAACATTAACTTCACTTTTCTTTATAGCTTAATAAACTTATACTTTTCTAAATGAATGCTGTTTTATTGATGTCAAATAAATCGGTAATTGATTGGATAATATAAAAATAAAAAACAAATCAATTTAAAATAATAAAACGGTACAATATCACCCGGTAATTAATATTTTACATGAAATCTTGCAGTGCGTCTAATAATTTGTCCAGGGACTGTAAGGTAATGAAAATATTGCGATGTGGTGGAAAATCCGAAATGGAGATTTTGTGTTTTCTACATGTTTTGGAGGGTGCCGATTCTAAAAAAGTAGGTTTGTAACAGAATCTGTCACTTAACCCGCTAGCACACAACAGTTGCGTTTAACAGGTAAAAAGGCGACAAACACAGCATTCATTCTATATTAAACATTTACATGCTAAATTTGGCTAGTTTCATTTATTTTATTTCGAAAATCCAATAATTATTACTTATCGTTTGCAAAAATTAATATTTCAAAGAATAAATATGTAATATTCCTCGCCTTTAAATAGAATTAAAACATTTCATATCAACGTACAAAGAATCTCGTAGTGAAATATATTTGACGTCATTTCAAACGGATCGATGCCGCAAAAATAAATTAATTTTAATTTATTGTCTAAAAGAATTAAGTTTCTCGGGCGATTGTTGCGAATGGCCATGGTGATTTAATTCTAATAAAAATGGCTTCCTATGCTTTTTAAATGAACATTCAATTTTGCAGTTTTTTTTAAATAATTGAAGTACTTCGAATTCGAATTCTTTTCTGAAATTTTCAATGTATTCTAATTTTCGATGCGCTGATTTTGTTGACGTATCACACTTGTCCGTAGCATTTGTAGTTTGGGCTATGAGAGTGGGTGAAGGACACACAGATTGACTGAACGACTATAATACCTTCCACTTTTTACGTTATAAGCGTAGTGTGGAAGCTAAAAGTTTTTGAACATTGGTCCGTCTGTCTGAAACCACTCTACAGCTCGAACTAAAAAAAGCTACGCGCTTCAACTTTGGTACACGATATAGTAATCGAGAAAATTACGCTTGCACCAAGCGGTAGCTACCATAAAACTGTTTGGATTTTAAAGTTATTAAAATTTATAAATTATATAAATTACCTTTCAATGCAATTGATTTATTGAGCGATAATTGAAAGTCGTACGGTTTACATACCTAACTCTAAACAAATAGAGTGAAATTCATCCTATAGGAGAATGCATTTTCGGCACGAAAGATGAAAACGTCGTACGGTGTGTACATACCTGTTTATTTTTTAAAAAAATTATCCATTTACAATTTTAACCTTACATAATTCATTTTTTTTTCGACTTATGACGTAAGAAATGCTCATTAATTCTAATAAAAAAAAGGAACTTGTCGCAAAATAAACTATTTATGAATTCTTCCAACAATCTGTCCCCATACCCACGTTTCAACTACCATTCTGTATGGGCATGAGCTTTTTGCTTGGGATTTTAAACACATAGTGTGGAAGCTATTACTACAGGGTGTCCGTAGAAGAATGTCCGAGTTTTAATGGTATATTACAGGAGTTTATTTTATACTAAATATAACAAATCATACATGATATTGAAGGAAAACTAACCTAGTTTCTCCTATAAGTGCTCAATGTGTGCGGCTTTAGTGATACGGCACACATCCAAACGAAAATGCAATTCTTCCCGTCTGCAGCAAGTCCGGAGTAATGAAAGCCTGGGCAATTCTACCTTTCAAGGTTGGTAAATCGTGGGGTAGGGGGTGGAACGTAGACCCGATCTTTTACGAAGCCCCAAAGGAAGAAATCACAAGGCGCGATGTCAGGTTACAATTTGAAACTACACTCTTAAAACAAACGAGCGGTTTTAACTCAGTCTGAGTTAATTTCCACTCCTTTCCGTGCCGAAAATGCACTTCTCCTATAGGAGTGAATTTCACTCTTTTTGCGGAGTGGGTAAAAGAAATAAAAGAAAACAATCTGCGTCCTACACTCTTAAAACGAGCGGTTTTAACTCAGTCTGAGTTATTTCCACTCCTTTTCCGTGCCGAAATGCCTCTAGGATGAATTTCCTCTTTCGGATGTAAAAGAATAAAAGAACATCTGCGTCCTACCTTTAAACGAGCGTTTTAACTCAGTCGAGTTAATTTCCACCCCTTTCGGCCGAATGCATTCTCTAAGGAGTGGTTTCACCTTGTTTAAGAGTGTAGGACATTCTTTTACGGACACCCTGTACTTTGAATAAATAGAATGGACCTAACGGTGGGAATTGCCCTAAAACGGATCCCAAAAAATGCAAGGGCAAATGCAAATGTAAAAGGTGTTTCATAACAAAAATCACGAGAAGAAACATGCTGTGGTGTGAAAGGTGAAAACCGAGCCGGAACTGTCAAACGCCCTCGCAGACATGGTGCTAATTACTTCAGTCTCGTCTCTTAGAAAAAGATTTTTCAGGTTAGGTTAGTTTGAATTATCGTCGCACTAGAGCTACACGGGGGCTATTGGCGACGGGCGTCATATTTTAGAACCACAGTCAAGTGATGAGCCGACACCCGAGTAGGCACCCAGCGCAATCGTTAATGGCGACATCGTACGCCGCGTTAGGACTTTGAAGGATATTTAACGTGCACTCCCGCCATACGGGGTATTATTCGTCGGACATTTTTGGCTGCACGGGCCGTTTATAGGTCGGCAGTTATTTTGGAGATGCCCGGACCCGAACCTGGGACCTTCCGCATGCTAGGCGAATGCCTAACCGACTGGGCTCCCCACCCCAAAAGAGATTTTTCAGCGATATCAATGTGGTTTGGCTAAATTAAAGTCACACGAGCGCTACGTGAGGGCCATTGGCGACGGGTCTCGTCATTAACAAGCTCGGTAGCTATGATGAATTACATGCTCGCCCAGGGCCTGACCTTCCATAAGGACCGTTAGGTCCATAAATTTCAATTTCTTTTATAAAGAATGTTGTTTGTATAACTCCAAAACTTCAGTAAATAAAAAAAAAATGCGGTTTCGCCTTGTTTTTCGCTTGAGTTTGAAGTAGACATTGACCTCAAATGTTAGGTCTGCTGATGTTATTTGGATACTGTTAATTCAGTAGAAAAATTATGATACATTACTGCCAAATGGCACATCAATCTGACGATCATATACGAAATTTTTGTCATAAAGGGGTCACTAAAATTTGGTTATGTCTACAGTCTGTATTTTCTTAGATCAGGCCCTGTGCCAGCCTCAATACCCCAAGATCGAGAGCCCCGGCTGAGGTTGGTGCATGATATACAGGGTTCATACTCTACCTATGATAGTGAAATTCAGGAGTTTCTAAGGAGTTTTTCAGGAGTGCAGCAACGTAAATTCAGGAGGTAACGAGGAATAAAATTGAACATGTTTGTTTATAATCGTATTAGTCTAGTGACTTCACTTCACTTCAAATGATGAAACAGAACAAAAAAAAAATCTTTTAAAAAGTGGTGCGGTTCATTCTGGGACATTAACTGTTATCACGATGTCTAAACTATTTTTCCACTGCGCATGTGCTATAGACTCATTCCGATAAAGTACGGGGGAAAAACAACAGAGAAAAGAGAAAAACGATTCGTGTTGTAAAAAAAAATTTCAGGAGGGGTAAAAAAAATATCAGGTGTTTAGATACAAATTTCAGGAGTTATAAGGGCCCTTAGGAAAAAAAAATGAAATTCATGAGTTTTTCAGGAGGCGTACGAACCCTGTATATACCATATGATTTTGTTGCATGTAAAAGATGCCTTGAGTACCCATTTGGCTTGGGTTCTCTCGGCAAAATTAAATCTCGGCACACTTTAATATCCACAGAGAGCTCAGATTCATTATAGTCTGCGCGTTAAAATTAGCAGCGAGAGCCGCCTAGATGGTGCCTCAAAAAATGGCTCTCGGGTCTGGGAAATATGCTGCAGTCTACAAACGGCTTGATCCGCCGTAAATGCAGACCCGTTTTTTTTTTAAAGGACTTTAGATGCATTTGTCCGGCGAGGAAAAAAAAGAACGATCGTCTAACTTATTTCGTTATAAACAGGGCCGGATTTCGAAATAGGCTAAGAAGGCTGTAGCCTAGAGCGGCGAATTTTTGGGGGCGGTAAATTTTATGACCAATTAAAGCGGCATTGGGCATAAAAAAATTCTTATAAAGATTCTAATATTTTTAAGATAGAACACAAATAATTTCCATTAATACTTAAACAGTAAAAGTATATATAGTACTAATATTTCGTAGCAAACATGGTCGCTTCGAGGGCAATTGCACCCCCTCCTCCCGGATTTCGAAGTTGAAAGAAAAATAGTAGAACAGTTTTAAAAATTTGAATATTTCGCTTTCGATTTAGTGTGTAAAGGTACATAGACGATTCTAATATGTGTATCTATTTTAAACAGCACATACCACCCTATTTGCAACTAACCAGCTACCTTTCCCAGAAGGGGGAGAATATTGTGACAGGGGCGGCAAATCAATCGTAGCCTACAGGCGGCAAATCTTTAAATCCAGCCCTGTGCCTGCCTCAATACCCCAAGATCGCGAGTCCGTGCCCCGGTTGAGGTTGGTGCATGATATATACCATATGATTTTGTTGCATGTAAACGATCCCTTGAGTACCCGTTTGGCTTGGATTCTCTCGGCAAAATTCAATCTCGGCACACTTTAATATCCACAGAGAGCTCAAGATTCACTGTAGTCTGCGCGTTAAAATTGGCAGCGAGAGCCGTCTAGATGGTGAATCAAAAAAATGGCTCTCGGGTCTGGGAAATATGCTGCAGTCTTCAAAAGGCTTGATCCTCCACAAATGCAGACCCGTTTTTTTAAAAAAGGACTTGAGATGCATTTGTCTAGCGAGGAAAGAAAAAGAACGATCGTCTAACTTATTTCGTTATAAACAGGGCCGTATTTCTAAATAGGCTAGCCTAGAGCGGCGAATTTTTGGGGGCGGTAAATTTTATGACCAATTAAAGCGGCATTGGGCATAAAAAAATTCTTATAAAGATTCTAATATTTTTAAGATAGAACACAAATAATTTACATTAATACTTAAACCGTAAAAGTATATATAGTACAAATATTTAGTAGCAAACATGGCGTTGCGAGGGCAATTGCACTCTCTCCCCCCGCATTTGGAAGTTGAAAGAATAATTGTAAATTGCAAAAAAATCGCCTATTTCGTTTTTTTAGAGTGTAAAGTTGCATAGATGATGATTCTAATATATAGACAGAAAAAAATAGTCAAGAAACCTATATCTGGGATATCTTACAACGGAAGAAGGGGAAGGAAAAAACACCATCCAGACGTCGACCAAAAAAAAGCACAAATAACTTCAATCCTAGACAAGCGACAAATCTTTAAATCCGGCCCTGGTTATAAACATCACTTACATATGAAGACGTTAAACTTTAAAAACAGCTACTGGGATCATACGATACATGGGTCAACGTATAACTTAAAATACGTCATTCACTTGATCTACAAAAGACGTCATAATTTTTACAATACATAGACGCGTAATAAGCCCTTGGTAAGACGAGTAGCATGCATCGCGCTGAAAGAAAGCACGTGTCACTAACCCCATTGTTCCAAGCCACTGACGTCCTTTTCGAAGAGAGTGTTTTTTGAGGAACAGTTATTTCTAAATTACCATTTGAAAAACGTCCAAAAAATATAGATGGAAGGAAAACAAACTGAATTTTTATTGGGGAAGTAACGGATTCCCTTTTTCACAAAAATTAGGGAAAAAATCACACCAAGAAAGTGTATTGAAAACACTGAGTTTCAATCTTGAAAAAAAAAAAACTTTTTACCAAAGTTTCGGATTTTTACTATGAATTACAGGGCCGGATTTCTAAATAGGCTAAGTAGGCTGTAGCCTAGAGCGGCGAATTTTTTGGGGCGGCAAATTTTTCGACCCATTAAAACGGCATTCTGCATAAAAAAAATTATAAAGATACGAATATTTTTAAGAAAGAAACAAATAATTTACATTAATGCGTAAACCGTAAACGTTGTATATAGTACTAATATTTCGTAGCAAACATGGTCGCTAGGGCAATTGCATCCCGGATTTCGAAGTAGAAAGAAAAATCGTAGAACAGTTTTAAAAATTCGCCTATTTCGCTTTCGATTTAGTGTGTTTAGGTACATAAGAGATTCTAATATGTGTATCTATTTTAAACAGCACGTACCACCCTATTTTGCAGCTAACCAGCTACCTTTCCCCGAAGGGGAAGAATATTGTGACAGGGGCGGCAAAACAATCGTAGCCTATAGGCGGCAAATCTTTAAATCCGGCCATGTATGAATAACTTAATGTTCAACATTTTCTCCGCATAGACTTGTTTCTAAAAACACTTTTTAAAAATGGTCTTTTTTCAAACAGTTACACAACACTGGGTTGATCTTATAAACAAAACAAAAACATCAGTGAAGTGAAAATTAGGAGTAAGGTTTTATGTGTGGGACAAAGTACTCAAACGAAGGAATTCTTATTAATCACAAGTGTCAAAGAATCCATCGTTATTCTTTAAAAATAAAACTAAGTAAATCTGAAGTAAAAAAAAAACCTTTTGACAGTGTCATGTGGCAGAACTAGTGTCGATTTAGTAATGATTGAATAACCATTCTGTGGTCACAGTATTACGTAGAAGATGCAATGCGGAACTCTTGATTTCAATTGGTCAAAAGTGGGGAGATTTGAGTAGATACGATCAAATGCTTTTTTTATTGCGTTTATTAATTTTAGCTTCCACACTACGTTTATAACGTAAAAAGTGGAAAGTATTATAATCGTTCAGTCCGTCTGTCTGTCCGTCACCCACTTTCATAGCCCAAACTACAAATGCTACGGACAAGTGTGATACGTCAAAAAATTCAGCGCATCGAAATTAGAATACATTGAAAATTTCAGAAACGAATTCGTATTCGAAGTACTTCAATTATTTCAAAAACTGAAAAATTTAATTTTCATTTAAAAAGCATACAGCCATTTTTATTAGAATTAAATCACCATTGCCATTCGCAACAATCGCTCGAAAACTTTAATTCTTTTAGACAATAAATTAAAATCAATTTATTTTTGCGACATCGATCCGTTTGAAATGACGTCAAATATATTTCGCTACGAGATTCTTTGTACGATGATATGAAATGTTTTAATTCTATTTAAAAGTGAGGATATTTATTCTTTGAAATATAAATTAATTTTTGCAAACGATAGGTGATAATTATTGAATTTTCGACATAAAATAAAACTAGCCAAATTTAGCATGTAAACGTTTAATATAGAATATCAATGCTGCGTTTGTCGCCTTTTTACCTGTTAAACACAACTGTTGTGTGGAAGCGGGTTAAGCGACAGATTCTGTTATACAAACCTACTTGTTTTGTATCAAATGAATCTGTTTCAGCAGCACAAGAAGTCCTGAAATGGCGCTTGCCTTTGCATGCGAACGGTCCTAGGGTCTGTGCAGCCTAAAGTCCGGTTAATAATACCCCGTGTAGAGGGCACGTAAAACAAGCGTAAAAAGTCTCTACGACCTCGCCTTAAAATATGCGTTGGGTGCCTACTCGGGTGTCGGCTCGTCACTTGACAGTGGTTCTAAATTATGCCCCCCCCCCCCCCCAATAGCCATTGTGTAGCTCTAGGTGCGACGATAATTCAACTAAACACTGAATTGGCAGTGAATGTCGAAATTCTAACTATAACTTGACTTGACTTATACGTAAAGGAAATTAGTCAAGTGTTGCAACTGATAAACAAAAAAAGCGAACAAAATTTCTGCAATTTTTTGTAATGTCTAGCACATTTTTACAATAATTTTTTTAAATAGTTTATTTCAATGGACAATTACAGCGTTTTCCACAAACATATTTATTCGATTAAGCATATTAAAAAAAACTCTAAAACTCAAGTATTTCTGGTTTTAAAGGTGTATTTATTTTTAAATTCATTTTTAAAGTTAGTGATACGTCACTCCTGTTAAACCTCTCTTAGCATAACAGATGACGTCACGGTTGGCTTTTTTTTTTTGTTCTTGGCGTGTTATTTCGTATCACGTTTCACTGTATCGCTTTTGAAACTGTGAAACGTGCTTTCATCCTTATCAAGAAAGTTATGCTATTTTACAGAAACATGTCATGTTCATTCCAGTTAATTTCTTTAGACGTTGAACGATATCACTCGACTATTCCGATCAGATCCAACAGTCAATAGTTCTGCAATAGCTCATACGCGCTCTAGTGTGTGTATTTTAACTAACAACCAAACTTGGAACAAGCTGTTTAACTTCCTTGATATGAACTGGTTACAAATAATATTGTCTTCTTCTTTTAATGAGGTTTCGCAGAAATTGTAAGGTTTACTATTTTATAAAGTGTATTAAAGCATAGATCGAGACATCGCCAAAAACATAACAGTTGACGTCAGTGGTTTTCGGTGACGTACATTTTCGGCAAATTTCAAATGCATTTTTTGTTGAAATTAAACATATTTGTGAATATTTAACCTTACATTCGGAATCTGCAGCTTATAATGTACCAGAAAAACACATATATTATGAATTTCGCGTTTCATGCAACTTGTCCATTAGTAATCGTATATCCATAATAACTTATTTCAGATTCAAACAAAGGAAAGAGAACGGTTGAACTCTAATCGAACAATGTCTTATTTTCAATTTTTAGGTTGGAATTAAAAAAAAAATATTGAAAGAATTTTCGGATCTTAAAAATTCTTTTTTTGTTAGAAAGCTATGACCTCAGAGACCCAATTTTCATACTTTTTGTCCGCCTGTCTGTACGTCCGGACGGACATAAATCTATCTGTCGGTGAATTTCCCATTGAAATTCACTTTTGAGTCATTTAAATCACTGTTGCCAAATCAACAATGGCATGAGAACCTTTATTTAAAAATATTTGAAGCAAAATAGTTTTTTCATGAATCATTTTGGAATTAAGTCATTAAATGTAGCACAATGTGATTCTTTGATTGTTCATTAATTGTTTCCCAAGAAGGCGGCAAGGCATATTTTTTGCATACAATTCTGCTTAGTTTTAATTTACATTAATTTTTTAATGCAGTTTGGAGTAGTTTCATTATTTATGTTTTTAATAAATATTTAATTATTCATCGAACTACAAATAAATCGAACAGACGATAAATAATATTAAGTTATTTGTGAAAGAATATCAAGGAAAATAGTTGATTTCGGCTTTTAGAAGTTTATGTTATAGCTGGATGCTGTGCGTTTAGCGTTTTTTCCCCCTTATGTGTGTAAATATCGTGTAGAAACGATTGTTGATGATATTTACTGTTATGAACCTAGTTGTTTCCCGATTAGAATTTCAGTAAGTATTTAAGTAACAGGAAAGTAGGCTATTTTAGTTCTTTAAGAACTTCTTGTTTCTTCAGAGGTTTAGGTACATTTTTTCAGTTTCCAGTCTCGAAAACACATCAAGTCATTTGCGGCAAAACCATGTGACTTAGTAGTCACATGTTTGCTACCATTCAGATATGAGCCAACAATTCGATTCTTCTTAGAAATCTTGGAAGTGGTGAACCCTTAGGCTTTAAAACATTAGCTTTCGCCATGCCATAAGAAAAAAATGCAATTTAGGATCCTGGATAGCCATCTCTTCATTTCCATTTGTATTGCCTCGTAACTTTCAATTCGGGCGTCCCACGTCTAACGCCTAAATGCTCGCGAAACCGCATTTCACGTCGATTTGAAATACACGAGTGAAGTTCGACATATTTTCGCTCTAAACTGAACGTTGCTAAAAATCCAAAAGCTAATTCTATCCAACAATATTTCATATCAACATACAAAGAATCCGTAGTGAAATATATTTGACGTCATTTGAAACGGATCGATGTCGCAAAAATAAATTTATTTTAATTTATTGTCTAAAAGAATTAAAGTTTCTCGAGCGATTGTTGCGAATGGCAATGGTGATTTAATTCTAATAAAAATGGCTTCCTATGCTTTTTAAATGAGCATTTAATTTTGCAGTTTTTTACATAATTGAAGTACTTCGAATTCGAATTCTTTTCTGAAATTTTCAATGTATTCTAATTTTGATGCGCTGAATTTTTTTGACGTATCACACTTGTCCGTAGCATTTGTAGTTTGGACTACGAAAGTGGGTGACGGACAGACTGAACGATTATAATACCTTCCACTTTTTACGTTATGGAAGCTAAAACTGCGAAAATAGTCGATATTGATGATATATTATGGAAAACACCGAGTCCCCTAAGGGTAGTTTGAGATTGGTGTGGTAAACAAAACTGGTTCCGCTCTTTCATATAAATTCAAAAGGTAACAAAATCGTAATGTACACGGAAAAGTAACACTTCTTCGATAATTTGAATTTTTTTAGGAACTTTCTCCGTTTACGGAAAGCGCTATTTCGACACAGAGTTTCAACAAAAAGTTACAAAGCTTGATCAGTTGCAGTTCATCTCTTTACACGGTTAAAATAGCAAAAAAGAAAATAACATTAATTTTCTGTAAGTATATGGTTATTTTCTGTAAAATTAAGATTTTTTCCACAGTGTATGGGATAGTTTTCAATTTTAGAATTGTAAACAAGCCTTTTTCTCAGATAAAAAAAGCAAGGAAGATATTTTAGGAATCCTAGCATTCACATTTAAATGTCATTCCGCCTAGAATATTTGTTAAAAAATGTAATAAAACAAGTACGTTTGTAACAGAATCTGTCACTTAAACACAAATATGTGGAAGCGGGTTAACAGGAAAAAACGCGCCAAACACAACATTAATTCTATATTAAACATTTACACGCTAAATTTGGCTAGTTTCATTTATTTTATTTCGAAAATTCAATAATTATTACTTATCGTTTACAAAAAATAAATATGTAATATTTCTCACTTTTAAATAAAATAAAAATAATTCATATCAACATACAAAGAATCCGTAGTGAAATATATTTGACGTCATTTCAAACTGATCGATGTCGCAAAAATAAATTTATTTTAAATTTATTGTCTAAAGAATTAAAGTTTCTCGAGCGATTGTTGCGAATTGGCAAATGTGATTTAATTCTAATAAAAACAGGGCCTTTAGCTATTTGTAATTCAGTTTTAAACGCCAAAATTAACAATTTTCATTAATCTTCTTTCTCAGATTTCATAATTAGACTTTATCGTTTGCTAAATTTGTTTGAAGTTCGAAGAATAATGATGTAATCTTTTTTAATAAATATCTTTGTGTCGCCTTAATTTCCCATTTACATTTCTTTCAAAAATTCACTTATTTATAGTTTGTTAAATTAATTTACAGTTCAAATAATATATAATTAGTACAATTGATAGTTTAAAAATAAAAGCGAAACTTTGCATTTTTTTTATGCCAAGTTAGAATTCTCTATGCTTCTTTCTTCATACATATATATTGAACCATCAAAAGAACTCTATTGTGATATTACAACAATCCAAACTGAATGGGCTTGTTTCACGAAGGATCTGGCAATAGCTATGCGGTTTTGTTTGCATGTCTATTTTGATGTCTTTGAACAGTATTGCCACCAGTTTTAGGAGAAAAACTACTAATTTATTTTAGAATTATTCTAAAATTACAAAAAAATATCGTAAAAATACTAGCTGCATTTTGGAATCTTTTTAGTGACTTTAAAAAAACGTGAAACGCTTTGCTAGTATTTTTATGGAATGTTTTTGTAATTTTAGAATTAAATTGTATTTTTTCGTAGTTTTTCTCCTAAAACTGGTGGCAATACTGTTCAAAGACATCAAAATAGACATGCAAACAAAACCGCATAGCTATTGCCAGATCCTCCGTGAAACAAGCCCCATTATAACATAAATAAATATTCTTTAAAAAGTATTTATTTTTATTTCAAATAAAGTTTCTCGTACGTTTAACGAAATGGCAACAGTGAAAATATTGAATAAAAATGGAATTTGCATGTTATTTCAATGTAGATTAAATTTTTAGTTATTTAAATTTTAAATAAACTTCTAATTTAATTTTTTTAATGAAATTTGGAATGTAGCCTAATCTGATTTTTTGCTTCAAAATGACGTATCCCACTTGTCTGTGGGACTTGTGGTTCTTTCTGTGAAAGTGAGTGACAGACAGACGGACTGAACGATAATAAAACCTTCCACTTTTTACGTTATAAACGTAGTGTGGAAGCTAAAATTGAAATGTCAATTATTTGCTTTAAAAAAAATATGTAGATTAAATTGGTTGGTTGAATTAACATCACACTAGAACTACATTAGGATAAAATAGAACAATGGTTACTGTAGCAACGGTAAATAATTATTTAACCACGGAATGGTACATTGAACCAGGCAAAGAAGCAAGATTAAGTGATTAACTTTTCGACTATGACATGAATCATATTTTAGTTACGTTGGTTTTGTTTGAAAAAAAAAAACTGATGAAAAAATTAAACGGAGACTACACAATTTTGATAGCTAGATTTTAGTTAAATAACAAACTAATCTGTACCACGAAATGTAGTATAGTCCGCCTGCCACAACTTGGCATCCCAAATATTTTGATTGTGGAAGCGTCCACTTTGTAAAAAGGTAGAGAACCTAAAGGAGGAAGGGTTGCCAATCCCATGGTGTTTGGCGAGCCTGCGGATTGTTGGGTTAGTTTGGTTGGAAATAATGTGTTACACTAAAACTACACATTAGTGAAAGGAGGATTATAGTTAATTGCTGAAGGTCGTCATCAATTGCACGTGCATTTTTTTTTTATCTTGACTTGATCGTCAATAGATTTGCATCTGTAGTATGTATTATTTATCATATTCAGTATCACTTCGAAGAACGCTATACGTTAAAAAAAAATAGCAATGAAATAATAGTGAATCCATGCAAGTTCGAACTGCCCTTCAGTTGAGAAACTGTTTCCAAACTTTAAAGAAATATGCACCTGCAAAAGCAATGAATCGCCAAATATAGTAACTCTGGCTGAAACCAAAATCTTCCTGACCCCTTTTCGTGTCACGAGTGATAGTTTGGACTCTTTAAAACACACGCCATAGATGGCAAGAAGTGGTGGGAGGCAAAAGAGTGAAATCCACTCCTATAGGGGAAGTGCATTTTCGGCACCGGAAAGGAGTGGAAATTAACTCAGACTGAGTTAAAACCGCTCGTTTTAAGAGTGTAGGACGTAGATTGTTTTCTTTTATTTCTTTTACCCACTCCGCAAAAAGAGTGACATCCACTCCTATAGGGGAAGTGCATTTTCGGCACCGGAAAGGAGTGGAAATTAACTCAAACCGAGTTAATACCGCTCGTTTGTATACGTCTGGTCACTCTAATACAAAGTAACCAACCAAAAATTTAGGAATCTTTCTTGACAATACACCTTTCTTCGAAATAACGCAAACCGACCGCAACTGTTCCCCAAGAAGAACAACCACTTTCCCCTACAGAGGTCAATGTCTTCAGTGTTGGTCAGAATTACAGTTCTTACATGGTCAGAATCGTGCGATAGTGAAAAATTAACGTTTACCCACCTAAATGTGATCTTGAAGATGATTTCTGGGCAAGATTTTATTTATTTATTATTTATCTGCCCGGGGTTTATGACCAAAAAATGAGAAAATGTTTGAGGTCTGTTATAGAAAACCTAAATCTATGAGGTTTTTCAAAGGTTTTCGTTTTCAAAGCGGCAAAAAGTAACGATAAAAAAAACGTTATAGCGAAACGAGATGTCTATGTTTTAAAAAAAAATCTACGGAATTGTCTTTAACGTATTATTGCATTTAGTTTTTTGGGAAAAGTGAATGATTCGGTTGAAGTGGACTTGGATGGAAAAACTATTCTATAGACTTCGTTGGAAGTAGCCTAAAAAGTACAGTGAGAAAATTGACACAAAATTGAGTATACAGCGTTGTTTTCCCTCTCGTCTAGGATCTATCTATATATATCTCTATATCTCTATATATATCTCTCTATATATATATATATATATCTATATCTCTATCTATATCTCTATATATGTCTATATCTATATATATCTATATCTCTATCTATATCTCTATATATCTCTATATATATATATCTCTATATCTATATATATCTCTATATCTATATATATCTCTATCTCTATCTCTCTCTATATATCTCTATCTCTCTATATCTCTCTCTATATCTCTATATCTATCTCTCTCTCTCTCTATATATATATATATATATATATATATATATATTATATATATAATATTATATATATTTTATATATATATATCTCTATATCTCTCTCTATATATCATATCTCTCTTATATATCTCTATCTCTCTCTCTCTCTATCTATCTCTATATCTATATATATTTTTTTTTTGGAAAAAATAAACAAGTTTAACAATTTTGTTAGTATAATACGGTAAGGCATAGACTAAAGTATATTAGGTAAAAATTTCAATAACCTTAAAGCAATGTATTTTGTAATTACAGTAAGTCTAAGTTCCTAAGGTGTAAAATCAATTTTGTGGCCCACTGTATACAAGGAAAATGAAATTGAATTTCCATTTTTAGCTTCCACACTACGTTTATAACGTAAAAAGTGGAAGGTATTATAATCGTTCAGTCTGTGTCACCCACTTTCATAGCCCAAACTACAAACGCTACGGACAAGTGCGATACGTCAAAAAATTCAGCGCATCGAAATTAGAATACATTGAAAATTTCAGAAAAGAATTCGAAGTACTTCAATTATTTAAAAAACTGCAAAATTGAATGCTCATTTAAAAAGCATAGGAAGCCATTTTTATTAGAATTAAATCACCATTGCCATTCGCAACAATCGCTCGAGAAACTTTAATTTTTTTAAACAATAAATTAAAATAAAAATATTTTTACGACATCGATCAGTTTGAAATGACGCCAAATATATTTCACTAAGAGATTCTTTGTACGTTAATATGAAATGTTTTCATTCTATTTAAAAGCGAGGAATATTACATATTTATTCTTTGAAATATAAATTCATTTTTGCAAACGATGTCATAATTATTGAATTTTCGAAATAAAATAAATGAAACTAGCCAAATTTAGCACGTAAATGTTTAATATAGAAAATTAATGTTGCGTTTGTCGCCTAACGTTTAAACACAACTGTTGTGTGGAAGCGGGTTAAGTGGCAGATTCTGTTACAAACCTACTTGTTATTTATTAATAGTCCATTTTAACTTTTGTTTTAATCCAAAATGTCTTATAAATTAACAGTAGAAAATCTTTTTTTTTTTGCAAGACCTCCGAAATCTGCTTGGCCTTCTTCTTCCTACGACATTTTTCAATACAATTAATAAATCAGCTGCTTCGGTAAAGGTATTTTTGGAAATATTTGAAATTCTAATTTATATCAAAAAAGTTAGTAAAATTAAGAAGAAATATAAAATGAAGTGAGTAATGAATGAGTAAGTTGAAGTGAGTTCTAGAAAAGTCCAAGTATGTGTACCTCCGCGAGCGAAGAGGATATATGCAATAATTATGCAACATGCTGCGACTAAAAAAAGTGAACCCTCGTTAAAGTCCATATTATTTCAAAATATAAAAGTTCTAGTTTCTCTCTATATTAAAAAAAAAAGTAAGCTCTTTTAAAACGTACGGAGCCATAACAGCATGAAATATTCATCTTAGGATTCCATTGTTTTTCTGGAATGTGTGTCTCCCTTATACCTCGATGCCTTTTTTTTTTCAAATTTCCAATGAGTTTTTTTTTAATTAAAAATAAAAATTAGTCTATCTCTATGGTAAAGTATAGGCTTTTAAAACGTACGGAGCCATAACAGCAGGAAATATTCATTCAATCATTCCATTCTTTTTCTGGAGTCTGTCGCCCTTATACCTCGATGCCTTTTTTAAAAAAAAATCCAATTAGTTTTTTAAGGGGCTCAGCCACTAGTATTCTTTAAAAAAAAAAAAAATCAACGATTAGAACGTTTTTTGGCAGTTGTCGAATGTGGTACGAGATTCGAATTCCTGGCCCTTTTCCTCCACAAGGTCCGATTGAAATTGTCACTAATTTCTATCAAGCACCCAAAATTGGCGTATCACACAGCTTTTTTTACACACAAGAAAATAATCTCTAAATCATTTTCAAGAGTACGGTTTGTTTGGGTGCATAAATAAAACGACCACAGCTTCACTTTTCAACCTACTTTCCACATCATTTTCCTCTTCGCAGCATCCTCCCTCTCATTTAACCTCCATACCTGCCGACCTCGCTTGCATCTTGTTCTTCACAGCAAAACAAATGATTTTTTTTTTTCTTTCTTCCACCAGACGATGAGTCACAAGGAGTCCAGAAGGAGTTGACTCAACCATCAGGTGAGTCGCGCCAAACAACTCAACGGCATGCCTCGCTGGAGATACCGGCCGGGGGAGGAGTGGAGTGTAGGATCGGTTTTTTGATGTACTACACGGAATTAGACAGGGACTTACGGTTTAAAGCAAAAGGATCGAGTTTTCGACTTGGTGGAACACTGAATCGTATAAAAGTCAATTTAAAAAAAATCAAAAACTGGTTTTAAATTATTTTTTTAATGGAGAAAACACTTAAATACCTCTTTAAGGGGACAGGGAACATATCGAAGCTTCAAAATATCAAATTTTCATTTTAACTTTCACTGAAATGAATATTTACGATTTTTTTTTTTATATAATACGCACCTGAATACGGTGTTGGAGTTCGCAAATTTGGTAGTTAATTTCAATATAACTTTGTTTCCAGCTTCAATACGTCATTATTTTAAAACACCGATTTTAGCTTTTAGGTACACTCTCCAGCACAACTATTGCGTGTATCTAAAAATATTTTTTTATAGAAATGAAAAAAAAAAAGTCTATTTAACGCAATGAACCTCAAGTTTGACGATAAAACATTCACAATTTTAAGTTATTATCATAAATAGAAATTTTGCGCATTTCTTAAATTAGAAAACTCGTCTTATTTTTACTCACTTAATATATTTTTGGAATATGTTTGGTTCACTGTGTTAAATAGACATGTATACGAATACGACATCACAGAAAATTTCAACCCTTCTACTAAAATAGAAAAGAAGAAAATAGTTTTTTCGCCATTGGATTAACACTGAGGCACTTGAGTTTGGAGACCCGCGGTCCAGCGCGCCCATTCCCCCTTAAATCTAATATCGCTCAACAGCAGTTTGCGTGTTTACCACTGTGAATAACGACACTACTGGGTGTCGGCACATAAAATTGTGGGCCAAGGTTAACCCAAACCACGGCTTGTTAAACAATAGTTTATGAAGTGTCCGTTTACACTGGCGTCCTTCAGATATTAGGTCATTCTTAAAAAAACTTTACAATGTCCACTGTTACCGAAAGTGAAATTAAATTCAAATATTATTTCAATAGGGTTGTTTCACGTCGTGGATGACAACAGCTCCAACGGTTTGTTTTCATTTGTTGTCTGGAATTACTTTTGTTTTGGTATTCGAAAACTAGTAATTGAAAACTAGGGAGTTTTCGAGGAACATTTTACTTATTAAATTTTTTAAATGCCAACTTCTTTGCTGTGCGGTTGGTCATTCAAAACATTAAATAAAGCTTGAATAGAAAGAAAAGTTTCTTCTCATCCATATCGGTCATTTTGAGAGTGGAACCGAAGCAACCAATGAAATCGTAGTAGGTAGAAAAAGTACAATGAGGCCTCATGGCGCAGTGGTAGTGCTTTGTTTGCATTGCCGTGCCACAGGTCCGGGGTTCGAATCCCGGATTAGGCGGGGTTTACTTAACCTTTCCTTTCATCCCTTAATTGGGTCGATAAAATGACGATCAAGCATGCTTGAGAACTTAACACTGGGGGCCCCGCGTGAGGCTGACCACCTAACCGGGACATGCCTAGCACCCCATGAGCCTTTGGGCACGGCAGGCCTTGGCCCGGTAATGGGCTGTTGCGCCGAGGAGTTTAGTTTTTAGTTTTTTAGAACAATGAAAACAAGAGTGTTACATTATCTGAAACACTCCCATTTAGAAGTTAAGAAGGCTTGATGAATAAATTAGAAACATGAGTCATGATAGATACAATTTACCATTAGTTGCGTAATTATACTCGCCGCCAACCAAATTAGAACACGTTAGGGATGGCGGTTTTACAACGCCGGTAAAACCGGTTTCCACGAAACCGGCTTTTCAATGGCCAAAAAACGGTTTTCCATTTTTTAAAAAGTGTTTTCAGTTTCTTAATAATTAATTGAAAAAATCAATTAATTTGTAAACTTTACTTTCGAATTAAAAAAAACAATTTACACAGTCAATTTTAAATGTTTAAAGTGTTTTGTTGAAAGCTAAGTTTTAGGTTTTCTTCCCAATTCTTACTTTCTTATTAAAAATTATAATGTTCCTTTTTTTATTCCGGTTTTTCTAATCGTTTTGAGTATTTTTTTATTAAGCTTTGCATTATTTCATCTCTATTTCCTTTTCCTTCTTTTAAAAAAAACTTAATTCCTTTCATTTGCTATCTATGCCGTTAACATAATGCAAAACTAACATTAAAAAAAAAATTACATAATTAAAAAAAAAAAACACTGATGGCGGTTTTTGAGAAAAAAAAACGATTTCTGGTTTTTAGACGGTATTCCTCGCAACAAACCGGTTTCCGGTTTAGATCGGCCTCATGAAAAAAAAACGGTTTTTCAGTCAAAACCGAGGGCAAAAAACCGGTTTCAGTTTTCCATCCCTAAAGTGTAACAAATAAGGGTGGAGGGAACTATAGAACCCAATTTTCAAACTCGACCAATGAACAGACTTATCATTTTATCATAGCTGCACATCCATATTTTTCAGCAAGGAATTATTTATAGTCTTGGCAAAACTGAAATAGGTGGACATAAATTCATGAATCACATTTTCAATTGATTATTGAGTGGGCACTTATCTGCTTGCTATATTATAACCGAAAGCAAAGCATTGAAAACTTTATTTTACCGATTTCTAAATAAATATTTAAAGAACGATAACAGAGTCGACATTTTTCACCTTTTCAATTAGAGAAATCTAAATTGGGGCACAAAGGTTAAACCAGCGTACCTATTTTGTATAGTTCTACTAGATAGTTCCTAAG
The DNA here is from genome assembly GCA_019343175.1 of Oedothorax gibbosus. Lineage (NCBI taxonomy): Eukaryota > Metazoa > Arthropoda > Arachnida > Araneae > Linyphiidae > Oedothorax > Oedothorax gibbosus. The sequence goes on from CM033271.1 coordinate 44,711,045, forward strand.
ACAGTTGTAAAAAAATATCTCAAATGAAAATTGAAAGTTAAGAACAATTTGAAACTTAAAATTGAAAATTTGGGCATTTTTCTAATATTTCAAGGCAATACGGAATCTCTGGCGACAAACGTATTTTTTTTGACGATGAAACAAAGGATCACAGTACACACAGTTAAAGGTTTCTCTTTGATATATTTCATTTGGTGGCGGTTGTACATTTTTGGCGATTATAACGCATGCGCCCGCAAAATGGAAAATGTACAGATTCTTTTTAGCTTCCACACTACGTTTATAACGTAAAAAGTGGAAGGTATTATAATCGTTCAGTCCGTCTGTCTGTCCGTCACCCACTTTCATAGCCCAAACTACAAATGCTACGGACAAGTGTGATACGTCAAAAAAATTCAGCGCATCGAAATTAGAATACATTGAAAATTTCAGAAAAGAATTCGAATTCGAAGTACTTTAATTATTTAAAAAAAACTGCAAAATTGAATGCTCATTTAAAAAGCATAGGAAGCCATTTGAATTTAATCACCATTGCCATTCGCAACAATCGCTCGAGAAACTTTAATTCTTTTAGACAATACATTAAAATAAATTTATTTTTGCGACATCGATCAGTTTGAAATGACGTCAAATCTATTTCACTACGAGATTCTTTTTTCGTTGATATGAAATATTTTCATTCTATTTAAAAGCGAGGAATATTACATATTTGTTCTTTGAAATATAAATTAATTTTTCAAACGATAAAGTAATAATTATTGAATTTTCGAAATAAAACAAATGAAACTAGCCAAATTTAGCATGCAAATGTTTAATATAGAATTAATGCTGTGTTTGGCGCCTTTTTACCTGTTAAACAGAACTGTTGTGTGGAAGCGGGTTAAGTGACAGATTCTGTTACAAACCTACTTGTTTTCTCTTTGGGTTCTATCGGCATACTTTAAAATCCACAGAGAGCTCAGATTCATTGTCATCTGAGGGTCTAAATTGGTAGCGAGAATTGCATAGATGGTGCCCCAGAAAAATGGTTCTCAGTTCTGGGGAATATGCCGAGTCTGTAAAGGCTTAACCGCCAATAAAGCAGTTGGAAAAAAGAAAGAAAAATATTCTTTTTATGGTAAGATCCTATTGATCTTTCCTTACCAACTGTGAGATGCTAAAACCGCTTGACTCTTTATCGAAATATCCAAATTTAGAAGGAACATTTGAAGAGATCGTGTTTAGTTGAAACAAAGAAACAATCACGAGGAAAAAATAAAGATGCAAAATTCCTCAGAAAAATTGCGTTTATCGCAAGTGCCAAGACTTCCTTCTGCGACGGATAAACAGGAAACTTACTGAAATGCAATCAGATGAACCTTTCTTCTTATTTTTTTTTGTCGCAAAAACCCATAGATATAGGAAGAGTAGCAGATATGCATCGATTGCGCAATCCCCGTACAAAGCAATACAAATCCCGCGATTGTGTGATGAAGCCGCTTTTCGCCGTTTTCGCAATGCATCACGGGATACTGGTTGGCAAAACACACTACCTTATGGGATACTGGTGGAAAAGTGGCTTCACCTTTCCCCCTAGGGTCTAATCCACTTCGCGGGCGCAAATCTCGCCAAATGGAATATTTCAAGACAAAAGGAATTTTCTGGCTTCAAAACACAGATAAACAGTTAAAGAACCCCAGTGTACACGGTTAAAAAGTTACCATTGGAAATAATCTATTTGGCGGCAGTTTAGTATCTCTATAATTATAGAAAAAATAATATCGAAAAAAAACGTAAATTTTAATGATAACATATCAATATCATCGGCAAAATTAAAAGCAAGCAATCAAAATTGGTACTTGTGTAATATCCCGTCGACTAACTTTCGCCAAACCCGAAATAATCACCAAACACGATATACAAGTATAATTTATAATAAATATGATAATGGGAATATTTCTTATGATATCACGCTCTTCATACTGCGATGCCATTGGTTGTTTTGTTTGACAAAGTGTTGAAACAAGCTCATTGGTTTTTTATAACGTCGCGCTCTCACGAAATGCGATTTCATTGGGTGTTTTGTTTTTTGTGGCAAAGTGTTGAAACAAACTCATGAATGAAATATAATAATATAACAACACCCTTAAAAACGCCAAAAAAAACCGAAACAAAGTATAATAATTTTATAAAAGTTAATATAAATAATATAAAGTACAACATAGTAATATACGTATAATTTATATGTGTTTTTTTTAAATTTTCATTGGAAAAATGAGCACCAAATCTAAAAAATAGCGCTAAAGGATTTGGCGAACGTTGGCAGGTCAACGAGATAATACCCAGGTGCCTAAAAATCATTTTCTTTAAAGAAAAAAAATAGTATGTATACTTTTAGACACTTAAGTGTCAGATCTGCCAAACGAAGAACCAACGCGTTGAAAGGAAGAGTTAACTCGTCCCTCAGTCAACAAAGCTTTAAGGGGGAATGGGCGCGCTGGACCGCGGGTCTCCAAACTCAAGTGCCTCAGTGTTAATCCAATGGCGAAAAAACTATTTTCTCTGCCACATTTCTCCGGCTATATTGAATATTTTTACAAACGGTTTTTTTAAATAATAAATGTAGATAACTTACAGGTATCTATCTTTCCACTTTATGAAATTGCTTCGAATATTTTGAGTAAAATTATTTATTGAAAATTTAAAAAAAAAATTCGAACCCATTTCAAAAAGTGGGAAGGTCGGGACCTGTAAGTCAGCTACATTTATAACATAAAAATTCCGCTTGTAAAAATATTCAATACAGCCGGAGAAATGTGGCAGAGAATTTTTTTTTTCGCCATAGGATTAACACTGATGCCCCTTGCTTTGGAGACCCCCGGTCCAGCGCACCCATTCCCCCTTAAGAAGATACAAAAGATAAATCTAATGACCGCAGGCCACATTGTCACCTTTCAGCGTCGAACACGCGACTAAATAAAACCATACACGAGAGTTCATAGCGATTGTTCGTAAATGGATGAAGATGGTCTTAAAACCAACAGACCGTACAATATGAGGTGCGCTTAAAAAAAAAAATGCAACACTTTCTTCATAACCGAGTGAAAATAGATGTAAGAGTTACAGAAAAAAAATGAAAGAAAAAAGAAAGCTACTAAAAAAAAGAGAACAATTTCAGAAGCAACGTTTCTTTCTAAGGAATAGTTGATCCGCTTTCTAGTCTTCTTTAGGAGCTGAGTCGGTAAGGCAATTGCCTTGCATGCGACCATAGATATCATAGTTAAAGTATTAGATTGGCAAATCACGTGACCTCCAATGCTAACGACGGGACGCGCATGGAGGCCAAATAAGGGAGCAAAATGGCCAGTGTTGTTGCCACTTTAAGAAAAATACTACGAAAAAATACCATTTAATTCTAAAATTACAAAAAAATATCGTAAAAATACTAGCTGCATTTTGGAATCTTTTGAGTGACTTTAAATCCCTTTCTAGTATTTATTTTGTAATTTTAGAAATAAATGGTATTTTTTCGTAGTGTTTTTCTCCTTAAAGTGGCAGCAACACTGGCCCATTTGCCCTCTTATTCTGGTCTCCATGCGCGTCCCGTCGTTAGCCTTGGAGGTCACGTGATCTGCCAATCTAATACTTTAACTATGATATCTATGCATGCGACTTTCTTCAGTCTCAGGTTCGGGTTCGGGCATGGCCAAAAGAACTGGCGGCAACAATGAGAAAAAAATACTCTCGCAGGTGATGTTTTTCAAAAAAAAAAAAAACTATTGAAATAAAACTAAATTCTAATACAATGCCTAAACTAAATTCTGATATGCCTAAAAAATACTTATTTGTTGAATAATATAATATTACATTTAAAACATTTAGAGGAAGTGGGAGGAGGGGGTAGATAGCGGCATTTCTTGCCATGCCTCTAAAGAATATTATAAGTTCCAGCACCACTGAGTGGCGACTTTTAAACGGTCTGTACCAGCTAAAAAGTCTGATGGATGTAGCGGACGTAAAATATGCGTGGCAGTCCACTCAGCCGAATGAGACTCAGCCGAAACCGCAAAAAGTAGCCAACTTGGTGATAAAGTGTGGTTGTGCTTGGCGAAGACATCATTATGACAGCCGCTCTCTTCAGTAAAATTCTCAGCCCCTTAGTGAAAAGCTGTCAGCTATCTTCGGAGGGGCCGTATATGTTGGGTGCTTATATGATGCGGTTTGTTTTCTTTAAACACAATTGCTATTGAGAGCGATAAACCAGTCAAATCGTTAGCCATCTTGAAGTGCAGGATAACGAAAGAAAAATATATGTTGAAAACATATCGCCATAATGATGAATATGTTGCCATGAAATTTGGCGAGATTTTGCGGATTAGGGCGTTCGGTTGAGTTTCATTCGGCTTAATGGACTGTAACCAAAATATGCCCCAAAGTCCCGACGATGTCGCCCTTTCAAAGTAGAGTTGGGCGCCTATTCAGGTCACTGGACTGTGGTTCTAAATTATGATGCCCGTCGTCGATAGCCCTCATGTAGCTCTAGTGCGATGTTGATTCAACCTAACCCTAATATCTTTAACCCCCTTCGCTATCCCATATCTTATATAATTATTAAAATATTGTCTGTGGTTAGTAAATATTCATTAAAATAGTGTATAGGATAAATAATTGAGTTTTGTCTACTAAATCTAAAAATAAAATTAAGCAACTTTACTAGGCTTTACAAACTATTACGGCTATTGTAGTTGTGATAAAGGGGATTAAAAAGCGTGAGCTTAACCAGGGATCCACCCCCCATCCCCCGATAAAAAAAAGAAAAAACTGAATTGTGTCCCAGATAAGGTATGTCAGAAAAAAATTATTTCCCAGTTTTCTCATTTAAGAAAGAGGTATTTCCCAGTTTTTGCCGGCCGGTATTTACCAGTTTTTCCCGTTGGGATGGAAAATAGATTTGAACGGGAAAAACCCAACCCTGTAGGAGGGCAATGTCGAACACCGTTATTTGATCCGAGCACATGGAAATCTGAAGCCCAAAGCCTTACAAACTGGGCGCGCACGTCCCTTCCTAAACTTGAAAACCTTTGGTATCCGAATTTCTCTACAAATTCAACCAAAGGTTTATCAAGTTCAAGTACCAAAGGTTATCAAGTTCGTAAACGTACTCTAGTACGTTGATTCGTAACTTCCTTCCTGAACTCCTTCGCTATTCCATAGATATAGATTAGATTTTTTTTAGTTTGAATTATCGTCGCACTAGAGCTACACGAGGGCTATTGGCGACGGGCGTCGTAATTTAGAACCACAGTCAAGTGACGAGCCGACACCCGAGTAGGCACCCAACGCAACAGTTAAGGGCGACCTCGTACGCAGCGTTGGGACTTTGGAGGGCACTCCCTCTATACGGGGTATTATTCGTCGGACACATTTTTGACTGCACAGGCCGTTTATAGGTTGGAAGTTATTATGGCGATGCCCAGACCCGAACCTGGGACCTTTCGCATGCTAGGCGGAGGCCTAACCGACTGGGCTCCCCAGCCCCAGATATAGATTAGAAGAATGTGGTTTAATTAACAGGACAGCTATAGCATTTGAAGGTTAACCAAAGGTTATCATCGAGTTCGTACCAAAGTACGTCTAGTACTGTAATTAATCGTAACTTCCTTCCTGAACTCCTTCGCTATTTATTCCATAGATATACAGTCCCTGGACAAATTATTAGACGCACTGTATTTTTTTTAGTAATTTTATGTTTCTTAAGAGTTTTTATGCAATAATGGTATATTTAAACTACAATAGTATTGATTTTTATTTAAAAGAATTGTTGTAGACTACATATTTGTATTTATTTTAAGATAATTATGATTAGATTAATTTATATTAATTATTTATTATAAGATTATTTGTGGAATCATCATCCTCAAATGCAGGAGACAGTACAGTCTTGCATTGATAGCATGCCGCGCAGAATTAAAGCTTTGATAGCGGTTAAAGGTGGCTCAACTAAATATTGACTTTTACTAACATTCTTTTCACTTTTCTTTAAAACTTAATAAACTTATGCTTTTCTAAATAAATGCTGTTTTATTTAGTATGTCAAATAAATCGGTAATTGATTGGATAATATAAAAATAAAAAACAAATCATTTTAAAATAATAAAACGGTACAATATCACCCGGTAATTAATATTTTACATGAAATCTTGCAGTGCGTCTAATAATTTGTCCAGGGACTGTAGAGAAGAATTTTGTTCAATTAACAGTACAGCTATAGTATTTGAATCGCGATCAAATGACGAGGCCGACACAGGAGTTGGCATCCAACGCAACCTTATAGCGACATCGCACGCGCTGTCAGAACTTCGAAATACCTTCTACAGATATAACTAGCCACCATCCTCATTTTAATACACTATTTATGGTATATTTTTTAAAATTAGAGCCGTTTATTGCATTGGATAAGGGGACAGTGAATTCCTTGAACAGATTACAGCAACGCGTTGTTCTTTCTTTTATGCTTCACATCCGTGAGAGTAGTATTAAAAAGCGATTTACTCGGTAGAGTGGTTTTCTGCTGGTTGGAGAAGAAACCACAGCAGATGCCATTAATAAGGGTGTGGGCTTTCGCTTTCGATTCAAGTGATATGAAACAGTCTTGTTTACAACAAAACGTGACCAAATTCATTCCAGATTTCATTCATATACTTCCTTCGAGCTCTGTTCCCAAGTAACTAAACAATCGAGGTATCGAGGCTCGCGATTTCTGTTGCCACTCAAGACCCGAAACATGCCCATTGTATTCTGAGCATTCGCTTATTTATAGGACATTTACATACTTATTAAACATTTACATGCTAAATTTGGCTAGTGTCATTTATTTTATTTCGAAAATTCAATAATTATTACTTATCGTTTGCAGAAAGTAATTTATATTTCAAAGAATAAATATGTTATATTCATCGCTTTTAAATAGAATGAAAACATTGCATATCAACATACAAAGAATCTCGTAGTGAAATATATTTGACGTCATTTCAAACTGATCGATGTCGCAAAAATAAATTTATTTTAATTTATTGTCTAAAAAAAATAAAGTTTCTCGAGCGATTGTTGCGAATAGCAATGGTGATTTAATTCTAATAAAAATGGCTTTCTATGCTTTTTAAATGAGTATTAAATGTTGCCTTTTTTTAAAAAAATAATCGAATCACTTCGAATTCTTTTCTGAAATTTTCAATGTATTCTAATTTCGATGCGCTGAATTCTTTGACGTATCTCACTTGTCTGTAGCATTTGTAGTTTGGATTATGAAAGTGGGTGACAGACAGACAGACGGACTAAACGATTATAATACATTCCACTTTTTACGTTATAAACGTAGTGTGGAAGCTAACAAGGAATTCAAATGGACTGATTTTCTTATTTGGTTCTTTAAAAATATACAGGGTGTCCGTAAAAGAATGTCCGAGTTTTAATGGTATATTACAGGAGTTTATTTTATACTAAATATAACAAATCATACATGACATTGAAGGAAAACTAACCTAGTGTTTCCTATAAGTGCTCAATGTGTGTGCCTTTAGTGATACGGCACACATCCAAACGAAAACGAGGGCTATTGGCGCCAGGCGTCGTAATTTAGAACCACAGCCAAGTGACGAGCCGACACCTGAGTAGAGGCAACCAACTCAAATTTTGAGGGCGACATCGTACGCAGCGCCGGGATTTTGAAGGAAATTTAATTTGCACTTCCCTTCTGCAAGCTATTATTCGTTCGACTTTTTGGGCTGCACAGACCGATTATTGGTCGGCAGTTATTTTGACAATGCCCGGACCCGAACCAGGGACGTTTCTCATGAAAGGCAAGCGCTTTACCGATTGGGCTCCCCAACTCTTATGTTAGGAAAATCGACAATTCGTGTAGATAGATAGTCGAAAACCACATTCGATTAGCGGACGAATCCGAAAATCTCATTACAAAAACAATGCAGACCGCAAAAATGTCTTCGCAATCAACCGGTTGAGAGGGCAAACTGGGGTCAAACCCTTTCTTGAGGGCCAATATTGAAATCGATGCTTTTGGTACGGCCGCCAGGGGGCGTGACCTGAGCTAAGTGTTTATTTTGTTGTTTGGTTGGTGTATATTTTCGATCATGTAGCGACATTTTTTAAAAAACCTTATTCTATTTGGGGTGTTATTCAGATTTTTTTTTGGATTTAATTACATCATTTTTTATGTTTTGATGATCGCGAGAGAAATAACTTTGTATAAAAAAAATCCGAAGATCGATTTTTGTTATATTTTTAAATAATATAAAAGTAATAAACAGAATTTTTAAGAATTCAAAGTTTAAGATAGAGTTCATCACCATATAGGATTTATCTGATTTTATTTTTACCTGTTCATTTCGATCAAATTTTATCATTTTTGCTCGAATATATATATTTGATGACTTGCTATAATTAAACAACAAAATAAAATTTAAAATAACCTCTTTTGGCAAATTTCATTTATTATTGTTAATATTAAATGATCTATATTATGCTAAAATTTTTGCAAATAAAACAAAATAAAGAACTACTATAATACCAAAAATATAATATACAAAAATTAGTAACCTTAAAATGTCCTTAATGCCTCCAAAAAGTTCGACATCATTGAACATCGAATTAAAAATGAATTTTTCTCTTAAGTAACATGTGTTTAGATTAGATACTATACTTGTGAGCTATCTTTTAGATACTTGATGATACCAGCAAAATGGGCTTAAAATAATTTATTTATGTAGTGTGTTTACCTGCAAATTATGGTAAAAAAATAGGAAAGGTGGGGTGGTTAAAAACTTAGGACAGATCTGGCAGTGAAGTGGTTAATTTTCTTATGAGCAGCATCAGACAAATAACACAGGATATCAATTTGATATCATCACGAGAGATTAATATCAGAAAGCTGTCAGAATAATATCAATTGATGCTGTGTGATACCATAAGAGAGGATGTTAAACTTGGGAGTAATTTACTATTGGCAGTCAGTACCCTATTTCGGCCTAGGCCTGCAAGGCCCGGGTCTAGGGGCCCAGTCAGGTAGGGGGCCCTTAAAAAAGATAAAATCATAAAAAAAATGAAAATCGCCAAACTCCAAAAACCGCCGTGTCGCTGTGTGATTTTATAAATTTTATTGAATAACTATACTAACATACTGTATTATTCTGATGTTTATTAAAGTCGCTTAAAAATTATATGTTCTGTACTAGTGTATTTAATTTGCTAAATTTCCAAAATAGCTTCGAGATGGTGGGGGGGCCCCAAATCTCAAGTGCCTAGGGCCCTGGGTCTTTAAATCCGGCACTGGTGACAGTACAATCTAAAGAGACATAGTCAAGAAGATTTGAAAAAGAAGCAATTACCCCTCCTATAGCATTCGAGATATTCAGCACTCAATAGGAGTCTGACTTCTGCTTCGAGAGGGCGCCACTTTCTCAATTTAGACATGATACTGGAGGGGCATTTTTCTCCAGAAACCTGCACCTATGGTAACTGTGCTACGACCCAACACAGGACTTTCGGAACGCCAGATTTAACAATCACATTCACTGCATGTAATCAGAAAAACAAATATCCATGCCTTATCCTGAATTTGAGCCAGGAAAATACACTGCATGATACCGGGGCTGTAAAACTCGAGAGGAAAAACAATAAAATCAAGAAAACTCACCGAAAAAGTCCCCCTCCGGATTGGTCTCCATCTCATCTTCAATCTGCTTCGTCAGAGCCTCGATCTTTTTCTCTGCTTCCGTCGGTCCCTTCTGCCTCGGGGGAGTCACATTGTACGGCAGAAGGTTCTTCGAGTTGAGCTGTTTGGAAACTGCTCCTCCACACGAGCCGGGATATGGAGGCGGAGGAGGCAGAGGCTGCTGACCTCCCGCTGTTGAGGCTGCAACGATTGACCTCCGGGAGGTGGAGGTCATTATCCTGGAGTGGGCCGGGAGAGGGAGCTGCATTTTTACTAGGACAGAGGGCTCCCGAGAATGGCAGGTGCTAGGTTTGGTCCCTGAGGAGGGTGAATGTAAGTTGTTGTTAGAGCCTTGGGAAGAGGTCTGGAGGTTGTGCAAATTGTGGTTGCTGGATTGGAGGTTGTGTAAGCTGTGGTTGCTGGACTGCAGGTTGTGGAAATTGTGGTTGCTGGATTGGAGGTTGTGTAAGCTGTGGTTGCTGGACTGCAGGTTGTGTAAGCTATGGTTGCTGGAAAGTAAATTCTGCAAGCTTTGGTGGCCGGACTGTAGGTTGTGTAAGTTGTGGTGGCTGGGCTGGACATTATGCAAGCTTTGGTTGTGTAAGCTATGGTTGCTGGGCTGGAGGTTGTGCAACTGATGGGATGGTGATTGAAAATTTTGCATAAGAGGCAAGTTGGGATTGCTGGACTGGAGATGTTGCAAGTTGGGATTGTTGGAAAAGGAAGAAGAATGAAGATGCTGCAAGTTGGGATTGCTTGACAAAGAAGACTGGAGGTTGTGCATTGCAGATAGGCTGCTTAAGTTGGGATGGCTGGAAACGCTGTGAATCAAAGGCGAGTTATTGGAACCTGCTGAATGCAGGTTATGGATTGAGTACAAGCTTGGATTGCTGGTCAGAGAGGACTGAATGTTATGAAGGTTTTTCTCTGAAGACTGGCTCATTGATTGCTGGTTGTGCAAGTTGCTGAGATTAGGATTGCTGGATAATGATGGTGGGAGGTTGCGCATTGAAGAAGAATTCAGGTTGCTCGACAGTGAAGACTGAAGATTGTGCAATAAAGCCAACTTGTTGACATTCAAATTGCTTGACAGAGATGACTGGAGGTTATGAATTGAAGAGTGATTTGGATTGCTTGACTGGGGAGAGGGAAGGTTTTGCAAACTGGCATGGCTATTAGACAGAGACAGACCATGTGATGGTATGTTCTGGGAGGGGTTTGCTGTTGTTCGGTTGTGATCGCCAGACACAAGACTCTGCGTGCTGCCAGATCTATAGCTGGGAAGAAGGCTCTGGCTTGAAGAATGCACACTTCGATTTTGTCCTAGAATTTGGCTATGTGTGCTGGCAACAAGTGATGGACTCATTGTCTGAAGGCGATGGTCCGATAGCAAACTTTGTGTGCTGCTTGACAATGATTGGTTCTGTATAGGTGTGAAGGAGACATCAGGATGCTGGGCAACCATGTAACTTTTGGATGAGTTTGGAGGATTAGCAGTTGGTGCGGCAATGTTTTGAAACTGAGAAGTGCTGCTGCTTGACACCACCTGGAAGAGTGTATAAGACAAAAAAGGACAAATGTAAATAAAAGTTTAACATTTTTATCAGTACTTTGGACATCAGGAGTTGCATCCTCAGATTTAGTGACAAAGGGTAAAAAAGATGAATGATCCGGAAAAGTTAAGATTTTTTTTTACTAAAAGAAGATAAATTATTTGGTGCAAAAAATCTGCATTAAAGAGTAGTTAGTATTACTAGGCATCTAGTTATTAAGATTCTGGATAAAAGAATTGCTATTAATTTAAGTACCTGGAAGATGTTTGCTGTGGTAACAGGCTGGCAGCTGTATCCAGCAGATACCAGTGGGTAGTCTCTGCTACCCACTGAAACAACTGAACCACCTCTCGATGGGTATGGGTAGCTTGGGGCTGGTTTGTGCTGAACCATCTGGACATTGCTGTAGATGTTTCCATAGCTCTGGGAGGGAGATACTGCTGGTTTTGTGCATGTTTCTGTGCATGAAAATAATTTAGGTAAAAACAATATTAAAATTAATTGAAAAAATAATTACACTTACGTTATGAATAAGTAAACTTAAAATAGATGTTTTCTCAAAATAATTTTTTTTTTAAATAAAAGATGTTGTATAATAAATTGAAGGTACTTCTGAGTATCCTTCCGAGTCTTAAATATATGTTGAAATTACAAAGTTAAAAAAAACAAAAAACTATTGTAACCTTCTGCATAAGACACCAATTGACTTCTTAGATGACTAATTTTTAGCTAATTTATTTTTATTATTCAGGGTATACTAACTAAGCACGATTCATAGATGGCAGTGCTTCAATCATATTCCTGTATTTTGTCTTATTTGGTATTTCTGAAACAGAGATAATACTCGCAAGCGTACCCAAGACATGCTCTCTTTGACACAACCCTTTCTTATATAGTTCTTACGATTATAACGCAAGCTTCAAAAGAACTTTCTTTCCCTTGTTCCTTCTTGTGGTTTTTCAGGAAACGGTGTGAGCATCGCTGTTCTAAACCTACCTTGTTTGACGCTCCGCTGCTAGGTTAATCACAATGGCTTTTAAACCAGAGTGGGGGGGGGGGATTAAAAGAGCGTCACTCACGCATTTCCTGAAAAATCACACAAGGGGAAGGGGGAAAAAAGTTCGTTCAAAGCTTGCATTCCAATCCTAAGAGCCATACGGCTGTTCCGATGTAATATTTTAAAATGAGCAGGCACCTCATATAGGAGGATATGGTTGAACCTAAGAACTTTAAAAAAAAATACAAACCTTGAGCCCTTGGGTTGATCGAAAGTTCTTGCAAGTTGGCATAGATAGGGTCTTCAGGCTCAATGGTGGGGTAGGGGTAAGGGGGAGGGGGCTTGGAGATGAGACCGATACAGGGTCTTGCTTCTAAAACACTGTTGGGCCTTGACATTGCTTCTAAAACACTGTTGGGCCTTGAAATTCCTTCTAATACACTGTTTGGCCTTGAAATTCCTTCTAAAACACTGTTGGGCCTCGAAATTCTTTCTAAAACACTGTTGGGCCTTGAAATTCCTTCTAATACACTGTTGGGCCTTGAAATTTCTGGGTGGCATTGCTCGTACAGGTTTCTGTAAAAAAATAATAAGGACAATTGAAGTGATGTTCCTAAACTGCAGATCAAGAGAAACTATTATTTCCTCTTTCTGTTCAAAAACACTCCTGAGTCAATCTAGATTAGCAAGTTCTTATTTAGAGTACTTAAAACCTGATCTAAAAGGCAATAGTTTTTAGTTTCAGCTGCGTTGGTTTACCGGAGAAGGCCTGATCAATTAAGGTCTCAGGCTAATGGTAAGTGGTTTATTTCGAGAGAAGAGAATGGACTTTTAGGATGGAATTATTCCATTTCCAAAAAATTCACAATGTTTAGGGTGATCTCATCTCAAATCGGTATTAACCCGATCCTTACCAGTGCCGGTTTTCTAAATAGGCTAAGTATGCTGTAGCCTAGAGCGGCGAATTTTTTGGGACGGCAAATTTTACGACCAATTAAAGCAGCATTCGGCATAAAAATATTATTATAAAGATATAAAATATTTTTAAGAAAGAAAACAAATAATTTACATTAATGCGTAAACCCTAAATGGTTCTGAAACCGTTCGTAGCAAACATGGTAGCTGCGAGGGCATGCCTCCTCCTGGATTTCGAAGTTGAAAGAAAAATAGTCAAACAGTTTTTTAAAAAAATCACCGATTTCGCTTTCGATTTAGCATGTGAAGGTACATAGATGATTCTAATGTGTGTATCTATTTTAAACAGCATATACCACCCTATTTTGCAGCTAACCAGCTACCTTTCCCCGAAGAAGGAGAACATGACAGGGGGGGGGGAGCAAATCAATTGTAGCCTACAAGCGGCAAATCTTTAAATCCGGCCCTGATCCTTACGGCAGGCTTGCCAAGAGTAGATAGTAATACGGAAAGCGCCAGCTACTATAGGATCGGACCTGTAGTCTGCTTCTATGGGCATCTTTTAGAACTGATAGGGTTAAAAATTGCTTAACTTTGCAACAGTTAAATTTGTAATATCCAACTTGTATGATGATAGCTATATGCTAAACTACAAATTAAAACGTCATAATTTTATTAGCATAATAAATAGGCTTTAACTGTATTTAACTTGACCAAAAACTAAATGAAATACTTAGTTCAGTTGGAATTTTAAATTTAAATTTCCCAAAATACAATACCTGCACTTTATTTAGCATCTAGTTCACCGCATTACATAAATTTAATACAATTTTCTAAAATTAGTAGCAAGTATTTACCCTGCATGAGCGACAGCAGAAACATTCTTTGGTATGTTAGTAGCCGTGGCGGCTCGGATGTTGGCCAAGTTCTCGTATATCGGCCCAGTGTAGCTAGTTCTAGGGGAGCCAGAGTTTTGCGATTCTCGGCTACCACTCGAGCTGCTGAGGCTGCTACGAGGGCTGGAATGCAGGGAGTCGTGGGAATGCCTGGAAAAAAAGCACTTAAAGGTTCAGAGTCGCACTCAAATACAGCATAATTGTGTAGGAAGTAATTGACTTAACCCCTTTAACTCTAAACAATTGTACGATTAACTAAACCCCCTAGACACCAGCATAGGGCACTGATGCTAACAGCCGCAACATATCCCCGATCTTTGTAACACCCCCCTTGTATCCACCCACACTTGGAGAGCGGACGTAGGCAGAGAGAGTCCTACGTTTGCCACTTGCCGGCTAGAGGAGCCGTTAATAAAGCATATTCATCTAAAGCATCAGTGTTCCACTTAAAGCATCCAAGTTTTACTGAGTCCCATCCACAGTTTTGGGAGCATCGACCGGGATTGGCCCGAAGAAAGACCCAGTTGGGTAAGAAAATTGAATTTTCTTAAAAAAATGTACAAAAACGCGAAAAAAGAAGACATTTTAAAATGTGCGGCAGAGTTGGAAGTAGAAATTCCAGAAAACCCGACGATTTTAAACCTGAGAAAACTAATCGAAGAGACAGAGATATACAAGAAAGATCCTGGTTTCGTTGGTGACATGATTGCCTCATTTGTTGAGGAACGTAAGGAAAAAACTGCTAATGATAATATCCTCGCGATAAAACAACTAGAGGTAGATAAAATATCGAAAGAACTAGAATTAGAAGCAGTTAAAAATCAAAATGCAATAACTTAAACGCTAACTCTCATCCTAACCTAAATTCTGACTCTCAGTCTTTAGAAAGCTACCTTAAAAGCGTTAAAATTTTGAGTATGCCTTTGCCATCCAACCCTGAGAATTCTTTTTATCTTTAGAGCGCGCATTTCAGTCAAAGGATGTGCCGAATCGCTATCAGTCAGAAATATTAATAAATTTATTAGGGGAAAAGTCAAGGAATATTTTGTTAAATGTTGAAGAAGGCGATTTAAGTGATTACAAAAAAATTAAGTCGATTGTTCCGAGAGAATTTCAGCCAACAGCCAAAGAAAGCCTGGTAAAATTTCGTAAAGCTCAACGTTTGGTAGGCGAGACGCATGTACAATTTTCTACTCGTTTAAAGACAAGTTTTCGGTTTTATTGCGAATTAAGGAAGGTATCAACTTTTGACGATCTGTGTGAATTAATGGTCTCTGACAAGTTATTCAGTTGTCTGGATATAGAGACGCAACAGCATATTTCGGTGCGGCAAGGTCAGGACTGGTTTAAATCGATTGATTTGGGATGTAACAACCATTTTTTTTTTTAAACTTAATCAACGTAAAATTGCGAGAAAATGTAGTTAAATTCCAGGAAAATATGATTCTCGACTCAAACTTAACAAAATCTTGCATGATAATATTTATCGTGCCTGTCTGATCCATATTCCAAAATGTTGGACCTTTAAAAAACCATTTCAAATTCACGAAAAGAGCAAAAAATACAAATATTGAAAATGTCATGCGAGATTACGGGGTCCAACCAAACATCACAAAATGTCACCGGGGGGGAGGGGAGTAAAAAAATCGGCACAATTCCATCATGTGATTAATGGATGTCCCCATACGAGATAAAGTACCAATCATGGCAATCTGGCCATCTATTTAAACAATTGCATTTTCAAAATTCAATTTCGACTTTGTATTTACAATATCTGGAAATTATAACCTGCTAAATAATTTTTATTGGTGGTTATTCATAAAAGTGAGTTCTCATTTTATAAAAGCTCCATTAAAAATGCCATAATAACATATTTGGGGGGAGACAGATTTGTTTTTTTTTTATGGTAAACAAAACAGCAAGTTGCCGTATTTCGAATTGAATTTTATTGGGGGCGAGGGGGAGGGATCAGTGATGCTTTTTAAAAATAAATAAAGCAACAATTCGTTCAATTTACAATTTCATGCGTAAAAACATAATGTAACATCGTTGAAATGATTGCGAAAAGCTTTTGATTCTATGTTGTACATATAAACATATGTCATTGATATATTTTTATTCGAAAGTGTTATATATTTAAGATTCTAACTGGTTTTGGTGATTGCAAATGAGTGGTGTGTTTACTAGAAAAGTATCTTAATGAAACTCTTCGGTGGGGCCGTGGATAGCCTAGAGGTTAAGGCCTCGTTCTCGGAAGGTCCCGCGATCGAGTCCCGATACCACTGAAGACCCACCGAGTATATGCGGAGTACGTACTCGTTAAATCTGTGGGTCCGAAAGTCCTGTGGGCGGTCATGGCGCAATTTCCCACGGGTACAGGTCCCTGGAGACTATTTCCCTCCTCTTCAGGGACATGTCAAAATTGTGGAGGTGGCGATAGATGGCAGCATCTGTCACTTATGTGTGTGTTGTGTGTGTCTGTCTTACTTGACGAAGGCTTATAAGAGGGTCTTTGACCAAGCACACAAACCTCAATATAAGTCTACCAACCAACTCTTCGGACATTGCAAACTTTTCTTCAACGCTTTTATTTAACGTGAGCAACAATTTCTAGGCAACCTTAGAGATGTCATCGTCTACATCAGGGTTAAGTATGGTTGAAATAACACAGCATTAGAGCTATCGGATTTAAAACTACTTTTAAATGAGTGTGTGTGCACCTAATGTAAGATACTCCATTAAGGGGCATCATAAACTTGTTTTGGTGACTAATACATTGACCGCAAAGTGTATACTATGGGGACTAAGGCACTTCTGCTTTTAAGCATTTTATGCCAATCCCACACCCGTCAAGTGAAGTTCATTGCTACCTCGTTCGGTACGGTAAAAAAGGTAGCTACTATACTACCATGTTCTCTCATTTAGATCTACTACTCAGATTACCTTGTTTAAGAGCAGTGTCCAACATCATATTTAATCTGAATTAGTACGCTTTTTCTGAATTGCACCATAGTCCAATACCACTTCATACGAAGAGTTCGCGATTCGTTTCTCCCTATCCTTAAAAGTCGACAATGAATCCACTATGCCCTAGATCACAGCTTGGGTCAGGCTAGCCTGGTTGGTAGAGTGTTGTCGACTGAGGTTGAGAGTTGAACCCTGCCTACCGAATATAAGGTAAAAACAAACTCTTCAATGCTGAAGACTCCACATGTGCGCCAATGGTGCCTGGTGCATGTTAAAGTCTATCGTGGTAACAAGTTCCTCTAAGTTCCAATACCAAATCAATGCCTCTGGGGGTGACAAGCCAATTCTGGAATCCTCTGTTTGGAAACTTCTCTAAAATTAGAAGGATCCACTTCTGGTTAGTAGTGCTGTCAGTACCCGTTGCTCTTGAACAAGGAACTTGTATTGTAAACTCGATAGAGATAGCATGGTAGTGATGCTGCCCTCTACCGTGTCGAATGAGGTAGCAATGAACTCTTCGGCTCTGTGTTGAGTGTGGCCGACTCCTAACGACACATCACTTCAGGGATTTGGAGTAGGTACAAAATGCTTCGTAGACATAAGTGACTAATCCCCTATAACACCCTTTACGCAACATATCACAGTTTTCCAAACATTGTACATCACAGTGAGCAGCTTCAATTTTACATAAGTATATAAATGACGGTTGAAGTAATAAACGACTTACCTCTCATTGACATTACAGTTCCTGGCAAGGTTCTTGTTCGGGACGTTGTTGACGTATTTCAGCTGGCTGTGGTTCGAGTTGGCGCCCACATACCCTTTATTTTGTCCGTTCGTCTGCAGCACCGACGTCGGTTGGACGTGGTTAGGCTGTTTCGGCGTCGGGAACTTGGCAGCCGCAATGACACTGGCCCTGTCTACTTTGGGGTAAGCAGGGGGGTCCTTTATCTTCACCAAACTCTCTATAGCTCCTGGGGACCTCATCATATCGCAGTGCCTGTAGTCCGGAGCGCGAATTTTACCGTAGAACGACTCCGCCGAGACGTTCTGGTACACTTTGTGGTCCGAGTTCGGGTCCAGGTTGAGGTTGGCGTACAGTTCGCGCTTCTTGGCGAACTCCTCGCCGGCCGAGGTCTCGGATTTCCGCAGGGTCGACGAGGAATTGGCGGTGTAGCTCTCTCGGGTCGGCACTTCGAAGAGGCTCAGGTCCTTCATAATCCTCGAGGCGTCCTCCTCTAGGTCTTCGTCGTAGCCGTCCATGTCTGAGACATCAAAAATCAATCGAATTATCCAGTGTTATCTTGAGAAATAGAGTTTTTGTCGAGAAAACAACAACACACATATCTCGCCACTGGGAGAGTGTTGTGGTGCTGTCTGTCTGTTGTTACCTGCTATGACTTCACATTATTATTTTTTCGTGTGATCGGTTTATATGACGTCACAGCAGCAAGTCCTTGATGCAAATATTTCGAATGGTTTGGTTTGTTTGTTATTGTAAATTTACATTGCGATATCAACTTGGATTTTTTGGAACATTTTACTATGCACTTTAACGATACAAGACTATCAAGTATCAAAGAAATGTCTTAGATGCAATCTAGGGTGTAGTTCTTTTATTTAGGCTCTCTAATGCAACCTAACGAAATCAGCATTAGAGAATATAACAAAGATTTAAGGAATAAAGTGGAGCTCAGGGCAAAGACGAGACATATGTTCTCCATCTTCTTTGAACTATGTATTAAAAAAAATCGTTATTTTGCATCTTTCCTGCAAAACTTAATGTATTTCAAGTGCCTATAAACACATTGAATAGACTATTTTAAAACAGTATAGCACAATAGTAGAAATAATATTTAAACATTATTTTTTAACCCCCATAACACAGAAATATATCCCGAGCTCTTTTTATTCACCAACTAGCTGATAGCTGTGGAAGTATAAAAAAAAACCAAACACGTTACAAATATATTTCCCTTTTTGGTTCTGGCTGTAAACTTTTAGTTCTGTAATGTTGTTTTCTTAGCATTGTATTTATGGTGTTTATGAAGCTATACCTAAAATTGGATTTGTAATATTTGTACCTAATTTTTTTAAATTATAAATAAAAATCTAGCTAAAACTTAAGTATTTTTCGAGCGCTTGAAGAAATACTGTAATTTATTTATTTTCTTCCTTCAATTCAGTTGTTCTTCGGTTTTTAATGTACATTTGTGTTTACATTGCTGAAAAATTAATAATTTTTAAGAAATATATACTTACATTTCCTCCATTTATCTGAACATATCAACAACTAGTGTCCGATTTTCACCAAAAAAAAGCACAATGATGAAATTGCGCTAATATATTGTAAGTTCTCTATGCTTGTTATTTATACGCAAACTTTAGTTTAAAAGTGTTTGTTAACTATATTTAAAGCTGATTTTATGAATAATTTTATTTCTTGTCCACAATAATTTAACTTGGCCTAAAATATGGATGTTTCCCTTTTAAAAGTGACATTTAACTGGGAAATCTTAACTTTATTCGTATATCTTTTTCTTTCTTCTTCTTATTATTTAAATTATAAAGTTAAAAAAAGGAAATTAAGCTGAGAATGTGAAAAAAATCAATAATATTCTCTTTCCAGGTAAATTAAAAAGAAAAATACCATGGCCTAGCTTGTAACAAAAGCAAGATGTTTATCGCAGAGAAAGAATCCATCTTCTAAAGAAGGGAACTGAAGTGAGAAGAGTGATGCCGGACAAGGAGGAGAGTTTCCTCACGGAAAATGTGTCCGCAGAATGCGATTATCAGGACCTGAGCCTGCCAAAGAAGTCCCTCTCGGAGGTAATTTATCTTTTGTAGAGGTCTCTTGCTTTATTCTGCCTAGGTAAGGCGTGTATGAACAAAATACCTTTAGAAGGACATTTGTGTTCCTAAACTTAAGCTGTTGAATAGAAAATACTATCTGCTGAATACTTAATACATATATCGACATCTTTTTTAATGATATGGCAATCTTTGGTATGTTTTCATCATTACTAAAAAAAATACAGTGCCTCTAATAATTTGTCCAGGGACTGTACTGTTATATATCTAGTAATATACTGTTATATATCTAGTATAGTAGTACAGATTTCAAGAACTGTTTATTTCTCCTCATAAGATTGATTAATTTGTTTTTTGTTTCCTATCCCCCATCAGGGTGATATGGAGGAGGGAGTTATGCCTTCCTGCCACACAGCTTTCCCTGTCGATCTGAAGGAAGTGTTTGAGCTCACCAACCCCAACAACGAGATTCACCATACCTTGATGAGGTCAAGCAGTGGCGACCTAGGGTACCCACACTCTCCGAAAGATGTGAGTTATGCTGGTACTTGTGGATTAAGGGGTAATGGGCACCAGTGCCGGATTTAAAGACCCAGGGCCCCTAGGCACTTGAAATTTGGGGCCACCATCTCGAAGCTATTTTGGAAATTTAAATACTTTAGTACAGAACATATATATTTTTTAATCAACTTTAATAAACATCAGAATGATACAGTATGTTACAATAGTTATTTTATAAAATTAATAAAATCACACGTCGAACTTTCTTCTGTGCAAAAGAACGAAAGACGTCATCATAGTCAATTGACTGCATTATTTCTGGCTCTATGGCCGTTGGGCGAATAGGTTTTTGGTGATGGGCGATTTTCATTTTTTTTAATGCGATTTTTGGAGATTTTATCTTTTTAAGGGCCCCCTTCCTGACTGGGCCCCTAGGCCCGGGCCTTGTAGGCCTAGGCCGAAATCCAGCACTGATGGGCCCGCTGGACCGCAAGTCTCCAAAGCAAAGTGCATCAGTGTTAATCCAATGGAGAAAAAAAATATTTTCTCTGCCACATTTCTCCGGCTGTATTGAATATTTTTACAAATGGATTTTTTTCATGTGATAAATCTAGCTGACTTACAGGTCCCGACAATCCCACTTTTTGAAATGGGTTCGAATAGTTTTTTTTACAATTTTCAATAATTTTACATAAAATATTTGAAGAAATTTCAAAAAGTGAGATATAGAGACCTGTAAGTTTACATTTATTATTTAAAAAAACCATTTGTAAAAATATTGAATACAGCCGGAGAAAGGTGGCAGAGAAAATAATTGCTTCCCATTATATTAACACTGAAGCACTTTGGTTTGGAGATCCGTGGTCCAGCACACCCATTCTCCCTTAACACCACCACAACTACGGATTTGGAGGTTTTTAAGTGCGGCCAAACAACACCTAAACTTTTTGTGACGAAGCATAAAATAAAACACTATCTTTAAATACAAAACACTTTATTTAAAGTCAAAGTAGTCTATCGGATTTTGGTGGAGAATGAGAATGGGCCGATAAATTCTGCAATGGTTTCTTTATAATACATAAGAGTTACCTTACTAATTTATATTATGCAGTGGATTCACAATCAAAACAGAATTTTTTTTAGTTAGACTAATACAATAAAAAACAACTGAGAACATTTTTATTTGTAAATTACAAATTTTTAATTTTATAATTTAGTTCCATTTTTCATAATTTTCCAGGAATAAAACAGACACTTCTTTGTAATTTTGTAAGATATTGCACCACAAATGCAACAGTCAATTTCAGTTTATGTTCACCTAATATGATAGTTTTATATTGATATATATCTTACTATTTTTTATGTGCTTGGAATTATCTACTTTAATGTATGAGCATTATTATTGAAAAAAAAATCAGAGCTGCTGTGATATTGAGGTTTTTTAAAAATTCACAAATTTTATTTCAATTGAAAATAAGGATCAGATTTACTGTACGTTCCCCCTTGGTGCGATTTTTCCGGATTTGTCGATAAATAATTTTTTCTGGCAACCTGTCTTGTCTGACTTCGACTGAAGATTCGAATTCTATGACTTCGCACCGATGACGTTTTCCGGCAACCCTACTGGACCGTTGGTTGAGTTTTCATGAGAAATATTCCCATACGATCTTTTCTTTGAATCGTGGTTTTTAAAAAAAAGTCGCCAAAATATGGACTTTTGGCGGGATTTTGGAAAGTTCGCCATGGGGGACCGTACAGTAAATCTCTACCTAAAATAATATTGGCTTCCCTTCCACCCTATAATATATTAACATTTTTTAAGGACTCTAATGAAGTGACTTGGAGACACGTCTTACGAGACCACGGAACCAGGGAGACATCTCCCGAAAGACATTCGACGTCATGGGACATGGAGGAGCCTGTGAACGACGGCGTCATAAGCGACAGCGGTGGGATTTTGCGTCATCCAACCAAGTCTGTGATCACTGTGCCGGAGAGCTGGACCCATGTTGTGAAACAGGTTAGAATATTGAATCGACTGGATTTGTCTTTACGAGTAAATAGGAACTTTCAATTAAAAAAAATATTATAAAGAACCTTTGTTGTGTGTGCATGGATTATCCTTGAGAATGCAAACTCAAAGTCCCGGTAGCAGAAACCGCGCAGCACGGCAGCAATGCTGCAGCCCGATTTGGGGTCTGCGGCCAAAAAAAAATATATTGGCCGTCGCGAAAATGCATTGCCGTAATTCGGTTAAACTAAACTTAAATTTCAATAAACAAATAGTTCAAATAGCCGATTCTAATAATGAAAATACTAAATTTTATCAAAATGGGAAGATGAATTCAGATTAGATTATACTAAGATGTCGTCAAATCTCGGCCAGCCAGTGCAGTGCAATCTCCCATTAAAAGAGGAGTCCAATAATGCTTCCTGATTTACTTATTTTGCTGCCTAGTAATTTTAAAGAAATCTACCGATAACGTCACGTTGCATCTGAATGATTGACAGTTCTCTGGCTCTGCGTGATCGGAAGAGAATCTTGTTACTTTTGTAGCTCAAGTTCAGGCCAAGTCTGACAACCAGATCAAGTTCTCTGGTCAAGTTTCTAATTCACGGAGCCCGTGATCACAAGACCAGCTTGAATGTTGAAATACTTTTTGTTTGCGTTTGAAAAAATTTTCTACTTCCGCTAGTACTGAGGTTTCTGATTTTAGAATATTTTTAGTATTTTTAAAATGGACTTATACACTCTTAATATATTCAGATTTTATGTTGCTAGTAAATTTCTAGTTCTTGAATTTTTCTGGAAAAGTGCATGAATATTTTTTTTCTTACAAATGTATGAACCATGGTAATAAGGATATGTAATGAAAGACCAAAAGTTGGGGATTTCAAACAACCAGAACTTGATTTTAATACCAAATGAACAGCAAAAACATGTTCATAGACAAATCTGAAGATAATCCAACACCATAAATAAAAGTAAATATTTTTTAATTTTTATTAAAAAAATTGCAAATAAATGTAGTAGAATACTATTAAATAATTATTTAAATTTTTCGCGTCGTGATTCATAAAATAATTATCATTGTGTTAAGCTATACTGCTAAACAAAATTAACTGCCATACAAAGATTGATTTATGTATAAATTCAAGTGATTTAATTGGCGTGAGACACGCTGATTTATTAGTAACTAATTTTTCATGAGCATTTTGCTACAGCTTTCTTCTACATTTTAGCATTTTTTTTTACCCAGGCTGATCCCTGCTGTGCAGTGCACCAGTAGGTGCAATGGCTTCCCGTACCGAATATGTTATATGTCATGATTGTACTATATTAATTAAACTTAAAAATTAAAGCATTAATTTAACAGCCGCTTGCCGGTGTACGGTAAATCTTCTGATAAGGTCGCGAGGGGGGGGGGGGTCTTTTTCCTTGCAGCCAAATTTTTTCCTTAAAACGTCATGCTGCAGCCACATTCCAAAAGTTCTGCTACTGGGCTCAAAGTTAATCCTCTGAGGCAGGGGTGCCCAACGGGTGGTACGCGTAAAAACTTCAGGTGGTACGCGTAAGTGATGTGAGCAACCATGATGCTATTAATAGCTTATGTACGCATGAGCAGTGAGCATGCAAACATATTACTCCTTATTTTAAACATTAACGTTATTTTAAAGAGAAATCTTTAATTAACTTCTAGATTGAATGTAAAACTTGTTTGTCTCCGTTTGAACTTCCGGCAAGATCTGCTATTTTTTATGCCGTTTGTTACGAGTTACTTGTGTGGCAGTTGATTTTCTGAACTCTTTTACATAAAAAATAAACATAGAAGCAGAATAAGATGTTGAAGAGGACTTAAGAGTGAAGATAAGTTCCATTACTCCTAATGTTGACATTTTAATCACAGGTAAACAACCACATAGCGAGCACTAAAATCTATAAGAGCATATTTTCTATGATGATTAATTTTTTTACTGAGTTTGTACTATTTTTTTATTTGTATGAATTTAGGCCTATGGGTAATAAAAAAAAACTGTAAATTAATACCACTTTAATCTTTTTATTTCTCCTTTATTATAAGCATGTTATAAATAAACAAATATCTAACCATAAATATACAACTAGTATATACCTAATATACACATGGTTTTTCACCAGTTGTATATTAGGTAATATTTACTTTATAAATAAATGCACAAAATTGATAATAAATCAAAACAATGTCATTTTATTTAATGACTGTAAGCATTATATGTTACATGCCATTAAAAAAACAGTAATATTTTTTTATTGAAGCCTAGAAGTTTAGTTACTTGCCGCATACATACACCATTTTTATCACATCACAAGGGAATCAAAAACAAAATCCTTGTTTATTTTAAGCTATTTTTTACAGTATGACTAAAAAAACTCGACTATTTGAAGCAGATAACAGATTAAACAGAGTACGGCTAAGAGGGAGCCTACTGTATTTATTATTTTATGTCTGCTGTGTTAAAAAAGATGTTATTTTTTCCCATTTCCCTCACAGGTGATTCCAGAAGGCGGTAAGATCTCCAAAAACGACTCCCATGTGACGGTCATCAGTGTTCCAGAGAGCTGGCGCCATCTGGTGAAGCAGGAGAAAATTGAAAAAGTCCTGTCCAACGGTGACAACAATCAAGCATGGAGTCATATCCTCGAACCAACAGAGCTGAGCCATTCTGTTGTTGTGATGGACCAGGACAAAGGTTGGTTAAGAAAAGGATTTTTTTCGTTGTTGTTTGGCAGGATTTTTAATGCAATTGCCTTTTTTTTAAAAAATCATAATTCCTGCAAAAATTTAATGTTAAAGACTTCAGCCGGAAATAAATTCAGCTTGTTGCTGGCTGAATGGTTTTTTTTTACTTTCAATTACCTAATATGAAATATTATATAATGAAAAAGTACCTATTATTATGGGGTTGAAAATCCCAAATGGCGATTTTGTGTTTTCTACATGTTTTAAAGGAATAAAGGAACTGATTATGAAAAAGGGAGTTTTGAACATAGGTCTGTCTGTCAGAAACCACTTTACTGTGGGAACTAAAAGAGCTATGGACTTCAAATTTGGTATACAAGTATCTAGTACATGCCGTATAGCATAAGGTTTTTGAGAAAATCGTGCCTTTAGACTCCACATATCTAATAACCGTGCATGTCCCAGTGTACTCAGAAGGTTCTGTGATTAATTGTGTATTTATTTAAAAAATAAATAAATGATAAGAGCTTGTAACAGCACAAATTAGTTTATAGAATGCATGTTTGTAGGATTCATTCCAAAGTTGTCCTCGTAACTTATTTTTACCGGTGCATCCCTATTTATAGGAACTACCAGTTTAAATAACAACAAGGCTGGGTATCCTTGTTGGTGTGGAAGGCCATTGCCAAAATAACTGCCAGTCCATAACCGGTCTATGCAGCCATAATATCTGAAAAATAATAATCCATGTAGGGTAGTACACACTAAATCGGCTTTAAAGTCCCTAAGCTGTGTACGGTGTTGCCATTTAAAGGTGCCTACTCCGGCGTCAGCTTGTCACTTGGCTTGCCCTGTGGTTCTAAATTACAACGCTCGTCGCCAATAGCCCTCGTGTAGTTCTAGTGCGAGGATATTTCCACTCGACTTAAATAGCAACATTGTACTTGTATGAGAAGATTCATGCATTAAACAAGATAGATAACTGACGCAAAAAGTTTATTAGAACAAATTTACATGTTTCGTTGGTAACTCAACACGCCCACCTTCATCAGAATTGTACACAACACGAACTAAAAGTAAATTTGTACCAATAAACTATATGGGCCAATAATCTACACTGCTCAAAACAATTAGGGGTACACATGGTTTAAACCCTTTCACTTCCAATGATTCCATTTGGTATCATCAGCTTCTGATTTTTTCTCACTAAGTTGAGCTCGCATTTATTTATCGTTAGATGGAAGAATCATATCTTTTGAAGAATTAAATCTTGTTTGTCTTAATTAAGTGAAAATATGAAAAACATGGTTAGATAAAATTCACTCCCAAAAAATTTTATGAAATAAGTTGGACCCTAAATTCTTCATTCTTGCATTCTTCAATGTTTAAAAATTGATTTTACCTTTTTTAACAAATAAAGTTTTTTAAAAAATATTGTTATAATTTAAGAGTTTTTTTCCCCTGTTTTTTACCATTTCATTCTGGATGCATAATGAATCTATTTCACAAATTTTAGATTTTTATAATAAAAAATAAGTTGGAACTGGACGGGTAAACAAAGTGCTCCCTTATAGTTAAACTCATAGTTTCCTTGCACAGAAGCCACGACCATGGGCAGAGCTAAAAAACGTGCGGAGCAATCAGATAAAGACAAAATAAAATTTTCTCTTCATCTGATTGCTCTGCGCGTTTTATAGCTCCGTCCATGGCCGTGGCTTCTGTGAAAGAAAACTATGAGTTTAACTATAATTGTTTTGAGTATTGTACATTGTTTACTTCTTGAATCTTCTCATGTATAATGCCCAAAGTTGAAGATATTTTCTGATTATTGTACTTCAATTTCCACAGGCTGGTCCCACCTGCTGGACAACGACCATCCTTCCCCTCACCAAGACATCCCACCCATCGACCTCTCCGGAGACTGCACAAAATTGACGTCCCTCATTCCTGAACGTCGCGATGTCTCATGTCAAGCTGATGATGTCACTGATGATGTCCAACAGCTGGATGAAGACCCAGAACTGAAAGGGAATGAAGAACACAGAGATGGCTTGATGAGCTTTGACGATGGGCAGGAATCGAACCAGGCTGTTGTTCATGATGGTATAAAGCCGGAGCTGTATACACAGGTGATGTATTGTCTTTTGCTTTGTTTGTAGGTTTAGAGGCCCAGTAACTGACTGGTGCTATCACTTAATCAATCATGGAAAGTCAAGAATTTTGACTTTTGAAAAAGTTTGTCATGGAAAGTCATAACTTTAACGAATTAAAATCACGGAAGTCACAAATGAGTGCACATGTATGGAAAAATTTAAAAGGGTTTTTCATATTGAGATTTTCAGATCACCAAAGTAGCTTTGATTTTCAGATCGCTTTAGTTTTGCAATCTTCAGACCCTCAAGACTTTTGCAATTTTATGATTGCTAAAGCTTGAGATGTTCTGATAGCTAAAATTTTGTATTGTCTTCTTTTGAATTTTTTTTCGATTTGAAATGTGACTTACAAACCATTAAAAAAAGTTTCGCTTTTAAGCCGAATAGTAGTTTGATTTTCAGCTTGCATTTGTTTTAACTTAAATATTCTTATTTTTCTCAAACAGGAGCGCCACCTAGTGGTTCAAGCTGGTACCAAAGCAGCTGGTGCTAAAACTGCCACCACCTACTCCTGTGGACACTGCACCAAGGTGTGTCTGACATTTTCTTCTAAATTATTAGTAAACCTGTATCCATAGTAAGTTAAAATAGTGTTCCTTATGAACAATTTATGTCTGTTCTATCTTTATTGGTCCAGTGAAAGAATTCGTTATAAAGCTAGAGATTGTAAGGTTAATAATTGACGCAATTAAATGTAATAACATTTCAATATTGTCCGATTCACTATATAAAAATACATTATCAGTCTGCTTATAATGAAATTAATTGATTTTGGTACTAACTTCAATTAACAAAAATAAAACTTTAACCCAAGAATTTTTCTGAGGGTTGTTCCTGACTATTTTTTTTTCAATTCTGATAAACTATTAAATCCTTTAACAGTAAGTAAGGAAAAACTTGTACAACTTATGAAATGAATGAATAAACTATTTTAGACATTACAAGTGATTAATCTCAAAAATGATTGTAGAACCATATTATTTTAACTATTAAATCTAGGAACAGTTAATGAGAAAATAGCTATACAACATATGAAATGAATGAATAAACTATTTTAGACATTGCAAGTGATTAATTTCAAAAATAATTATAGAACCAGTTATTATAATTTTAAATCTATGTGTGATGGTGAGGCAACTTTTACAGTAGAGAACCTGATCATCCGTACTCTCTTATCCGGG
Source organism: Oedothorax gibbosus (assembly GCA_019343175.1). Classification (NCBI taxonomy): domain Eukaryota; kingdom Metazoa; phylum Arthropoda; class Arachnida; order Araneae; family Linyphiidae; genus Oedothorax; species Oedothorax gibbosus. Next base: position 44,739,449 of record CM033271.1, read on the forward strand.
ATCTGATTATCGTCTCTCTTTATCCGGACTCTGATAATCCGTCTCTCTTTATCCGGGACTCTGATTATCATCTCTTATCGGACTCTGATATCTCTCTTTTAATCCGGACTCTTGATTATCCGTCTCTTTTTATCGGACTCTTGATTATCGTCTTCTTTTATCGGACTCTGATTATCGTCTCTCTTTTATCCGGACTCTTGATTATCCGTCTCTCTTTATCCGGACTCTTGATATCCGTCTTCTTTATCCGGGACTCTTGATTATCCGTCTCTCTTTTATCCGGGACTCTTGATTATCCGTCTCTTTTATCCGGGACTCTTGATTATCCGTCTCTCTTTTATCCGGGACTCTTGATTATCCGTCTCTCTTTTATCCGGGACTCTTGATTATCCGTCTCTCTTTTATCCGGGACTCTTGACTATCCGTCTCTCTTTTATCCGGGACTCTCTGTTAACCGGCCACACTAACTCAACATCAAAATATTTCAATTATTGGTACCACTAAGAAATCTACGGTGAGTCAAAAATCGGGAATATACGGCCATTCTGAAATCAGGAATATCTGGCAATTCTGAAATCGTAATTCTCCGGCAATTCCGAAACCAGATTTCTCCGGTTATTCTGAAACCGGGAATTTCAAGAGTTTATGAAATCAGAAAACTGCGGTGATTTTAAGGTAGCAAAATGTAGATAACAACTCATAGAAATTAAAAATAATGTTTTAGAACTTTCTTTTTGCCAGGAAGTTTCGGTTTCAGCTATAATTTAACACTAAAATTTATATATTTGCAAATTCAAAACTAGCGTGGATTTTGGACGTTGGTGAATATAAGGTACGTGGACTTTAGACGCCCTCTGTTTCATCCATAGATATCATAATTAAAGTATTAGATTGGCTGATCACGTGACCTCCAATGCTAACGACGGGACGCGCATGGATGCTTTTTTGGTGGGCATAATGGCCAGTGTTGCTGCCACTTTAAGGAGAAAAATACTACGAAAAAATACCATTTAATTCTAAATTTACAATAAAAAAAATACTAGAAAGGATTTAAAGGCACTAAAAATATTCTAAAATGCAGCTAATATTTTTACGATATTTTTTTGTAATTTTAGAATAATTCTAAAATAAATTCTAAAATTAAGTTAAAAGTTTAGTTATAAAGTTTATCTATAGTGAAAAGTAAGTGTATCTTTTTAGTGACTTTAAATCCTTTTCTAGTATTTGTTTGTAAATTTAGAATGAAATGTTATTTTTTCGTAGTATTTTTCTCCTTAAAGTGGCAGCAACACTGGCCATTATGCCCACCAAAAAAGCCTCCATGCGCGTCCCGTCCTTAGCATTGGAGGTCACGTGATCAGCCAATCTAATACTTTAATTATGATATCTATGGTTTCATCTAAGTTTAACTATTTAATGAAGTCTCTATTATCCTGAATTTCCGATTATCCAAACTACCTCCGGTCCCAACTAGACCAGGTAATTCGACGTTCTACTGTATAAGAAACGCATATTATTAAGAAACATGCCATTCTAACCAGGTTTACCATATTTTTTCCAGGTGTTTGGCGACAGCCGCAGCCTTCAGAGGCACACCCTGGTACATTCCAACTTGCGGCAGTATCGCTGCCCAGTGTGCTCCAAATCCTTTACCCTGAATGGGGATCTCACAAGGCATGTGAGGATACACAGTGGGGAGCGTCCTTATGCATGTGAAGTCTGTGGACGTCGGTTTACCCTCAAAGGTACACTGTCAATTAGCCCTTTAACAACCCACTGACGAATAAGTGAACTGACTGAAATGCAATAAGCTTTTAGTTGAAACTTTACTATCTTTATATTTTTAAAATTACATTTCTGCAGTAGATGATTATAGATTATTAATCCAGACTTCAAAATTTAGTAAAATTTTAAAATTTATAATTAAAAAAAAAAAAATATGTGTGTTGCTGGAAAACTTGAGAATCAGGTGATGAGTTTAAAATCTGTAAAGGGTTCTCTGTGGGTTAAAAATTGGGCCACGCCCATAAAAAAAAACTCTGAGTTAACTTTTCCGTTAGCATTTGGTTGTAAGTCAAATGTTTGGACTCAACTCAAAACTAGTACTTTTCAACCCTAATGATGATGTTGTACTATTTTGTGTTTGAAGAACTGCTCTTAGGACGAGACATTTTTTATTTAGGACAAACACAAACGTACAAGTCAAAACGGTAGAATTCTGTAAGATCCAGGACAAACGATGTTAAACAGTCACAATCTCAGCAAGTTCTGCCAATCGGTCGCCAGGGCAACCACAAATTTTATTCATTCTTCAATTCACTACAGTTCAATTATGAAAGTCAGTAATTACGAAAAATATTGTTTTTTGAGAAAGTCACTTCACTACAATGTATACCTAGCCAAGGCTGTAGATGATTATAGATTATTAATCCAGATTTCAAAATTTAGTAAAATTTAAATTTTTTTTTTAATTATGTGTGTTGCTGGAAAACCTGAGAGTCAGGTGATGAGTTTAAAGTTTGTAAAGGGTTCTCTGTGGGTTAAAAATTGGGCCACGCCCATAAAAAAAACTCAAGTACTGAGTTTAATCTTTTCCCCGTAGCATTTGGTTGTAAGTGTTAAAATGTTGCTTTTTTGGAGACTCAAACTAAACAAACCTTAGTCACTTCATTCCAACGTCCCGCTAATTGATGATGTATTACATAGAGTCCCAAGTGAAAGAAGGTTCAACATTTTTCTTTTGAGGACACATTTTTTACCTATTGTTGATTGTATGATACTTTAAAAAAAAAGTGCCTTACCTTTTTTTTATGTATTTTGCATTGTTGCATTTTTAAAAATTAAAAGCATTGACACAGCAGTGTCCTAGATATTAAAACCTTAGTGTAGAGTAGCTGTTGCATTGACAGAAAACATGAATAAAAACCCTTCTTTTCTGTCTGTGAAAAACATAACTATTTTCGTTTAATATTTCTCTCGTGTCCCAGGTAACCTGATGCAGCACTTTCGAACCCACGCCCCAGAGAAGCAGTTTGCGTGCACCATTTGCGAGAAGAACTATGCACAGAGGGATTCCCTGCATCGGCACATAAGGGCCCACTTTGGGGAGAGGCCCTTTGAATGCCCCACATGCTCGAAAAGATTCACGCTCAAAGGTAAGGGTGCAAAGTTATATTCAGGGTGCCCACTGGTCCTTGAAAATCCTTAAAAAGACGATTTTGATTTTCAATTTCAAGGACCCTTTAATACTCGACTTTTATCAAAAATTGTTGAAAAGTCCTTGATTTTGGTTTTTGATTTCCAGTATCCATTTCCAGTATCCATTTGTACTCCTTGATTTTGACAAACAATCGTTGAAAATTCCTTAATTTTCTTCGTTCGCGACATTCAAATTTCATGAAGTCATTTCTTAAAACATAGCCAATTGGGCACTAAATGACGCCCATCGCACTTCAGCATTCTACAAAACGAGGCTTATTGACTAGTAACATGTTGTTTCAACAAATTTTAAAATATTGTACTCTACTTTATAATTATAAATGACCATAAAAAAAAATTGTGTTTATATGAATTATTTTATGAACATTGTCTTATTTATTGAAATGGTGCATTATGATTAAGGGTCCTTGAAAAAAAAATTGGGAATCCTTGAAAAGTAATTAAAAACTCCTTGATTTTTATTTTGAAATGAGAGTGGGAACCTTGATATTTAATTTATTTTGTGTTGTGCATTAAGCTGGTTGCACAGGCACGATTTTTCCTGTCGCTTCTTTTTTTTAAACCCTTCCGTCTTTGTCAGTGCAAGTGAGTCTAGCCACTGTAGAACATTATAGCAAAATGGGAGAGCTAGCTGGGTCTCCAAACCGAACTCATCTTTCTGTGTTAATCCAATGGGAAAAATAATTTTTTAGCCGATTTACTTCAGCTCTATTGAGTATTTTTACAGAAATTTTATTTATATGTGAAATGTAGCTGGCTTACATAGATCTATAATTCTGCTCTTTGAAATGGGTTAAAATATTTTGTCGTAAAATTATTTATTAAAAATTCACAAATGACGGGGATCTTCAGTCCTTACAAACCAGGGCTTAAGGGGGGAATGAGACAGAATGACCGCGGGTCTCCAAATCAAAGTGCCTCTGTATCAGTCCAATGGGCAAAAACAGTTTTGCAAAATTTTTCGAAAATTATACAATCGATTATGATATTAACAATAAATACCGTGGTCATTCCTTATTTTGCAGCCATGGATCAAGTGGTGTGTATATGCAAATTTTTTTATACCTACTGTAATACAGAACTTATAAATGTCTATAACATATATGAAAATTTTGGGATAATTTTCATATGGATTTGGGCGTTGTGAGTAAACAAGTAGGTTTGTAACAGAATCTGTCCCTTTACCCGCTTCCACACAACAGCTGTGTTTAACAGGTAAAAAGGTCAAAAAGGACGCAGCATTGATATTCTATATTAAACATTTACATGCTAAATTTGTCTAGTTTCATTTATTTTATTTCGAAAATTCAATAATTATTACTTATCGTTTGCAAAAATTAATTTATATTTCAAAGAATAAAATATGTCATATTCCTCGCTTTTAAATAGAATTAAAAATTTCAAATGGATCAATGTCACAAAAATAAATTCATTTTAATTTATTGTTTAAAAGAATTAAAGTTTCTCGAGCGATTGTTGCTAATGGCAATGGTAATTTAATTCTCATAAAAATGGCTTCCTATGCTTTATAAATGCGCATTTAATGTTGCAGTTTTTTAAATAATTAAAGTACTTCGAATTCGAAATTATTTTCTGAAATTTTCAGTGTATTCTAATTTCGACGCGCTGAATATTTTGAAGTATCACACTTGTCCGTAGCATTTGTAGTTAGGGCTTTGAAATAGGGGGGCGGACTGAACGATTATAATACCTTCCACTTTTAGCTTCCACACTACGTTTATAACGTAAAAAGTGGAAGGTTTTATAATCGTTCAGTCCGTCTGTCTGTCCGTCCGTCTGTCTGTCAGTCTGTCACCCACTTTCACAGAAAGAACCACAAGTCCCACAGACAAGTGGGATACGTCATTTTAAAGCAAAAAATCAGATTAGGCTACATGCCAAATTTCATTAAAAAATTTAAACTAGAAGCTTATTTAAAATTTAAATAACTAAAAATTTAATCTACATTGAAATAACATGCAAATTCCATTTTTATTCAATATTTTCACTGTTGCCATTTCGTTAAACGTACAAGAAACTTTTGTTAAAATAAAATACACTTTTGAAAAAATATTTATTTATGTTATATAATTCGGTTTGGATTGTTGTATTATCACAATAGAGTTCTTTTAATGGTTCTATATATATGTATGTAGAAAGATGCATAGAGAATTCTAACTTGGCATAAAAAAATATGCTAAGTTTCGCTTTTATTTTTTAAAGCATCAATTGTACAAATTATAAATTTTTTGAACTGTAAATTAATTTAACAAATTATAAATAAGTGAATTTTCGAAAGAAATGTAAATGGGAAATTGTGGCGACAAAAATATTTATTAAAAAAAGATTACATCATTATTCTTCGAACTTCAAACAAATTTAGCAAACGATAAAGTCTAATTATTAAATCTGAGAAAGGAGATTAATGAAAATAGTTAATTTTGGCGTTTAAAACTTTGAATTACAAATAGCTAAAGGCCCTGTTTTTATTAGAATTAAATCACATTTGCCATTCGCAACAATCGCTCGAGAAACTTTAATTCTTTTAGACAATAAATTAAAATAAATTTATTTTTGCGACATCGATCCATTTGAAATGACGTCAAATATATTTCACTACGGAATCCTTGTATGTTGATATGAAATGTTTTTATTCTATTTAAAAGCGAGGAATATGACATATTTATTCTTTAAAATATAAATTAATTTTTGCAAACGATAAGTAATAATTATTGAATTTTCGAAATAAAATAAATGAGACTAGCCAAATTTAGCTTGTAAATGTTAAATATAGAATTAATGTTGTGTTTGGCGCGTTTTATCCTGTTAAACACAAATATGTGGAAGCGAGTTATTTACGTTATAAACGCAGTGTGTTTACGTTTTGAAATGTAAATATCAATAATTTTAGTGACGGTGGATGCTCAGCAAAAATTCAAGCATCCTTTTCGGTTTAAGACGAATTTATTTCTGATTCAATCGTGGGCGAAGTTACATGACTAGCGCCGTAGCGCTCTCTATTGGTGAGATGATACACATTACATAATACCATTTTTTACAGTGTGGAATCCAAAACATTTTCTGCACCATGTGTTTTTTTCGAACCATTAAATATGTTTTTTTGCAGGCGACTTAAGCCGTCACGTTCTCATCCACTCTGGTGTGAAACCCCACGCGTGCAAGTACTGCGGACGGCAATTCGCACTAAAAGGCAACCTCACACAGCATGTAAGGACACACATACGCAAGTCTGATACTACCGATCCACAGGACGATAAGAACCAGGGGGATGAACAGCCCCTTATATGCGACCTCAGCTATCCTCAGAAGTCGTATGAACAGATGCCACATGATGATAGGTCAGTGAAGGTTATTTTTCAAACTATGCCTTTCAGGTGTTGGCTAGTCACTTGACCCTGGTTCTAAATTATGATTTGTGCGCCTTTGTGCAGCTCTAGTGCAATAATGATTCAACTCAACCCATGATTGAATTGTGTCTTTAAATGTAAAGGTTAGTTTAAAGTAATGGTCAGGAATATTAAATATAGTTGATTTAGAATGGGGTCAGAGTGTATTCTTCTTATTCATTTAATATAAAACCTTTGTGTTCAGGTTTATTCAGTCCAATTTAGTGGCCCTTGTCAGCAATCCAATTGACAATATAAACCACAACGCTTTAGAATACTAAGTACAAATCTGTGACCTCAAATATCTACAGTAACCAGAAGTTTTTAAAAACTTAAATAGCCTACTTTCCTGTTACTCAGATACTTAAGTTTTTATCAAAAACCAAGTAGGTTTGTAACAGTAACTGTCACCTAGAACTGATTTCTTAGTAAACAATTAGCAATAACAAATAATGAAAACATGAAACTTTTTCAAACTGCACTAAGAAATTGACTAATATAAATTAACTCTAACCAGATTTTTTTTATGCAAGAAAGGATTGTCTTGCTACTTTTTTAAGTAAACAAATAATGAACAACCAAAAAATCATATTGTGCTACTGCTACATATAAGGACATCATTCCAAACTCATTCATATAACAAAAAAAACATTTAAATAATTATAAAAATACAAATACAAATACAAAAATAAAGGACCAATAACAGGCACGAAGCCCAACAAGATTGGTCCTGTTTACAGTCCCCCGACTATATCCCAGTGTCTGTCCAGCTTCTTTTTAAAAATATCAACACTGTCAGAACTCACAACATCCTCTGGCAGACCATTCCACTTATCCACAACTCTAACATAAAAGTAATGTTCCCTCAAATCCCTATTAAAACGTGCTTTTCTCAGTTTTAAACTATGACCTCTAGTCCGGTTATCAGAATAAAAAACAAGCAGGTCAGCATCCAATGACCTAATAAATTTAAAAAGCTGAATCAAATCCCCTCTAACCCTTCTCTCCTCCAACGTGTACATATTTAACTTCTTCAATCGATCTTCATAACTCAATTATTTTAAAAAAAGTTTCTCATGCTATTGTAGATGTGGCAACAGTGGTTTAAATGACTGAAAATTAAATTTATATGCCAATTCAATAAGTAATTCGTCGACATAAGTTAGTGTTGGTTATAAATGTGTTTTAAAAAATTTAGGTCTGTTACTATTAGCCTTTGAGTAGTTCAATGTTAATTGAGCTAAACTATGTTCCAATAAGTGGGTAAAGTATCAGACCTTATTTCAACCCAAACCAAGCTAATTTTCTTTCGCATCCTCGGGTCAGCTTTTGTGTAGCTCAAGCGTGACATGACCAATGTTAATTAAACTTAAGTGTCAACTAGTGTGAGGTTAATTTACCCCACCCCAATCTAGTTTTCTTTCGCCATCCACCTAGGTCTCCCGAATCACCCATCAGCCACACCCCAACAACACCAGCCTACATCCAGACCAACGAAAGCAACAGCCGGGTCAGCTTTGTGTAGCTCAAGCGTGACATGACCAATGTTAATTAAACTTAAGTGTCAACTAGTGTGAGGTTAATTTACCCCACCCAATCTAGTTTTCTTTCGCCATCCACCTAGGTCTCCCGAATCACCCATCAGCCACACCCCAACAACACCAGCCTACATCCAGACCAACGAAAGCAACAGCTCGGGTCAGCTTTTGTGTAGCTCAAGCGTGACATGACCAATGTTAATTAAACTTAAGTGTCAACTAGTGTGAGGTTAATTTACCCCACCCCAATCTAGTTTTCTTTCGCCATCCACCTAGGTCTCCCGAATCACCCATCAGCCACACCCCAACAACACCAGCCTACATCCAGACCAACGAAAGCAACAGCTCGGGTCAGCTTTTGTGTAGCTCAAGCGTGACATGACCAATGTTAATTAAACTTAAGTGTCAACTAGTGTGAGGTTAATTTACCCCACCCCAATCTAGTTTTCTTTCGCCATCCACCTAGGTCTCCCGAATCACCCATCAGCTACACCCCAACAACACCAGCCTACATCCAGACCAACGAAAGCAACAGCTCGGGTCAGCTTTTGTGTAGCTCAAGCGTGACATGACCAATGTTAATTAAACTTAAGTGTCAACTAGTGTGAGGTTAATTTACCCCACCCCAATCTAGTTTTCTTTCGCCATCCACCTAGGTCTCCCGAATCACCCATCAGCACACCCCAACAACACCAGCCTACATCCAGACCAACGAAAGCAACAGCTCGGGTCAGCTTTTGTGTAGCTCAAGCGTGACATGACCAATGTTAATTAAACTTAAGTGTCAACTAGTGTGAGGTTAATTTACCCCACCCCAATCTAGTTTTCTTTCGCCATCCACCTAGGTCTCCCGAATCACCCATCAGCTACACCCCAACAACACCAGCCTACATCCAGACCAACGAAAGCAACAGCTCGGGTCAGCTTTTGTGTAGCTCAAGCGTGACATGACCAATGTTAATTAAACTTAAGTGTCAACTAGTGTGAGGTTAATTTACCCCACCCCAATCTAGTTTTCTTTCGCCATCCACCTAGGTCTCCCGAATCACCCATCAGCTACACCCCAACAACACCAGCCTACATCAGACCAACGAAAGCAACAGCTCGGGTCAGCTTTTGTGTAGCTCAAGCGTGACATGACCAATGTTAATTAAACTTAAGTGTCAACTAGTGTGAGGTTAATTTACCCCACCCCAATCTAGTTTTCTTTCGCCATCCACCTAGGTCTCCCGAATCACCCATCAGCCACACCCCAACAACACCAGCCTACATCCAGACCAACGAAAGCAACAGCTCGGGTCAGCTTTTGTGTAGCTCAAGCGTGACATGACCAATGTTAATTAAACTTAAGTGTCAACTAGTGTGAGGTTAATTTACCCCACCCCAATCTAGTTTTCTTTCGCCATCCACCTAGGTCTCCCGAATCACCCATCAGCTACACCCCAACAACACCAGCCTACATCCAGACCAACGAAAACAACAACAACGAGGGGGACAACAACAACTCAACGCTAGGCCTATCCTTCTGCTCGGAATGCTCAAAGACCTTCCCCTCCCCTGAGGCTCTCCACTCGCATGTGAGGCTCATACATGAGCAATCAACGCGGCTCAACACCAATCGGTATTGATAGTCACTTATAACTAATATCAGTCCTAATAAAATTTGCAGAGCTTAAAACTACTACTCGAAAGTTATTCCTTAATGGGGAATTGGGCGCACTGGACCGGGGGTCTCCAAAGCAAAGTGCATCAGTGTTAATCCTATGGAGAAAAAAATATTTTCTCTGCCACATTTCTCCGGCCGTATTGAATATTTTTACAAGCGGATTTTTTTATGTGAAAAATGTAGCAGACTTACAGGTCCCGACCTTCCCACTTTTTGAAATGGCTTTGAATATTTTTTTAATTTTCCATAAATAATTTTACACAAAATATTCGAAGCAATTTTAAAAAAGTGGGAAGATACCTGTAGAAGTGGGACTACCTGTAAGTTATCTACATTTATTATTTAAAAAAAAACCTTTGTAAAAATATTCAATACAGCCGGAGATATGTGGCAGAGAAAATAGTTTTTTCGCCATTGGATTCACACTGAGGCACTTGAGTTTGGAGACCCACGGTCCAGCACGCTCATTTCCCCGTAAAGGGAGTCGGATGGTTCTATCTCGCCCATGTTAATTTTACTAACTTTAGGAACATTTTTCTCAGGAACTATATGAGATAACCTTATGATTTTTTAATAGTTTGTTCCGTACATAAAGTTCTTTGTTTTAAACTGAGGATATTTCAAAATATTAAACAATACTTTTACAGTGATTTTTTTAAAAATATGTATTAAAAAACACAAAAAAATCAGATTTTAAGTTTTATAACTTTTTTTTTTTAGCAGAGATATTTAAAATACCCCAGTTTAAATCAAAGATCTATTAAAGAGGAAGAAATAATAAAACAAAATATGTTGATATCTTTTATAGTTCCTGAGAAAAATGTTCCTAACTGTTGTAAAACCTTATATTTCAGAAAACGCAAAAGAAATGTAAGGTTTAGGTAGGAACTCATGTTCAGAGTTTCTCAAAAATGCTTATAAAAAGAAAACCACTAAACAGAAATGGATAATAATGGTCTTAAATTAAAGCTAAACATGTGTAGATTAAATCAAAAAGAAAAAACAGAAAATCGACATTTTTTATCCAAACACCTAGCCGACTCCCCTTAAAGTGATTAATAAAATAAGAAAGCTTACAACTTCTCTTTCAAGAGTAAAGAAACTTTATTTAAAAATTAAAAACTATACAGACGTGCCACTTGCACCTATCGTTGCTCACAGAGCAAGCACGTCACACAAACAAGAAGACAACAACAAGAGAGATACCACATGATTGTCTGCAGCTGTATATATAGTATTGCTCATTTACATATACATGGCAACCAGTCAATCATGCTGTATTTATATAATTTTCATGAAAAATAGCACTTGGAAATATTATCAAGTACATTATTAAACCATGTAATCTCTTGTTGCAAATTTAGTACTACATATAATTAATACTGCCAAAAACTGGTTTGAATAAATTAGATTAATCATGATCCAAAATACTAAAATAAACCAAACCCCTTCAGCTCCGATTTTATTCAAACGTCGTTAAAATGAGCTGAAGTGAAAACAAACATGACTTGCTTACAAAACATGTCTAAATGCATGTTGCCAAAATATTTACTGGAAATTAAACTAGAGAAAAGTAAGTTATGTGAAAAATCTTTACTTTTAGATAACAGTGGCGGCTCGTGGCATACAGCAATTACAGCCGGGCTGTTCCTAAATATTCAGAAAAAGCAAAATCCCAAATCCGATCATAAATTTTTTATTCATTTCTGTATTTTGCTATAGAAGCGCAATTTTTAATTCAACGCTTTAAGTTTCACGCCAGACAAAAGAAATCCCGCTCAAATATTGGGATCGGTGCTGGATACCATTTGCGTATCAAATGAGTTGCTGGCTTATAATCCAATCCTACTCTGACTACAGCCAGAGAAGAGAATCGACAGACGGGCTGCGACGCGAGGATGGTTGCCATGACGACGGGGAATGCTTTGTCCCCGTTGTCATGGCAAACATGCTCGCGTCGCAAACACGTGTTAGGCTATGTGTGCGTGTGGCGGTGGGTTTGGGTTTCAAGAATTTGAACTCTTTATCGTAAAACGATTATACTTTTTCTGTGTTAAACTGTTAATGGAATACTTTTGATTCTTAATTTCAATATCTCATTTAATGTTTTTTTTTTATAAAATGGAACTCCACTATAATAAAGTATGCTTAAAGTAAAATAAGTTTTTTTTTTTTTTAAATAATTTTATATACTTTTTTAATGATATGTTTAGCTAAGAAAAGTTAAGGGGGGGGGGGGGGGGCGTTGCTTTAGTTTCATTTTCGACTACGGGCCGCCACTGTTATTAATAGATAATTAGGTGTTAGATAATCACCTAAAATGTTATTTCTCAACAGGTATCTCTGCAACATCTGCAGAAAAGAGTTCTCGTTGAAAGGGGACCTAACGAGGCATTTGGACAGTCACAATGGAGTGAAGCCGTATGCCTGCGAGCATTGCGGGAAGAGCTTCACGTTGAAGAGTAACTTGAGGCAGCATCTCACTACCCACCGACAGGTAATTTTGATAAAAAATTTTTTTGGCATATTTCAATCTGTTTGCATCCTAGATACAAATGGGTATTTCTTCAAAATGTTCTTTCTGGGTCAATCCATTACAAATCACCCAGACCTGTTGCTCAACATTTTTGATTTTCCTAATCCATTTTTGATTTTTTCAACTTTGATTAAAAAAAAATTTCGGCATATTTCAATCTGTTTGCATCCTAGATACAAATGGGTATTTCTTCAAAATGTTTCTTCTGGGTCAATCTATTACAAATCACCCAGACCTGTTGCTCAACATTTTTGATTTTCCTAATTTTTTTACCGTATATTTCCTAATACTAAGTGAGTTCAAAGCCAAAGTAATAATTTTTTTTCGAGCTCATAATTTTTTTTGGCGGCCATTTTAATTTAGCTTCAAAGCCGATTTTCGGCTGAAAACCACTTTCACTTAAATGCATATAACTCTGTTGATTTTATAGATATCAAGATGAAATAAAAAAAGAAAATGATCAGAATGATGCTATAAATAGTTTGCCAGCTCATAATATTACCAAATTAGTAAGGAAGCGAGAGATAAAAAATCACAACTGAAAAATGAGAATTCGCTTAAAACGGGAGTTTTAGCGCTGAATTTTTTTTTCCTGTATAGACAAGTTATAGAACTACTTGCTGTAGAAGTTTAAAGCTTGAGGAATTTTTCATTATTTTTTTACAATTTTTCAAATTTGCTGAAAATCATATTTTTGCCATTTTTGGCGTAAAATATCTCAAAAGGGACTGGGTGAAAAATTTAAAATGAATACAGGCAGTACCTCTTTATGACATAAACGTGTGGAAAAAAAATGTATTGTATTTTGAACTGGTTCCAGAGATACAGTGCATCAAAGTTGGGCAGAAACTGCACAACAGACCCCTCAAAATGTAACAGTTTTCAATGGAAAAATTCCATGAATTGAATATGAATATTTAACTGAAATTAAACGAAATTTTCTAATAATTTAATAAATTTAATTTAGACAAGACAAACTTACAAAAACATTTTTTCTTAAGTTTAAATTTTAAGTAGTTTTCAGTCGAAAATCTGTTTTGAAGCAAAGTTAAAATGGCCGCCAAAAAAAAATGATGAGCTCCAAAAGAATTATTACTTTGGCTTTGAACTCACCTAGTATTAAAAAATATATGGTAAAAAAATTAAAAATGTTGAGCAAGAGGTCTGAGTGATTTGTAATGGATTGACCCTTCTATGTTATTTATAACCATTCTAGCTTATATAATTTCTCAGTATTTTTTCCCATTTAATATTTTATTTCTCAATTTATAGCAGCATCTCAAAACTCACTGAAAGTTAACTTTGATAGTTTTGCAAAATATTTCACAATCTATTTGCATCTTAGAAACAAATGAGTTTTTTCTTCAAAATTCTTCTACGTTATTTATAATGTATTAGCTTATGCAATTTCTCAATATTTTTATTTAATCTCAATATATGGTAGCACCTCACAACCCACCGACCAATAATTTTGATAAGGTTTTGTTAGTTTAAATCGGTTTGCGTCTTAGAAACAAATGATTTTTTTCTTCAAAATTTTCTTCTACATTATTTATAATGTATTAGCTTATGCAATTTCTCAATATTTTTATTTAATCTCAATATATGGTAGCACCTCACAACCCACCGACCGATAATTTTTGATAAGGTTCAATTTTGATAAGGTTCTGTTAGTTTCAATCTGTTTGCATCTTAGAAACAAATGAGTTTTTTTTTAAAAATTTACTTCTACGTCATTTATACTGTTCTTCCTCATGAAGTTTCTCAATATTTTATCATTTAATATTTTATTTATCAATTTGTGGTGACATTCTTCTACTCACTGACAGGTAACTTTGATAGTCTTTAGTGTTAGTTGGTACATATTTCAATCTCTTCCCATCCTGGAAACAAATAAGTATTATAGTTAAAATTTACATCTACATTACCTATAAATGTTCCAGCTTTTGTAAATTCTCCATATTTTTATCATTTAATATTTTATGTCTCAATTTTGATATTGTCGACCTAAAGCAAAATCACGAGTGTGCCATGTTTTTACCTATGAATGATTGAATATTTTAGTGTTAACAATAAGCCAAATAACAAGAACTTTTAACCTCTATATTATTTAAATTATTTCATTTTTATTGCTCAATTATATTATTGAGCAATAAAAATAAAATTATTTGTATTATTTTTACAAATTGGTAACATAACTAAAAGTTATCCCGTATCATTTGTATTATCTCAATAACAAATCAATCGTTAGGCTGTGTCCTGACTACAACATCAAATGCAACAAAACTTGGCGACTTGGCAGAGTCAGCCACATGCTATTGCATCGCTTGGCGCCCTTGGCGGTCGCCAAGTTTTGTTACATTTGTGGCATTTGATGTCGTAGTCGGGACACAGCCATAGTAAATCTTCCACCTGTTTCAGGATCGAAGTTTTGCTTGTCCAATGTGTTCAAAAACCTTCGGCAACCGTCGTAACCTCAGCTTGCACCTTCGTCGCCACGAGCAGGCTCGGGCAAATTTTACATGCACCAGGTGCGGACGCTCCTTCCTGGCCAAGTCTGACCACTTCTTCCACAACTGCGCTGATCCAAACGCCACTGGGTACGTACAACTCTTATTTAAATGAGTGTTGTGTAGACAGTGTTGTCACTCGATCAGGGTTTGAAGTTGGAATACTAAAGGTTAGCTCTAGCCACGGCCGGATTTCTAAATAGGTTAAGTAGGCAGTAGCCTAGAGCGGTGAATATTTTAGGGCGGCAAATTTTACGCCCAATTAAAGCGGCATTAGGCATAAAAAATTATTATAAAGATACAAATATTTTTAAGAAAGAAAACAAATAATATAAATCAATGCGTAAACCGTAAACGTATATATAGTACTAACTAATATTTCGTAGCAAACATGCTCGCGGCGAGGGCAATTGCACCCCCTCCTCCCGGATTTCAAAGTTGAAAAAAATAGTAGAACAGTTTAAAAAAATTCGCCTATTTCGCTTTCGATTTAGTGTGTAAAGGTACATAGATGACTATAATATGCAGGGATTAGAGTAACGCGTTACTTGTAACAGTTA
Source organism: Oedothorax gibbosus (assembly GCA_019343175.1). Classification (NCBI taxonomy): domain Eukaryota; kingdom Metazoa; phylum Arthropoda; class Arachnida; order Araneae; family Linyphiidae; genus Oedothorax; species Oedothorax gibbosus. The sequence goes on from CM033271.1 coordinate 44,754,885, forward strand.
CTTTTTTTAGGTAACGTCGGGTAACGCCGTTACATTTTCCAGAAAGTAACTGTAACTTTGTTACTTTTAGCGGTAACGAAGTAACGTAAAATTGCGTTACTTTTCCGTTACTTTCCGAAGGCTGTCTGATGCTTATTTTGAAATTCCACTCCTAAGAAATGAACATATATCTCCAATCTTTCGCATTCCCGAAATATGAGCTTTTCTTGGGAGGGAAAAAGCAAAATGCATTGTCCACTTTGGCTGCTAAAGGCGTGACGACTGCTTTCAGCCAGAATTGTTAAAGTACGAATGTTTCTCCTTGTCTGTTTCCTTTCCAAGTGTCACATTATAAGACCCGTAATTACAGGCTTCTACCGAAAAGAAGAGTTCTGAAATAAATCACGCTGACTGTCTAGCAGGTTGTCGTTCGGCATATTTCGACCAGTGCAAACTAACCCCTTTGTGTTGTCTGAACCTGAATGGTTCAACACTCTACAACAATGACCAACAACAAAGTGTGTGTGGGGAGAGAGGGCACGTTCACACCTATTTCTTGGATTGAACCAGGATTGAAATTAAATAAAAAAAATTATTACTTATAATTTCGGCATTTTGTTTGTGCTTATGTTTCGTTAATCGTGGTTTTCTTTGAAAAATAGTAAGATGGCTAAATTTCAATTTTTCTTATAACTTGAAATTTCAAAAAGTAACTGTGAATCGTTACTTTTCATATTAAGTAACTGTAACACGTTACTTTTCATATTAAGTAACTGTAACAGAGTTACTTTTTTGATTAAGTAACTGTAACTGTAACAGAGTTACTTTTTAAAAGTAACTTTCCAATCCCTGATAATATGTGTATCTATTTTAAACAGCACATCCCACACTATTTTGCAGCTAACCAGCTACCTTTCCCCGAAAGGGGAAAATATTATGACAGGATCGGCAAATCAATCGTAGCCTACAAGCGGCAAATATTTAAATCCGGCCCTGGCTCTAGTGCAATGATAATTCAACCAATGACAGGATGTCTAGCCATCTGGAATACCTAGAAGAGTCAGATATTTCTTTTGGTTTTTGAAAAGAAAGGGGAAATTTTCATTTTTTGGATGAAAAAAATTAGGTTTTAGAATATTCTTATGATTTTTATGTTATGGGGTTATAACTGCTAAATTCTTAAAAGACTACTGCAAAATAAAAATATAAATTTTGTAAAAATTTATTTCATTTTATTTCATTAAGTCAAAGTCTGACTTCTGCTCCGACAGGGTGCCACCTCCTCAATTTAGGCACATCATTTGCCTTAAAAGGTATATACACTGCTCAAAACAATTAGTGGAGCACTTTGTATACTTTTGTTTACCCTTTCAGTTCCAACTTCTTATTTTTTATTCTAAAAATCTAAAATTTGTGAAATAGATTCATTATACATCCACAATGAAATGGTAAAAAAAAACAGTTGAAAAAACTTAATTTTTTAACTAAAATTTAAGGGGGAAATATTGGAATCAAAACTTTTGAATAAATTATAACAATTTCTTCAAAACTTTATTAGTAAAAAAAAGGTAAAATATATTTTTAAACATCTAAGAATGCGAGCGTGAAGAAATTAGGGTAAATTTATTTCATAAAAATTTTTTTTTTGGGGGGGGGGGATTTTATTTTACCACGTTTTTCATATTTTCATTTAATTAAAACAAACATTATTGAATTCTTCAAATGACATGGTTCTTCCATCTAACGATAAATAAGTGCTAGCTTAACTTAGTGAGAAAAAAATCAGAAGCTGAAGGTACCAAATGGAATCATTGGGGGTGATAGCGTTTAAACCAAGCATTCCCCTAATTGTTTTGAGCAGTGTAGTTAAAAATTGCCTTATAAGGTAGATATATAGCTCCTTTCAAATATATTGCATATTCCCTTATTGAGTGGTAAGTCTTCAGTGTTTCACACCATAGTTTTTACTGTACTTATATAAATTATCATAATAATTGTTATTTTCATCAACAGAACTTCGCCCATCGCTTCAACAGACACAAACACCCCACCTGACTCCCCCCAACAACACATCAGCCCCTTACCCGACCCCAATCTACCCCCCGAAGAAATCGAAACCGTCGTCAAAAGAGAATCGTGCCAACTCCCTTGCGACGACATTCTGTCTTCCGAGGACGACCCGGAATCGTCGATAGTCGGTCAGTCGTTTTTGGGACCATTTTACCGACATTTGTACTTTTCCACCTCTCATCAGTCGGTTATACCGACTCTGAAAGGATTGCTGAATGTGTCTGGTGGTGAGGTTGATTTTAATAGAGTGGGCAAGACCAGTTAGCATCCTCAGTTTTTAGTTAGGTTTTTTATTTATTAAAGGTGCAAACAAAAGCAAATCCAGAAAGAATCCAACAGAGGACGACCCAGAATCGTCGATAGTCGGTCAGTCGTTTTTAGGGCCTTTCTACCGACATTTTTACTTTTCTACATCCCATCAGTCGGTCATACCAACGCTGAAAGGATTGTTGAATGTGTCGAGTGAGGTTGATTTTAACAGAGTGGGCAAGACCAGTTAGCATCCTGCTATGGTTTTTATTTATTGAAGTGCCAACAGAGGACGACCAGAATCGCGATAGTCGGTCAGTCGTTTAGGCTTTCTACCAATTTTACTTTTCTACATCCATCAGTCGGTCATACCAACTTGAAAGGATGTTGAATGTGTCGAGTGAGGTGATTTAACAAGTGGCAAGACAGTTAGCATCCTGCTATGGTTTTTATTTATTGAAGTGCAAACAGAAGCAAATCCAAAATCATTTGGGAGTGGGACTAATTCCTTGCAGAATAGTGCTACAAAGGGATTTATTGCCAGTAAATAATGTAACCTGTTTTATTGTCTTTTTAAGGACGACCCCGAATCGTCGATAGTCGGCTAGTCGTTTCTGGGACCATTCTACCGGCATTTGTACTTTTCCACATCTCACCAGTCGGTTATACTGACTCTGAAAGGACTGTTGAATGTGTCGAGTAGTGAGTTGATTTTAACAGAGGGGCAAGACAGTTACATCCTGTAGGTTTTTTTTATTAAGTGCAAAAGAAGCAAATCAATCATTGGAGTGGGTATTCTACGTTTCTACCGGCATTTGTGCTTTTCCCCACATCTCGCCAGTCGGTTATACCGACTCTGAGAGGACTGTCGAATGTGTCGAGTAGTGAAGGTTGATTTTAACAGAGTGGGCAAGACATGTTAGCATCCTCAGTTTTTAGTTAGGTTTTTTTTATTTAAGGTGCAAACAGAAGCAAATCGTAAATCAATTGGCAGTGATGTATATCTCTACAGTTTTTTTAGCTGTGAAAATATATTTTAAAACTGAAGAGCTTAGTCGAAGAACATGGTATAGGACAAAATGGTAAAAATGAGCTTTAAAGTTTTTTATTTGCGCTTAGATCTGTTGAAAACGGTGCTTGGTAAAAAATATACTTAACTTAAAGTTTATGAAAGAGGCGAAACTTGTTACCTTTAAAAGCGGGAATAATCTGTTCAGTCACAGAAAATCTCAATTTTTTCCGTCACATTCTTCCACTAAGGTCTTCAATTGTTCTTTCTTGTTGCATATTAGTTATTACCAACACTAAAACTAACTGGTGGCAATATCGATACTAAAAATATTGTTAAATGTATCCAGGGTTGCCACGGTTCTTGAATACCTTGAAAAGTGCTTGAAAAAAACGTTGATTTTCAAGGTTTTGAAAGTGCTTGAAAAACACTATCAACATTGAAAAGTCCTTAACTTTTTGGCCCGACGAATTTATCTTGAAGTAACCGTTTTTTCGTCTTCTAAGGCTGTTGCAAATGTTAATTTTGGCTTCATTAACAACACTTTTTCAATGTGAATCAATTCCTATTTTACTTTTTGATTTATTGCTTACGTATAATCCAAGAAAGCAGAACAAGTGATTTTAGATGGATTTTATTAAATAACTAAATGGTTATTACACATAACTTCATTATATAACACTTAACTTCATTTGAAAGTTAGAGAGCTCTTATTCGTTTTCTAAATGAATGTTTAAAAACTATTGTGAAATTAAGGTGTTGAATTTTTGAATATAAGGTCCTTGAAAATGGAGAAATATATCCTTGAAAAGTCCTTAAATAGTCCTTGGTTTTTTTTTACCAAAAAGTGTGGCAACCCTGCAGTATCAAGTTAACTCATCAAAGCCCAAATTAATTGTACTATTATTTTTTAAACAACTGGCTTGTTTCAAGTGAAATGTTTCCTTCCAGCTTTTATTCATGTACTTCCTTCTATTGGTGCTCTGTTCTTTTGACATTAATTCACCACGAGCTTGAGAAAGAGTTTATTTTTCATTCAGCATTTCTGTTGTCACTCAAGAACTGAAACATGCCCATTACAAAAACACAGAAAAATATCCTAGACATGCCCAAAATCTGTTATGGATAGTTTAAACAATTACCAAGCCTACAAGTGCAACGCAGAAATGTTTTAGGATAACTGGGAATTAAAAAAATATGCTTTTATGGTTGCAGCAAGTGGTTACGACCAGTTAGTATTATTGTCTAACTGTTTTCTTTTTTTTAAGCTGGAGCGAATTTAAAAATCGTTTGTAAATTGTATTATGTGCAACATTAATTTTTTTTATTGGCTTTGAAAGGTCAATTTTTTTTTTTTTTGTCACCTGCTGGTTGGTACAAAATGAAGAATTTTCCGCAGTTATAAGAGATATAATCTAATGGGGGTGACCTTCAGACATATATATGACATATTATAACTTAACCCTGTCTCTCCTTAATCTTATATTTTTTAAACTTAATAACTTAAATTACCTTTTTCATATATCCTTAATATCACTTAGTACAGTAAACTCCCGTTTATCCGGAATGCTAAGGAAATCGACTCTTCCGGATAATCGAATTTTCCGGTTAATCGGAAGTCGCCAAATAGTGTTACCAAAAATGCCGATTTTTTCGGAAAATACGAGATAATGGCTGTATCTTATATGCAAATAGGCGATGTTGCATTTATATTAATATATAATAAACTACAATATTTTGATTAAAAAATATTAATATATTTATTAATTAAGAAAAAAATCAATCGTTACTTTCAAATGCTAAAAATCTAAATACATAAATCGTCCAACCCATGGTCTAAAACCAGTAGGATATTTTAAAATGTAACACTTTTTGCGCCAAATGTTGTCACCAAACGAAATGTTTTCTTGGAAAAAAAAATCTGAAAAGTTTTTGGCGAGAAATCGCAATTTTGGCGAAAAATATTCAATTTTATCGCTAAATTCCGTCGTCAAATCGGAGTTTGAAATTTTCCGGATATTTGAGCTTTCCGGTTAATCGAGAGCCGGATAAACGGGCTTTTATTGTACTTTAACATCCCAACCACAACCTGTCAGCGACAAACAGTCGCCTAGGTCAATCGTTCCCTTTGAAACTGTTTAGTCATCGCATTTTAAAGTTGACCTTTTCAAACTTTCTCATAACTCTGATTGGTCAGTGGAGGAGGGCTTGAGATTTTTCGCCATTTTTGTGAGCATTCGGTCACACTCTCTCGTCGACTGCAGACAACAAATCAATCGTCTCCTGATGACTAGCTGTTAAATAAAAGTCTTTAATTACACCGAAGTTTCCCTGTCGACTTATTTTACATGTATGTAATGATTATACCATGGCTGGCTATGGAACAGCAATGGTTTTGGATATGCCTCTGTTTGTCAGCTTTTTTTATTGTTGAAGTGTTTTTTATAAAGTGCTCATAATTGTACCTCAAAATCCATATGAACATAGAAAATAGACATATGCGTTGCTCAAGGAACTGTAGATTAAATGCCATAGCTTTGTGTTAGTAACAGTCAGAGGTTAAAAAGTAGTATTAAGTTATATTTTATTTGATTACTATGTTAACTTAGTCGAAAAATGTCTAAAGTCACATCGGCCTTTCTTTCTGCTTAATAGATCAACCATCGATCGCTTTGTAGTAAGCCTAAAAATACATTCTCTGTGAATTATTTGACGTGATTCTAAAGTGGAGTTTGTATAAGCTTATTACATCAACTTGTCGACTTTTTGACTCTCTAAAAACTAACAAGTAGGTTTGTAACAGAATCTGTCACTTAACCTGCTTCCACACTACAGTTGTGTTTAACAGGTAAAAAGGCGCCAAACACAGCATTAATTCTATATTAAACATTTACATGCTAAATTTGGCTAGTTTCATTTATTTTATTTTGAAAATTCAATAATTATTACTTTTCGTTTGCAAAAAATAATATATATTTCAAAGAATAAATATGTAATATTCCCTCGCTTTTAAATAGAATGAAAATATTTCATATCAACGTACAAAGAATCTTGTAGTGAAGTATATTTGACGTCATTTCAAACCGATCAATGTCGCAAAAATAAACTTATCTTAATTTATTATCTAAAAGAATTACAATTTCTCGAGCGATTGTTGCGAATGGCAATAGTGATTAAATTCTAATAAAAATGGCCACTTATGCTTTTTAAATGAGCATTCAATTTTGCAGTTTTTTAAATAATTGAAGTACTTCGAATTTGAATTCTTTTCTGAATTTTTCAGTGTATTCTAATTTCGATGCGCTGAATTTTTTGACGTATCACACTTGTCCGTAGCATTTGTAGTTTGGGCTATGAAAGTGGATGACAGACAGACGGACTGAACGATTATAATACCTTCCACTTTTTACGTTATAAACGTAGTATGGAAGCTAAAATTACAACATTGTACTATAATTACAAAGAAACGACAATCCTACATAAGAATCATTTAAGATTATATTTTATATAGTTCAACCAACTTTTTCAATCATACATTCATTAAAAAAACTTTTTTCTAACTTTCTGTTTGCAGGAATTTGATTATAACTAAATACTACTTTTTACTTTCTAATTGTTACTAACATTTAGCTATGGAATTTAATCTTCATTTATCAGAACAACACATATGTCTATTGTCTATGTTCATATGGATCATTTCTTCAATCACTGCAAATATTTTTACCCCCAACGGTTTTGTATAAAAAATGCTTTATTCAATCTATTTCATGACTTTTAGACGATTTCTGTTCATCTGCTTCTATAACTAAAACACTTGGTTACAGTTTCATATTTAAGTACAATAATGTGGTACTTAAACATATTTTTTACATTGCATTTATTATCATCAGAATTATTTATTTGATATATAAAAAGCTATTTGTCTAGTTATCTAGTCATATTTTTTATTATTATTGTTAACTGTGTAGATATATTTATTGATTTTGTATGATTTTTTTAGACTGCATTGTAAAAAGCACATTTAGTTTTGCGACATCTGAAAACCAGTTGCTGTTGTAAGTGATATATAAAATAAGCAATAAATATAAATAATGCAGATGACATGTATACACAAAGTGAATGTATTTTTATAATACGGAGGATTAAATTGTTATTAGTGAAGTTATTAGTTTTCTTTTAATTGTATTAATATTAAAATTCCACTTAATTTTGTAGGAACAAAATGTTAAAGAAATTTTTAGATACGATACATTGCTAAATACATGTATTTATTGAATAATTAACAGAATTAGTAACAATTCGAAAACAGTTTTGTTTTGGTTATACATAAAAACTCTTTCTTGTACTAAACCTTGTATACTTCAAAGTGTAGCTCTAGCGTGATGTTGATTCAACCCAATCTAGTGTTATGTTAATTTAACCAAACCAAAAAATTGTATGCTTATGTTTTATTGTATTATACGTTATACATCGTTAAAATACCTATTTATCTTTACTAGTTTTGTTATTTGTATTTGCGTTAAGCATATATAAATAAATAATAAACATCACTTTATATATACAACTATTATTATTCATTAAAATTCATATTTTTAAACAGTCATTAATCATGTTTTTTTAATTTTAAATGATCTTGCACCGAATAATTTACAGACATTAATAATTATTCTATTAAAATATAAAAAAGTTGTAAAATCCTGCATTTATTACCAAATGTAAATAATGATCAACCTTGTTCCATGAAAAAATTGTATCTGTTATACATATTTAAAAGTTTTTTTATGTGCTGAATTTTTTTTTTGTATTTTTCATATATATGCTGTGCATTATATATTATACTGTAGTTGTATAAAGAGTTTTGAATACTTTGAATTGTTTTGAGTGTGTTAATGTTTTTAATTCTGTCTTTTTTTAACTTTCAATTGCCAAATTTGAAACATAACGTAATGAAAGTATTGCGATGGGTCGAAAATCTAAAATGGAGATTTTGGTGTTTTCTACATGTTTTGGCGGGTGCTGATCCTAAAGAAAGTGGTTTTCGAACATAGGTCAGACTGTCTGTCTGAAACCACTCTACGGTCTATTTTTTGTCGTGTCCATGAGAGTCGAACTCTATATTTGTCCGTGAATTTTGATAATTTCTTCTACGACTTGCTTGATGTTGTCTCCATACGGATCTAGCATAGTCGGCAGTACTCCAATCTTTCTCAGGCTGGCGCTCATAGCCGGACACTCATAGATGTGAGTAGGCGTAAGCTGTGTATCAGGACAATGTTCACAGCTTCTATAGATCTTCTTGCCATCTATCTTCATACCCCTGTGGTGTCCGGTTCTCAGCCTAGTTATGGTTTTAAGAGTAGATCTGTTCGCAGTTATTTCAGAGAGAAGATGTTTGGTCTGAATGGATTTTTCTCGAAGCTTATATCTGGCCACTGCATTCGCATCCTGAAGAGAAACATACGGTCTACTGCTTGAACTAAAAGAGCTAAATCTTCCTATTTGGTACATGAGTTCCTAGTACTTGTCTGACGTCATAAGATTTTCGAGAAAATTGCCTATACGCAAAAGGTAATGTCATAGATCTTTTTTTTTTTATTTTAAAGGAATATCTTAAACACAACAAGTAGGTTTGTAACAGAATCTGTCACTCAGCCCGCTTCCACACAGCCTTTGTGTTCAACAGGAAAAATGTCGCCAAACACAATATTAATTCTATTCTAAACCTTTAAATGCAAAATTTGGGTCTTTTCATTTATTTTATTTTGTAAATTCAATATTTATTTCTTCAATAATTATTATTGTTTGTAAAAAATAATTTATATTTCAAAGAATACATTTGTAATATTCCTCTCTTTTAAACAGAACAAAACATTTCATATCAACCTACAAACAATCTCTTAGTGAAAAATATTTGACACCATTTCAAACTGATTGATGTCGCAAAATAAATTTCTTTTAATTAATTATTTAAAAGATTTAAAGTTTCTCGAGTGATTGTTGCGAATGGCAATGGTGATTTAATTCTAACAAAAATTCTTCTTCTTATGCTTTTTAAATGAGCATTCAATTTTGCAGTTTTTTAAATAATTAAAGTACTTCGAATTCGAATTTTTTTCTGAGATTTTCAATGTCTTCTAATTTTGATGCGCTGAATTTTTTGATGTATCACTCTTGCCTGTAGCATTTGTAGTTTGGGCTATGAAAGTGGGTGACAGACAGACGGACTGAACGATTGTAATACCTGCCACTTTTTACGTTATAAACGTAGTGTGGAAGCTAAAATTGCACACACCATTCGTTTTTATAGTGTAAGAAAATATTGTATTGTTCAAAACAAATGTAATTACAGAAGGACCTAAAATGGAAAACAATACCGCTGGCACTCACGACGTATAAACACGCCCGTATATTAAAATCTTAATTATTTAATCAAAGTTTTCAAATTTAAAAGAAAAAAATATATATTACACATCAAGATATTAAATATTTCCCTCATGAATTCTAAAATTTATTAGAACAAAAAGTTATGAAATTGAAAAATTGACAATAAATGGAGCGAATCTTCCCATCAGTGAATCATTGAATGATGACGGGACAGATGTAACTTTCCAGACGTGACAGATGAAAAGATTGCGTTCTGTCCGTCCGTCTACCTGTAACCTGTCTGAAAATGTCCTCAAACAAATGTCCTTGTCTACACTTTCGAAAAAATAAACCATGAACAGTACATAAAATACCAAAAAAAAAAACTTAAAAAGAAAATATATAACACATAAAGATATTAAATATTTCCTTCATGAATTCAAAAATTTATTAGAACAAAAAGTTATGAAATTGAAAAATTGACAATAAGTGAGCTACAGACTTCATATTTGGCACACGAGTTCCCAGTAACTGTCGGACCTCTCATAATCAGGTTTTAAGAAAATCACTCCTCTGCAAAAGATAGTACTTTTTAGGCTTGAGAAATATTGAAATTTCCTGATAGAGTATAGGGCTGGGGAGCCTAGTCGGTTAGGCACTCGCCTAGCATGCGAAAGGTCCCAGGTTCGGGTCCGGGCATCGCCAAAATAACTGCCGACCTATAAACGGCCCGTGCAGCCAAAAAAATATCTGACGAATAATACCCCGTGTAAGGGAGTGCACGTTAAATATCCTTCAAATTCCTAACGCAGCGTACGATGTCGCCCTTAACGGTTGAGTTGGGTGCCTATTCAGGTGTCGGCTCGTCACTTGACTGTGGTTCTAAAATACGACGCCCGTTGCCAATAGCCCTCGTGTAGCTCTAGTGCGACGATAATTCAAAACTAACCTAACCTTTAAATGATTTATTGTGTGTGAGCAGTGGAAAAGTCGTGTAGTGTTACATACTTATACTTTTCACATATTAATTATTCACAAAGATTACTTTTAAGGGGGACCGGGGGTCTCCAAAGCAAAGGGCATCAGTGTTAATCCTATGGAGAAAAAAATTATTTTCTCAGCCGCATTTCTCCGGCTGTATTGAATATTTTTGCAAGCGGATTTTTTTTGTGCGATAAATGTAGCTGACTTACAGGTCCCGACCTTCCCACTTTTTGAAATGGGTTCGAATATTCTTTTTTTTTAATTTTCAATAAATAATTTTACACAAAATATTCGAAGCAATTTCAAAAAGTGGGAAGATAAGAGACCTGTAAGTTATCTACATTTAAAACTAAAAAAACCGTTTGTAAAAATATTCAATACAGCCGGAGAAATGTGGCAGAGAAAATAGTTTTTTTCCCATTGGATTAACACTGAGGCACTTGAGTTTGGAGACCCGCGATCCAGCGCGCCCATTCCCCCTTAAAGTTGGACCACCATATGAAGGGCCTAGCTGCAAAACTCGAATTCCCCAAAGTATAATTAAGTTATAGGGTCCAGCGCGACCATTGGCCACTTTTGACAATCATAAATTCAATTGGATAAAGTCTCCAGTGAACAGGCCCTATAACTTTGTATACCGGAGAATGTGAATTTTGCAACTGCATTGTTATGAAATAAATAACCCATTTTCAGGCTTCTGTAGTGAGTTCTGGAGAGAAAATTAAATCATTAACTATCAATTCATATATTATAATGTATTTTATTTATAAAGATTATTATTATTATTTAAAGTAAAATTTTTAATCACAGTGAGCTTTTGTATACCAAGTATGAATAACTTTGAAAATAATTCCATATTTGCTGTTTTGCATATTTGCTGTTAATTACAATCAATTATTTAAATTCATCATCATTTATTCAATTCAATCATTTATTCCATTTAAACATTTATTCCATTCAATCATTTATTCCATTCAATTATTTATTTAATCCAATCATTTATCAATTTAAACAATTATTTGGTGCAGTTAATAACTGTTTTTTTTTCTGGTGTAAAATTATAAATATTTTTTTGCCTGCATGATTTTGTTGCAGGTTGCAAAAAATACTTAGTTATAAATATCTTCAAAATTTAGAAAAAAAACATAATTTTGATATTAGTACATTATTATTCATTAACTTTTTTAATGGTTTAACTTTAAACCCTCAACATCAATTAAAATATCTGTTACTTTATGCAGGAGAAAATGAGTTTGAATTACGTTGAATTTTTTTTAAATAAACTATTTTTTGGTTTGATATATATATATATTTTGGATGCTTTTATCCTGGAGCTCTCACTCCTGACTAAGGCCCTGATTTTCTTAGTGCAAATTCAACAAATCAAAATATGAAACATTAGATTAACTTTTATTTCATCCTATCTACCCTAGATGGCGCCACGAGTCCAAACCCAACACTGCGACGTAATCTCTCCCGACCAATCAAATAGCCCAACACAAATCGCGCCGCCAAAAAAACTGCCGCGTCTTTTGCGTCATCAGCATTTTCCAAAACACAACCATTTTGAGATCGCCCTCAGTCGCAATAACAAGTCGAATTCTACACGTGGATTTGTTTTGATTGTTTGTCATCGCTTTTTAATATCGTTCTATCGAATTTAACACAACCAAATATCGACAAAATGGCTGTCAAAGGATGCATGGCGTGTATCAAGTATATGGTGCTGATTGTCAATTTCGTGTTTTGGGTAAGCTTTTTCTTTTTTTAGAATGTTTTTGGGTGTGATGATGAAGATCGTCTGACTTGTTGAAAAAGCGTGGGATTTTTTTTCGTTCGTGTGTGTAGGTCATTAGCGAAACAGGTTATATGCAATCTAAACGATCTTTAGGGTGTAACTTCGTATTCGATATTGCATATTGTGTTTATAATCGCAAATTATGAATTTCTCTTTCGAAAAATATTATGTTTGTACATACGTTAGTATATGTCATAGAGTTAGGTATATGTATGTCGATTTTTTTTCTTTTTCAAAATTCAGTCCAAATATGTTTATTATTATTTTTATGAATGTCTTATACAAATTTCTTTTTGGTATTTGAAACTTTTTAAATGTCTTTTTATAAAAAAAAATTATTATTAATTTTCAAGAAATCCTTCATATTTTGACATCCATAACATAATGTCGTCATTAATTTCGACTTAGTAAACATACGTAAAACACTTACGTATAATATGGGGGGGCTGAGGAGCCCAGTCGGTTAGGCACTCGCCTAGCATGCGGAAGGTCCCAGGTTCGGGTCCGGGCATCGCCAAAATAACTGCCGACCTATAAACGACCCGTGCAGCTAAAAATGTCCGACGAATAATACCTCGTTTGGAGAGAGTGCACGTTAAATATGCTCCAAAGTCCCAACGCTGCGTGCGATGTTGCCCTTAAAGGTTGCGCTGGGTGCCTACTCAGGTGTCGGCTCGTCACTTGACTGTGGTTCTGAAATACGACGCCCGTCGCCAATAGCCCTTGTGTAGCTCTAGTGCGACGATAATTCAAACTAAACTAAACCTACGTATAATATATTTTTAAAACCGATTTATTAGAACAAAAATTTCGCCTGACAGAATTTTTTTTCCGAGCATCTTCGTGCTTTTCTAGTATCTTTTTCCTGTACATAGTAATACACTTATTACTATGGTTCATTGGCTCATAAAATGACTTGTAATAAACAAAGGTCATTGACTGATATTGTATAATGAGTAAAGATAATAATATTCATTGTTTGTTTTTTTACGAACCGATGTTATTTCGCGTGGAACTTTTTTTTATACTGATTTATATCAGATTTAATACCAAGTCATACTAGCAATGGACCATCTTTTGAATGACAACTTAAAATTCTTCAAGTCATAATAATTATGGCGTTTGCCATCGCCGTGAAATCTAACTATGGGGGAAATCCATCATAGAAATGACGTCAAATCACACCCCTTAGCACTTTTCCTAGCTTGAGCCCGAACGACCGCGGGTCTCCAAACCAAAGTGCCTCTGTGTGAATCCAATAGAGAGAAGAAAAAAAATTCTATGCCCCATTTTTCCGGCTGTATTGAATACTTTTACCATGACTTTTACATTCGATACCCAGTCAGTAAGGCGCTTGCCTTGGACGTCCAAGGTTAGGGTCCGGAAATTGCAAAATTTTGCCGACTTTTTATAGTCAGTGCAGTTAAAGAGTCCCCGTGTTGAGGTTGTGCATGTTAAATATTCTCCTAAGTCCCCGTGCCGCTTACGATGTCGATCCTAAAGGTTGCTTTGGGTGCCTACTAAGGTCGTGGTTCTACAATAGCTCCAATAGCCTTCGTGTAGAGCTCTAGTGCGACGATATTCAACCCCAACCTTATGTCCGTTACAATTACATTATTGTATTGCAATTTTTTTTTGGAGGAAGCTAACCCCCTTCCTAGCGCATTTCCAAGCTACATGTCAGTGTCTACTGTGACCAGTGAATCTTGAACCGTTTGCGTTCTATTTATCTATATTGACCAGTGAATCTTGAACCGTTTGCGTTCTATTTATCTATAATTGAAAAGCTTAGTGGAAGAACGTGCTAATTGACAAAAAGATGAAAACGAGAAAAATGAGCTTTAAAGTTTTTATTTCGCACTCAAATCTGTTGAAAACGGAACTTGCAAACCGTAAAAAATGTACTAAACTTAAAGTTTATGAAAAAGTGGAAACGTATTATCGTTACAGAAGTTAGTATTATGATCATCAACACAAAATCTCAATTCTTTCAAAAATGTCACTTAGCACGTTCTTCCACTAAGCTCTTCAGTTATGCCCGTTTGCGTAATATTTATTCTGTAATTATGCGCGACGTGTTAGCATTATTTATTGATGAAGAAAAATGCAAATAATAATATTCACGACAGGGAGAAAATAGTAAAACCATGAAGTTGGAAATTCATGTATCTACAAATTTAAAAGGTACAATTCCAATGTAACAACACATTTCCGAGGGCCTCTTCAAAATGTGTGTAAGGTAATCCCTATTATGGAGATTGCCTCCCTCCAGTGGCGGCTCGTGGCATACAGCAAGTACAGCCAGGCTGAACCTAAATATTCAGTTCAAAACAAAATCCCTAATCCGATCATGTAATTTTTATCCATTATTATAATTTTTCAAAGGAGCGCATTTTTTAATACAACGATTTCACGCCAAAATTGAAAATTTCCCTCAAATAGTGGGATTGATAAAAGGTACCTATTTTTGTATCTAATGAGTTGCCTGCTAATAATCCAATCCTACTGACTGCAGCCCGTGAAGAGTAATGAGAGAAGGGCTGCAGGACGCGAGCCTGGTTGCCATGACGGCGAAGAATATGCATTGCTTAATTCACGTACAATTAAATGGATTAAGGCGCGGAGTGCTGCCCAGCCTAGAACGATATTACCAGGGATTGGAGTAACGCGTTACTTGTAACAGTTACTTTTTTTAGGTAACGTCGGGTAACGCCGTTACATTTTTCAGAAAGTAACTAACTTAGTTACTTTTAGCGGTAACGAAGTAACGAAAAATTGAGTTACTTTTCCGTTACTTTCCGAAGGCTGTCTGATGCTTATTTATAAATTCCCCTCCTAAGAGAGAAGGGAACATTTCGCATTCCCGAAATCTGAGCTTTTCTTGGGAGGGAAAAAGCAAACTAGCATTGTCCACTTTGGCTGCTAACGGCAGCCAGAGTTGTGAAATTGTTTCGTTAATAATGATTTTCTTTGAAAAATGGTAAGATGGCTAAATTACAATTTTTCTCATAACTTGAAATTTCAAAAAGTAACTGGGAATCGTTACTTTTCGTACTAAGTAACTGTAACGTGTTACTTTTCATATTAAGTAACTGTAACGGTAACAGAGTTACTTTTTTTCTAAGTAACTGTAACAGAGTTACTTTTTTAAAGTAACTTTCCAATCCCTGGATATTACGCTTTTCGGCTGCAGAATTCGCTGATTTGATTGGTGGTTACCAAACACGTGTTAGGCCATGTGTAATGATGATGGGGGAATCAAGAATTTGAGCTCTTCAGCGTTCAAACGATTATTATTTTTCGGTGTGTACGGGATTGCTTTTGTTTCTTGTTTTAATGTTTTCTTTGTTCTTTATTAAAAAATGGATCCCCGCTATGATAAAATATACTTAAAGTAATACACTATTTTTTTAAGTAAGTTTTTCTATAATTTTATATACTTTTTTATTATATACTTCTCAATTTATGCTCAGCTAACTAAAGTTTGTGTGTGGAGGGGGGTGTCGCGTTTCCTCGGCTGCACCAACATTTTTGATAACGGGCCGCCACTTCCTTCCTCCGACCCCCATAAAAAATAAGATTTCCAACCTTGTGAAGTATCAGGTTCATATATACCTGAGACCATCAGAACATAGAATAAACTTATTACTATGGTTCATTGACTCAAAAATGACATGTAATGACAAAAGTCATCGACTGATATTGCATAATAAGGAAATATCATGATATTCATTGTTTGTTTCTTTACGAATCCATGTTACCTCACAACCTATAAACGGCCCGTGCAGCCAAAAATGTCCGACGAATAATACCCCGTGTAGAGGGAGTGCACGTTAAAATACGCTCCAAAAGTCCCAACGCTGCGTACGATGTCGCCCTTAACGGTTGCGTTGGGTGCCAACTCAGGTGTCGGCTCGTCACTTGACTGTGGTTCTAAAATACGACGCCCGTCGCCAATAGCCCTCGTGTAGCTCTAGTCACTAGTGCGACGAAAATTCAAACTAAACTAAACCATGTTACATCATGCGGAATTTTATTTAAGTAGTTTTTATATCAATATCAGATTTGGTACCATGTCATACTACAATATTTTGAATGGTAGCTTAACATTCTTGACAAGTCACAGCAATTAACGCGTTCTATTGCCGTGCAATGTGTCGTATAAATGGCATTATCACATCACGATCACACCATGTAATTCCCAAATTGTACCAAGTGTTCCAAAGGCCAAGCGACTCCGGAGCACATCCTTGAATGCTTGGGAGTCGATAAAGAAGATCTTCTTGAGCGACCATTGTTGGTTATTGATTTCTTGATAGTGTGCAATATCATAGACCTGGTCTAGCTCTGCTGGGCAACAGGGATCAGCAACAACAACAACACCATGTTATAGCGTGAAAATTAAGTAAAACTTTTTTTCAATGGGGACACTAAACTAAGATTTTCTTAATTATTTCGTTGATTCACGACTGAGTGTGTTCAAGTCCAACAAACACGGCTTTTTTCTTATGTCCATAGAGGGCTGGGGAGCCCAGTCGGTAAGGCACTTGCATTGCATGAAGGTCCCAAGTTCGGCCCGGGAATCGCCAAAATATATGCCGACCTATAAACGGTTTGTGCAGCCAAATAATCCGACGAATAATACCCCTTACCAGGGATTAGGAATGGAATTTATAAATAAGCATCAGACAGCCTTCGGAAAGTAACGGAAAAGTAACGCAATTTTTCGTTACTTCGTTACCGCTAAAAGTAATTAAGTTACAGTTAGAGTTACTTTCTGAAAAATGTAACGGCGTTACCCGACGTTACCTAAAAAAAGTAACTGTTACAAGTAACGCGTTATTCCAATTCCTGCCCCTTACAGAGGGAGTGTATGTTAAATATGTTCCAAAATCCCGACGTCACGAACGATGTCGCTAAAGACTAATAAAGGTTGCGTTAGGTTACTACTCAGGTGTCAGCTCGTTACTTGACTGTGGTTCTTAATTATGACGCACGCCGCCAATAGCCCTCGTCTAGAGTGCGACGATAATTCCAACAAACCTTTATGTCCGTTACAATTATATTAATATAGTGCAATATTATTTTTTTAGGGGGCTAACCCTTTTCCTAGCGTTTTTCTTAGCTGCATATCAGTGTTTACAGTGAATCTTGAGCGTTTTCATTCCATTTACTCTATAATTATGCTGGACGTGTTTGCTTTATTTATTAATGAAAAAATTCAAATATTCACGAAAGGGGGGGGGGGGGTAAATAGTAAAACCATAAAGTTACAAATTCGTGTACTTACAAATGTAAAACCTACGATTCCAATGTACCAAAAAATTTTTTGAGGGCCCCTTATAAATTTGTATATCCCTAACACTCTTAAAACAAAAGAGTGAAATCCACTCCTATCGGGGAAGTGCATTTTCGGCACCCGAAAGGAGTGGAAATTAACTCAGACTGAGTTAAAACCGCTCGTTTTAAGAGTGTAGGACGTAGATTGTTTTCTTTTATTTCTTTTACCCACTCCGCAAAAAGAGTGAAATCCACTCCTATAGGGGAAGTGCATTTTCGGCACAGAAAGGAGTGGAAATTAACTCAGACTGAGTTAAAACCGCTCGTTTTAAGAGTGTAGGACGTAGATTATTTTCTTTTATTTCTTTTACCCACGCCGTTAAAAGAGTGAAATCCACTCCTATCGGGGAAGTGCATTTTCGGCACCGGAAAGGAGTGGAAATTAACTCAGACTGAGTTAAAACCGCTCGTTTGTTTTAAGAGTGTATTATACGGCCTATTCCTTGATTGCCCCCCCCCCCCCCCCATTAAAAGTAAGATTTCCAACCGTGTGAATTATCAGGTTCACGGTCTTGCAACATTAACCGGCCGCGTAATTCGATTTGAAACAATTCGAATTTCATTATCAAAATGGGAAAACTGTGTTTTAATGTTGCCATCTGTTTGGATCTTTTCCAGGGAAATACATTCCAAATTGACCCAGTTTTTTTTAACTTCAAATTCAGCCCGTTCACCGAATTAATGCAACCTTAATCAAGAACACATGCGGTACATTAAGTTTGGTTTTTGCTTTAAAATTGCCACATCATTGTCTAATATTGGAACCGGCCTTTAAAATTTTCCAAAAGTACCCTTTCATTTTGTGAATGGGTTTCGCGTAATGTAAGAAAGAAGAATTAAGAAAATGTAAGAAATCGAATTTTGTAATAAAAGATAACAATTAATTGTTGATTTTAGATAATATAATAAAATGTAACTTGTTATAACATTAATTAATATGCATAACCGATTGAATTCATCAAACTTTCTCCATCTTTAAAATATTCTATACTCTGTTAAAAATTAGGCACTTTGTTTCACCAAAAATATGGTTCCTAGTAGCTGCAACGGCTGTGTGGTGAAACGTTAAACCATATTTTTGGTATTCGGTTGAACCATTTCCCAGGTTTTTGTTTCCAAATCCAGAAAAATGGTTCAACCAAACACCGAAAAAAGGTGAAACATTTCACCACACAGCCGTTGCAGCTACTAGGAACCAATATCATGCTGAAACCAAGCACAAAATTTTTAACAGTGTAGTGCTTTCGATGTGACGATACATTTATTTGACCTTAAAACTGACCTTCCTTTTTTTGCATCATTATCGACGATCAAGGTCATTTCATGACCTACAGGGCCACGCAACCTCTGTATTTTGTTCGTTAAATTATCAGGGATTTAAAAAAAAACCTAACACTCTTAGATCAGTTTAAATGTATAGAAAACCAGCCTATAAAAATAAACTTTACTTTCCACAAACACATTTTTTACCCCTGGTCATCATAAAAAGGAAACTTGGGAAGGAAATGTGTCATTAGGGCATTGGATTATGTTTTTTATTATTTAAACAAGATTTCACTCGAAAACCTGTATGAAAATGATGCTCACTGTTAATAGTTTAGTTGTATATATTTGTTATTTTTTTATAAACTAATTTTACACTATCGCTTAAAATATTGTCAATATACTAATTTTCTAACCGTCCACACACACACACACCAAAAATATTTCACCTGCGTCATAAATTGTTAAATTATACACCTTTAAAAATGCCGATAAAATTTTATTTTCAACCGAGAGACGGCATTACTATTTTGATTCGATTTCGTGAAATTTCCGTCAAGTGTATAATACATCAAATCGCAAGGGAAAAATAGACATTACGTACACTGCTCAAAACAATTAGAGGGACGCATGGTATAAACCCTTTCACCCCCAATGATTCCATTTGGTATCACCAGCTTCCGATTTTTTTCCTCACCAAGTTGAGATCGCTCTTATTTATCGTTAGATGGAAGAATCATGTCTTTTGAAGAATTAAATAATGTTTGTTTTAAATAAATGAAAATATAAAAAACATGGTAAAATAAAATTCACTCCCAAAAACTTTTATGAAATAAATTGACCCTAAATTCTTTACGCTTGCATTCTTAGATGTTTAAAAATTGATTTTACCTTTTTTTTACAAATAAAGTTTTGAAAAAAATATTGTTATAATTTATTCAAAAGTTATGATTCCCATTTCCCCCCTTGAATTTTAGTTTAAAAAATAAAGATCCCCCCTCCCTGTTTTTTACCATTTCATTCTGGATTCATAATGGATCTATTTCACAATTTTTAGATTTTTATAACAAAAAAAGAAGATGGAACTGGACGGGTAAACAAAAGTACGCAAAGTGCTCCCCTAATTGTTTTGAGCAGTGTATTAACAAATGCCTAAATATTTCTTTGACTATTATAACATTCTCTATAAAAAAAATTACTTCGAAACAAAATATAAGTCTCAAAAGTAATTTTGGCGACCTTATAAATAACCGGCATAACTTTTTTTTTTGACCTTTTAATAAACAATGTAGTCCCTCATCTTATGTTAATATGTCACGTCATTAAGGCCAGCCAAATTGAAAGTGCTCTAAGAATAGATAGAAGTGAAAAAAATAATAAACTAATTGTTATTGTTCATTCGTTTGATAAATGAAAGGGTATATTCTTTAATCAAATAGTTAAACCATGTGGATCAATTTTGAAATTTGATTAGCTGCTAAACTTTTGTCCTACTGCTTTTTTCCAGACCGAACTCAGTAACAAAATGAAATAGTTTCTGTTTACTCAATTTATATTATCAATGTTTCTTTTATATAATTGTATATGAGCATGTTTCACGTCTTGAGTGGCATCAGTTCTACGGTAATGAAAATAAGGTCTTGATTCTTAAATTAATGCAGAGGACGTGGCTTACATGTCAAACCACCAATGAAATTCAGGAATGATCTAACGTCACTTCAAAAAGAGATATTGACATCCAAAGCTTTAATGTATTAATAATAATTGCCATGGAAACGAATGAACAATTGAGCCGCGGTAGCTCAGTCGTGTGAAGCGTCGTGCTCGCATCGGAAGGGTTGTGGGTTCTGTCCTCGGCGGTGCTCGCAATTCTGATGGCTGCTGGGTCGGCGCTTGTATTCGGCTAAAGACCGCCGTGTTGCTAATGGTGGCTGGGGCACGTTAAATATGTCGTGGTCACAAAGTCCTTCATGTTCCCATACCAAATTAATACCTCTGGGGGTACCAAATCAGGGGGTTATCGGCCTTTGACCTGGTTCAAAATTCCGATATGTGAGTGAGAATGGATGTGTGAAAGGGACCTTCCTGTAAAACGGATGTGTCATGCTGCGAGCAAAAGTCGGATTTCCTCCCTTGTGGCGCTCCATAAAAAAAACAGTCTATATCTGTTAATTTTCCCCGACTGTGTACTATATTACACCCAATTCCGGTTTTTTTCCCGATTTTTTTTGTGTTAAAATATTTCAAAATATGATTTAATAAATGAGTACTGAATTATGAGGCCTTAGAAAGTGCTTTAAATTCATTTCGAATTTCCATTCTTATATTATTCAACAATCTCCGGGCGGAGTCTAGAACAAGCACTACATCTTAAAATATTAGAAACCTGTTACAACTGTTATCGGAAGATAACTCCTTCTCTCCGTAACTCATGTCCTTATTGTAATGCGCGCTAATTGTTGTGGGAATAGGCATGCAGCCGAACTGTCTCATTCGTCTAATGGGTAGAACACTCGTTTACAGCTGCCCACATGCGAGATCAACAGCTGTTTAGACGAGTGTCGTCTCTTGGGTGAAATACTGAATTGGTGAAACACCGAATTGGAATGTATTTAGTGGATTTTAATACCGGCTACTCCTGAAAATAGTTATTTAAGCAACTAGTGCCGAAAATAATACTTTATTAAGCGAGTGGCTTTTATTTCACGAGACCGTAGGTCGAGTGAAATAATGACAAGAGCTTAATAAAGTATTATTTGGCACGTGCTTGCTTACAATATTTTTTATAATAACGTGCAAAAGAGTATTTCTTCCAATGAGTGATTTTCATGGCATTATTTAGTTTCCATGGCGATATTCGAAAATGCAAAGTAGTAAAAGAAAAGTTGTAAAATAATTTTCTATTTTGAATCAAAATAGTATTTACATTAGTGCTACCGAACATGGGCGAAAATGAATTTGAAATGATGTTCGACCAAAACTTCCAGATTACATTGAAAAAGCAGCTAAGGAAGCTTCGTTGAATCTTGTTCCAGAATTCCTTTTGTCTTATTTAATTTCCTTTAATATTTTTTGTAGTACTTGTAGTTTCCATGGAGATATTAGAAAATGCAAAGGTAATGAACCAATAGAAATAAGTGAGTTTCATGACATCATTTAGTTTCCATGGAGATATTCCTGACATCATTTTGTTTTTCTACCAATCAGATACTCTTATTTACTTTACCGCACTAGTGCCGAAAGTAGTACTTTAACGAGTAATTAGATATTTAAAATTAAAAATATTTTATTTCTATATCTATGTATAAAGTCCTGACGATTTCGCTATTAGTTTGCGTTGTGTGCCAGCCCCAGCTCTTTCAAATTGACGAAACGCGTTACCAATACCTTGTGCAGAACTCTAGTGCAACTTTAGTTCAACTCAATAACTCAATACCACTTGTACATTGACAATACGTACATCAGGAAAGGCCCTACGAGTCGTAGGCAAGTCGGAGAACACTCTCTTTTGCCGCCAGAGGCAATTTAGTTCCCTCAAGGCCAGGGCCCAGGCTAAATTTACTTTTCAACCAAGATTGTTACGACTTTGTTTACGTTTGTTGACTCAAATCAATCTACACCAACTCAACCACCAAACCTCGGCTGGTATCTGACTTCTACCTTTCCCAATGACTTCTTTCCAACTTTTCGCATAAACTTTGAAATTAAAGGTGTAAACGTTCCTCCTCCAAGGCCGTTTTACTGAGTGGAAATTTCCGCCCTTTGTTGGTCATTGCCAGCCGTTGTTCTCATCGCTATTTCTGTCTCATCATTCTTTTTTCTGTCGAACGTTCGTTATCTGTTCTTAGGCATTCTTTCTTTCGACGTCCTTTTTCGACGTTTTTATTATTTTTAAAACCCATTGTGGAATGGGTGAAGACTTACCTGTACCAGTTTTAGCCTTCCACCCAGGGCCGGATTTCTAAATAGGCTAAGTAGGCTGTAGCCTAGAGCGGCGAATTTTTGGGGCGGCAAATTTTACGACCAATTAAAGCAGCATTCGTCATAAAAAGTAATAATTTAAAGATACGAATATTTTTAAGTAAGACACAAATAATTTACATTAATGCGTTAACCGTAAACATATATATAGTACTAATAGTTAGTAGCAAACATGGTAGCTGTGAGAGCAATTGCACCCTCTCCTCCCGTATTTGGAAGTTGAAAAAAAAATCGTAGAACAGTTTAAAAATTCGTTTATTATTTCGCTGTCGATTTAGAGTGTAAAGGTACATATATGATTCTAATGTGTAAAAAAAATAGTCAAGAAAACTATTCTGGGATATCTTACAACAGAAGTGGGGGAAGCAAAAACACCATTCTGACGCCGAACAAAAAAAATAACACAAATAATTTCGATCGTAGCCTACAAGCGGCAAATCTTTAAAACCGGCCCTGCTTCCACACTGCGTTTTTTACGTAAAATTTTATTTTATTTTTGCAATGGGGTTCTCTGGGAAATTTTCCCCACTAGCGGGAATTTATCTATCCTCTCAATGCTTATCCCGCGATTTCTGCGAGCAACGTAGAAGTAGAAAATTTGCGAAGCTTTTAATTTCCGAGCAAAAAAAAAAATTTTTTGCCCTTCCCCGTTCTTCATATCTTGGCATCGGAAGCAAAGTTTGATTTTAAAATTCATTTAATAGTTCAAACTTAATATATATTTTTTAATTATTTTTTTAAAAAAATCGCGATATTTTAAATCCATCCTGATAACTATAAAAACTTTTTCATTGTTGCCATCATTTTTTTTTTCGAATTTTATAAATATAAAAGGAAGACCTAAATTTTAGTTTCGATGCTGAATAAGTTTAAAAAAGAGACACCTAAATTTAATAAACTGTTACCTAAATGTTCAAATATTTATGTGCTCTTTCACCTGTTTATTTTTCCAAGGAAACTATTCTCAAAGTAAGGGAACCTTGGAATAATATAAATAACTCTCCTCCCCTTCCGTCTGTTCGTGAAAGTTTCTCGGAAATACTTCTCTGGTTGCCGACGGAAGAAGTTATTTTTTTCGTTACTTTTCTTTAGTTTATGGTTTTTATTTTTTTCAAAAAAGAGGGGAAAGGTCTTAAAATTATATTTGAAGTTTTAAAGCAGCGGTTCCCAACCTGGGGGCGATCGCCCCCAAGTGGGCGATTTGTGTTATATCAAGGAGGCAAAAAATACTTGAGGGGGGATCGGGGGGCGATGAGTATTCAAAGGCGGAAAATTATAATAATGTTGTACCTTTGTACAGTAAAACCATTACCAAACCAGCCAATTTTTACTTTAAACTCTCTTAAATTTTCTAGAAACCAGTAAAAATATCTTAGTTAATTATTTCACTTTTGTTCTTTAAAAAATATGTGTTATGTTTTTTCGATT
This sequence comes from Oedothorax gibbosus, assembly GCA_019343175.1. Taxonomy (NCBI): domain Eukaryota; kingdom Metazoa; phylum Arthropoda; class Arachnida; order Araneae; family Linyphiidae; genus Oedothorax; species Oedothorax gibbosus. The sequence continues at coordinate 44,779,349 of CM033271.1, forward strand.
TTATTTAAAAGTGACCAGATAAAGCTTCTTTGGTTGTTTTCATAAACGGTAGTAAGTGTTATAAAACTGTTTTATAGTTACACTTTAACTGAAATTATGATTAGACATAACATGAAAATTAAAAGGGGGCGATGGATGTTAATCGACCTAAAATACGATGCGATGGTCCAGAAAAGGTTGGGAACTACACTCTTAAAACAAAAGAGTGAAATTCACTCCTATAGGAGAAGTGCATTTTCGGCACCGGAAAGGAGTGAAAATTAACTCAGACTGAGTTGAAACCGCTCGTTTAAGAGTGTAGGACGCAGATTGTTTTCTTTATTCTTTACCACTCCGAAAAAGAGTGAAATTCACTCCTATAGGAGAAGTGCATTTTCGGCACGGAAAGGGAAATTAACTCAGACTGAGTTAAAACCGCTCGTTTGTTTTAAGAGTGTACTGTTTTAAAGGAATGTGAGCGGACCTATTCCGTGCTTAATCTACCATAAGGCCTGGGACTTTGGGCCGCTAAATTTTAGTTTGTGTAATGCTAATGAAGTATTTTTCTATACGATTAGTTTGATTACAATGCTAATTTTTGGGATATCCAGGCCTGATACTCTGTTCAGTTTTGGTCTTATTATTACCCATACACTATAGTAGGAGTAGGCGAGTAGATGATCCCGATCAGATACCTTGTTAAATATCTTTTTCTCAGTTAAAAAGATATCAATGTTCTAACTTCGGTCCTTTTTCTACTAAAGTGTGGATATATTTAGAATCGTTTAAAAGCTTCCAACGCAAGAGGATATCTCTAATTCCACCATTATCGGCTGAGTGATGCCATTTCCTCACAACGCTTCCCCGATTTTTCGAATTCGATATTTTATTCTTGTTTTCTTTCTCCGTCTCAGGTGTTGCACTGACCCACTGTGAAATTCGGGCTAAGGTGTGGGTATGCACCATTGGACCCAGCATCCTTTGGAATTTCTTTATTTTTTGTGTGGGTTTCGTTTAAAATGGGTTTGCATCTTAGTAGATGCAATCTTTTTATTCTCTGGTTTATTAGCTTCAAACTGCTATGGTTCAGTTACGGTCACTACATATTATTAAACAAGTAGGTTTGTAACAGAATCTGTCACTTAGCCCGCTTCCACACAACATTTGTGTTCAACAGGACAAAAGGCGCCTAATACAGCATTAATTCTATATTAAACATTTACGCGCTAAATTTGGCTAGTTTCGTTTATTTTCTTTCGTAAATTCAATAATTATTTTTTATCGTTTGCTAAAATAATTTGTAGTTCAAAGAATAAATGTGTACTATTCTTCGCTTTTAAATAGAAGCAAAACATTCCATATCAACATACAATTAAAGAGTCTCTTAGTGAAATATATGTGACGTCATTTCAAACTGATTTATGTCACAAAAATAATGTTCTTTTAATTTATTATTTAAAAAAAAAGAAAGTTTCTAAAGCGATTGTTGTGAATAGAAATGGTGATTTAATACTAATAAAAAATTTCTAAAAAGGTTTACGTATGTGTACCTCTGGAGCAAAGATGATATTCGGATTTTTAAAAAAAAATGTCGATTATTTAATTAAATGCTAAAATATTACAGACGTTTAACATGAAATTTGGGTAATGTCTTACCGTTCCCTTCGAGTTCATATTACTGAAGTTTGACGGTATTACACCATATGCAAGCGTTCGTTGCACTGTTAAAAATTTTGTGCTTGGTTTCACCATGATATTGGTTCCTTTCACCGTTATATTGGTTCCTAGTAGCTGCAACGGCTGTATGGTTAAATGTTTCACCTTTTTTTCGGTGTTTGTTGAACCATTTTCTGGATTTGGAAACAAAAACCTGAGAAATGGTTCAACCGAATACAAAAATATGGTTTAACGTTTCACCACACAGCCTTTGCAGCTACAAGGAACCATGTTTTTGGTGAAACAAAGTGCCTAATTTTTAACAGTGTGCAATACATATAAAATGGATAAAACTTTATCGTATCGTGGTGTTTTAATAAAGTTGTCTTAAGTTTTCTTCGAAATCTGATAAGCATGTCCTTCGTCTTATATTTGCGCTTCGTTTTTATGGCTTGCCTGGTTTGTTTTGTCTGAGTCAAAAGTATATACGGTTGGGACCATACCATATGATGTATGAGTCGGGTTATTTACTCGTCTAATATTATTTCATCTGAAATTTTTTCGTCAAGAGAATATATTATCTGCATAAGTATTAAAGGGGGGGGGGGAATGGGCGCGCTGGATCGCGGGTCTCCAAACTCAAAGTGCCAGTGTGCCTCAGTCCAATGGGGAAAAAACTATTTTCTATGCCACATTTCTCCGGCTGTATGGAATATTTATACAAATGGTTTTTTTTTAAATAATAAATGTAGATAACTTACAGGTCTCTATCTTCCCACTTTTTGAAATTGCTTCGAATATTTTGTGTAAAATTATTTATTGAAAATTAAAAAAAATTATTCGAACCAATTTCAAAAAGTGGGAAGGTCGGGACCTGTAAGTCAGCTACATTTATCACACAAAAAAATCCGCTTGCAAAAATATTCAATACATCCGGAGAAATGTGGCAGAGAAAATATTTGTTTTCTCCATAGGATTAACACTGATGCACTTTGCTTTGGAGACCCCCGGTCCAGCGCGCCCATTCCCCCCTTAAAAGAGATGTGTGTTATTTCTTACATGGAGAGGTACATCTCAAATGAAAGCCTCAAAAAATGGTTTTGTTGCATAAATTTCGCATTAGAGCTCATTTCCGACAACTGCCAACACTATTAAAAATGCTGTGCTAGGTTTCACCATAATAATGGTTTCTATTGTATGGTGAAAGGTTACACCATATTTTCGGTATTCGTTGAACCATTTTTCAGGTTTTGGAGACAAAAACTTTTTAACACTTAGGTGAGGTAGCTAATTGATTAAAAAAAAATAGAACGAGGCTCATAGGGTTAATTATTCAACTAATAGGTTATCCCCCCCCCCCCCCATTTTTTTTCTTTGCTTAAGAGTTATCAGTTTATTTGACGTCCAGGTAATTCGGAAAGCGGCCATAGAGTTTCTAAGACGTTTTTCAAGTCGTTCGTTGTTGACTCGTATGCAGAGCCGGATTTCTAAATAGGTTAAGTAGGCTGTAGCCTAGAGCGGCGAATTTTTTGGGGCGGCGAATTTTACGACCCATTAAAGCGGCATTGGACATAAAAAAATATTTTAAAGATACGAATATTTTTAAGAAAGAAAGCAAATAATTTACCTTTAATGTGTAAACCGTAAACGTATATATATAGTACTAATATTTCGTAGCAAACATGGTCGCTGCGAGGGCAATTGCACCCCCTCCTCCCGGATTTCGAAGTTGAAAGAAAAATATTAGAACAGTTTAAAAAATTCGCCTATTTCGCTTCCGATTTAGTGTGTAAAGGTACATAGATGATTGTAATATGTGTATCTATTTTAAACAGCACATATCACCCTATTTTGCAGCTCAGCTACCTTTCCGCGAAGGGGGAGAATTAACATTGTAACAGGGGCGGCAAACCAATAGTAGCTTACAAGCTGCAAATCTTTAAATCCGGCCCTGCTCGTATGTATCGGTATTCCACCCTTTCAGCCCAGCACCGAATTAGGCCCGAATTCCTTCTCTGTTCCATCGCCTTGACCTCTTCTCTTTCCAAGATGGCGGCCGAATTTTCAATCCCTTCTTCTACTGGTCACGCTTGGCTTAGGCTTAGCACTAGAAACCGAGAACCTGTTCTGTTGGTAATTTGGGACCACCATTATTATTATTATTTTATGTTTCTTCTACTTTTTTTTTTTGCTTCACCCACGTCAAAGCTTGAACTTGAAATCCCGTGATTCTGTTGTTGTTTTTTTCTTTTTTAAATATGGCACGTTTCACGAGCACGTAGTAGAACATAGCTAAGTTGTGCCTGTTGTTGCATTAGAGAATCTGGTGTTGCTTTTTTTTTAAAAACTTTATTCTATAGTTTTTTAATGCTAAAGTAATTTAGAAACACCGGCTGTAGCAGTAAGAATCCGGAAGATTTCTTTTAACAAATGAAGTAATAGTAAACTAAGTTTTGTTAAATTCTGTTCAAGCCAAGTGGCCAGATGCAGAAGCAATTTTATTCTTATTGGTTTTTCCCCCTTTTTTTTGTTTAGGGTTATCCAAACGTTTTAGGATTATAAATATGCACTAACCTTTTATATACCATTGCATACGCTTACTACTGCACACTGTTAAAAATCTTGTGCTTGGTTTCACCATGATATTGGTTCCTTTCACCATGATATTGGTTCCTAGTAGCTGCAACGGCTGTGTGATGAAATGTTTCACCTTTTTTTCGGTGTTTGGTTGAACCATTTTTCTGGATTTGGAAACAAAAACCTGAGAAATGGTTCAACCGAATACCAAAAATATGGTGGAACGTTTCACCATTCAGCCGTTGCAGCTACTAGGAACCAATATCATGGTGAAACGAAGCACAAAATTTTTAACAGTGTAGTACTCTTATAAATGGTAACTTTCTTATATGCTCTACTTATATTCTAAGGTAACTTTCGGCATTTTCCATATTTTAGCTCTAGAAATATTAACCCCTTTCTCCTAACTCCCGTGAAGTGAATATAAGGAGGTGAAGTTGTTGGCTTTTCCTAGAAATTTTTTTTTAAAGTTTAAGCTAAATAGGCAAAATTAAAAATGAATGTATACATTGATCATTCTCAATTTTTTAGTTTAATTTTCAGGAACAACAAAATGGACACATTTTTATAATCGTTTTCTCGATTATTCGATCGTTAAGGTCAAATAGTAACTTTGCTCCAGTGGCGAATTAGGTTTGAGGACGCCCTAGCCCGAGACGATATGGCGCCCTTTTTCTTTTGTAACAATATATTATATATATATATATATATATATTATATATATATATATATATATATATATATATATTATATATATATATATATATATATATATATATATATATATATTATATATATATATATATATATATATATATATATATATATATATATAATTTTTTTTTTTTTGGCGCCCCTCAAAACTTGCCGCCCTAGGCCCGGGCCTAACTTAAATCCGCCACTGGGTGTTCCACAATAAGTTTTCGATTTGATTTAAATTTAGCTTTTACCTCAGACAGGCGATATGCGACCTTTAGTTTAAAATTGTAATTTCGCAAGCCTCACCCTTATTTTAACACAAAATTATACTTCTTGGAACAAATTCTTAGTCATTCGTTTGAGAAATGGAATTCCAGAACACTTCCTGAAAACAGCCATTATATTAAATTTCGAGAATTTTAATTCCCTACTGAGTCTGTCAGAATACAGTTCCTAGAATCTTACAGAATATTTTTGAAAACTACGTAGCACTTGGTATAGATTCTAGCGCAACGCTGTGTAAACAGTTGACCTTGTGTTCGCGGCTAAAAATGGCGCAATGATTTCGAAACCTCGCCTTCGTGAAGCAGATTTTTCGAATAAATGCATCGATGACATTCAATTGACCAATCGAGGGAATAAAATGTTATTGAAAACTTTTTATTTTTGGATTACTTCGTTGTGATAATTAGGTTGCTAATTAAATGCTCTGATTAATGAAGTTCCTTTGTTTGGAAATCGAGTAATGGTGTAATTTAAATTTTGCAAGTGTTCTAATTGGGACTTTGATTCATTGACTTATATTGAGTTCAGTTTAGTTATTATTCATGTTGTGCTGATTAGTATGGAATTTGTCACAAAAATGTCAGATATACATTAAGATAAAGATGGTATAAATTTTATAGTAAAGCCCTTAAGAGGGACTATCAGTCCCATATAGCTAATGGATTAGTTTTGACATCACAACTTTTGAAAAAGAATTGCTTTGCCATGTTATCCCAGTTTCACCAGGTATGGTAATCATCATAACATCCATTTAAAACGAAATTGAAAAGAAAATAACATCCGGTTACTTAATTATTGATTGATCAAGTTTTAAAATAGTGTCGCCATCTGCTGTATATTTTTGGTATTTTAAAACTTCAAAAATATATAATTAAATAACTAGATAGCATTTTCGTTTCAAATGTGTTTCATTTCGATGTTATGTGGATTCCCATACCTGAAAAAAAAAGCCTAACATGGCAAAGCAATACTTCTGCGGAAGTTGGGATTTCAAAACTAATGCATTAGCTCTATGAGACTCTCTTAAAGCATAGAAATCTGAACTGTTCTTTGCAGAGACCTCACTCTTAAAACAAAAGAGTGAAATTCACTCCTATAGGAGAAGTGCATTTTCGGCACCGGAAAGGAGTGGAAATTAACTCAGACTGAGTTAAAACCGCTCGTTTTAAGAGTGTAGGACGCAGATTGTTTTCTTTTATTTCTTTTACACACTCCGAAAAAGAGTGAAATTCACTCCTATAGGAGAAGTGCATTTTCGGCACGGAAAGGAGTGGAAATTAACTCAGACTGAGTTAAAACCGCTCGTTTGTTTTAAGAGTGTAGAGAACGACACAAATTGCGCTTCGAAAAATATAGTTACTTCTGTTTTTACCATTTAACAATGATCTAAACACTGGGGTTCCCGCGTAAGGTTGACCACGTAACCGAGACATATGCCTAAAACCCCAGGTCCCTTGGTCACGAAAACTGAATTGGGCACGGCAGGCCTTGGCCCAATAATGGGCTGTTGCGCCTTGGAGTTTTAATGATCTAAAACCTTACGTTTTCTTTTTAAAAGTGTATTTTTGAGTTTGATCGGTGCTGGTTTGATTCGATGGGCGCACGGTAAAAAAATTCTGTTATTTTCTTTTAACAGTTTTTTTTTCTATTTTTAACCGCGTAAAGATTATTAGACTGTCTAAACTCTAAAGGTCTATCCGTAAAATGGAATCAGTGGTGGACACTTTATTAATTTTTTTGTTAGTACTGTGATTAGTATTCCTGCTTGTCACTGGGATTTCGATTTTCTTTATAATTTGTCTGTTAAAAAACAGATTTTACGGTATTTTTCAGTCGCACAAGTTGGCTGTTTTTTTCTGTAAAAACAGGACTTTCTGTTGCAGCGCAGTAAACATTCAGAAAAGTCCAATTATGTACGACGAACACTAACGAAATAAAAGTGTATATATGGAAAACGATATCTTCGTTGAAAAGAGGCCAATATACAATACCAAAATGAGGTCACATTAAGCTAGTTTATTTTATACATATGAAACATTGTCGGCATTTTGCTGACTTGTCATTGCAAGGTATTTTACCCGAAGGAAACTTTTATATTCATGTGTTCGGCACCCATTTCTTTTGTCCATTTATGTCCGTTTTTTTATCTGATTTTTTCATTGAATAGAGTTTTCATATACAATAGAAATAGGATATTTTGAATTTCTCTCGAAAGAAATAACGTTAGATACGTTACCGAAATAATACTTTTTATATTCGTAGAAACAGGTGACAGATTCCAAGAATAGAACAAGTAGGTTTGTATATTTCAAAGAATAAATTAAATATGTAATATTCCTCGCTTTTAAATAGAATGAAAATATTTCATATCAACATACGAAGAATCTCGTAGTGAAATATATTTGACGTCATTTCAAACTGATCGATGTCGCAAAAATTAATTTATTTTAATTTATTGTCTAAATGAATTAAAGTTTCTAGAGCGATTGTTGCTTATGGCAATGGTGATTTAATTCTAATAAAAATGACTTCCTATGCTTTTTAAATGAGCATTCAATTTTGCAGGGTTTTTTTTAATAATTGAAGTACAGCTGAGGAAAAAAAAACGATCCACCCTTCGTTTTTCGGCTGCTATTGGTCAATGAATTTTGTGAAAGGTGTCATTTTTTAGGAAATAGCGTAAGGAATTGAGAACTGGCAACCAAAATTGTATAAAGGGTCGTCTACATATCAACTTTGAAAATTCCAATGGCAATACCCAATTATTTTTATATAAAAATGTTTATCATCTTCAAAATACCCCAGGTCCAAAAGAAAATTTATTTATTTCCATTATTTGTTGAGATATAAGCATTCAAAGTTGAACGCCCATAATGTTAAAAGAGTTTCACAAACTTTTATTCATACCTCCACAAATAAAATGAATTAAACCAAAAAAATTTTTTTGATTATATACTTCTCAATTTTCCAAAAACAAATCACACAAGTTTTTTCATCAATTTTTCATTATTATTATTTTATTTTAAATTTAAATAAGAAAAAATAAAACATGAATAGCAACCCCACATTTTTGTTACATAAATCAATAAAATAGATCAAGTAGAACCAAAATCCCGAATTTTTTAATTCAACAACAATTATTTGCCGAGTTATTGTAAAAATACTGAAAAAAAACGAATTTTAGGGACCGTGTAAAAATTACTTAGCAAATTGGACCCTAACTTGCATCACTGTTTGGTGGTTGAAAAGCGTTTTTGGTAAATGTTTATTCAAATTATTGATGTCTGTCAAATGTCTAAAAATCTTTTCTTATTTCAAGTGCATACAATGTATTTTGTTTGTATAATTAACATTAAATTATATCGATTACTATGTTTTTGAATGTATGTTATTTCCAATACAATTTCAAAAAGTGTGTTTTAGAGTAAAAATTAACAACCCTAAAATATTATTGGAATTCGGTGTTTAGCATATTTTATTGTTACCACATTGATTATTTAAAATGATTAGTGCCCACTGCCTTGGTTAAAAATCATTGCCAAATCATTCTGCGTAATTTTATTTTGCTTTCCTTAAATATCGTGTTAAGATCGTAACTCTCGTTTAGTAATAGTATAGGTTTATATTACCGATAAAGTGAAATCCCGACAAGGACGAAATCCTGAATGGGTCGAAATCCCGAAAATAGATTTTTGTCCATTTCGCGATTTTTAAAAAAAAATATTAGAGATTACTTATTTATTTACTTATTTGGTTAGTTATTTAGTTAGTTATATATAGTTAGTCAGTCCGTTAGTTAGTCAGTCAGTCAGTTAGTCAGTCAGTCAGTCAGTCAGTCAGTCAGTCAGTCAGTTAGTCAGTTAGTTAGTCAGTCAGTTAGTAAGTTAGTCAGTTAGTTAGTCGGTTAGTCAGTTAGTCAGTGAGTCAGTCAGTTCACTGATTGACAGTCAGTTAGACTAAGTTAGTCAGTCTGGACTAACTAATGGAGCGACTAACTAACGGACTGACTAACTAACTGACTGACTAACTAACTGACTGACTAACTAACTGACTGACGGACTAACTAATGGACTGACTAACTAACGGACTGACTAACTAACTGACTGACTAACTGACTGGATAACTAACTGACTGGATAACTAACTGACTGGATAACTAACCGACTAACTGTGTGACTAACTAACTTACTGACTGACTAACTAACTGACTGACTGACTAACAAACTAAGTGACTAACTAACTGACTAACTAACTGATTAACTAAATAACTAAATAAATAATCTCTAATATTTAAAAAAAATCGAGAAATGGACAAAAATCTATTTTCGGGATTTAGACCCATTCGGGATTTTGACTCATTCGGGATTTCGGCTTGTCGGGATATGTCCCAGACCCAGTGTGCCGAATTTTAAACAAACTTTTTGTAGCAATATGAATGAAACAAAAATTTGCATAAAATGTAAAACATAAATGTAATAATCATGTTTGTCTATCTGATTGTAACTAATCGCATTTGAAAATATGTTCGTTATAAATAATCGTATATGTGACTTAATTTAAAATTAAAACTTTTTCTCGTCTACCCTTTATTTTATTTCTGAATTTTAAAATCCAAAATTTAAAAAAAAAGGTAAAAACATTAAAAAAAAATCATAATATTAGTAAAGAAGTTATTAGTTGCTTTTTAAATGAGCATTCAATTTGCAGTTTTTTTTAAATAATTGAAGTACTTCGAATTCTTTTATGAAATTTTCAATGTATTCTAATTTTGATGCGCTGAATTGTTTGACGTATCACACTTGTCCCTAGCATTTGTAGTTTGGCTATGAAAGTGGGTGACGGACGGACAGACAGACGGACTGAACGATTATAATACCTTCCACTTTTTACGTTACAAACGTAGTACGGAAGCTAAAACGGACGAAGAGAATTAATTCGTTGCCGTAACTCTAAAAACGTCTTTACCCACGGCCAACTCAACTACTAAGGCCAAAGAAGCTTTCCCAAACACGCTCGAGGACGGAAAGTTTGACGTCATAGTTCCGAGTGACGTTGTTCCGAAGATGAAGACATCCGATCTCGAAACCTGTTCGGAACCATTCGTTCACGGCTGACCACATTTTTAGGGTTCCGAATGCGTCCGAACTGGTTTCTATATCTTCGGCACTCTGAACGGTGACGTCAAAATTTCCGTCACGCTCATGTTTGGAAGAGCTTCTCTGGCCTTGTCATTAAAGTTGGACCTGCTTTTACCTGAGAAAAAAAATCCGATCAACTATGTCAGTACCGCCCAGAACTATAAAGCAAGCCTTCTATATCAGAATACGGTAATGGTGCTCGGTAGGCCGATGTGAGATTGAGCTATTTGCTCACACTGCTCTTGAAAATTTCGTAGAATAAAGGGGATACGGTACCCAAAACATTATTTGTAGAAATAATAACATAAACTTGTTAATTATAGTGTTTTATATAATGTTCACTCTAAATAAACATTTTCTAGCAATAAAAACAAATATTTACAAGTAGTTTTTCATTTAAAAAAAAAGTAAAAAAATTGAACTTTTTTTTAAAAAAACGCTACTCCTCTTTCAATTTTGAGAATAATTCCACCAAACTTTTATAGTTTGTTTTTAGAACTATTTGTTCAAGAACTGTGAATGGATTTTAAAATGTGAGCTACTGCAGTTAAAAAGTAACATGCATTTATACTGATAATCTCAAAAAATCACAAAAAAAATTACAAATTATTGAATTCAACATTTTTTTCCAAAAACAATTATACATAGTAGACCTTATTCCATGCACAATTTTGTGAACCACTTATCTAAGAACACAGGTAAAAATTTCAAAATCCTAACTTAATTAGCAAAAAAGCTTTAGGGATTTATTGAACACAAGAATTGAAAAAACGCAAAACAGAGAAAACTGGTTGAAAGCAGACGAAGTACGTATTTAAACTTATAGGAATGACTCCAGAAAATATTTAATAACTTATTTTCTGCGGAAGATATCATTATGAAACTTTTAGTAAATGTTCAGAACAATATTGTGCATAATAAGAAGTAAAAAACTGAAAAATCGATATTTTGACCAATTTTTGGGTACCGTATCCCCTTAATCAAATGGGTCGATTTGATTGCTCAAACTTAGTTCATATTCGGTGCCACTTTCGGCTATCTTCTCACCAAAATATTTATAATGTGGCAACCCGTATGTAGACTTGCTTAACTATATAGGATAATTATTGTCGACTGTATAAAAATCCCCGAAATTGGTAAGACGCCTTACTACACTTTACAACGATAGATATCATAGTTAAAGTATTATACTGGCAGATCACGTGACCTCCAATGCTAACGACGGGACGCGCATGGAGGCCAAATTAAGAGGGCAAAAGGGCCAGTGTTGCTGCCACTTTAAAGGAGAAAAATACTACGAAAAAATACCATTTAATTCTAAGATTACAAAAAAAAATACCGGAAAAGGATTTAAAGTCACTAAAAAGATTCCAAAATGCAGCTAGTATTTTTACGATATTTTTTTGCAATTTTAGAATTAAATGGTATTTTTTCGTAGTATTTTTCTCCTTAAAGTGGCAGCAACACTGGCCATTTTGCCCTCTTAATTTGGCCTCCATGCGCGTCGCGTCGTTAGCGTTGGAGGTCACGTGATCCGGCCCATCTAATACTTTAACTTATGATATCTATGTTTACAACACATCGATAGCGTTTTCTTAATAGAGCAGTCCATCCATCTATATTATAGATCGTTGGTTTGATGACCGTGTGAATTCGAATGATTGATAAAACGATGATAGGTTTCTGATTGAAGCTGTTGTATTTTATTTTATTCAAGATTTGTTTCTATTTATTGTTAACTTGTTGCATCGCTAATAAATTGCTACTTTGAGGCGTGAATGAATGTATGTCAGTTACGTCAGCGACACCTAGGCAAGGTTTAGACGGCCTTTTAGGTCTAGGTGGCTCTGGTTACTTGTAGTATAACTATTTTGAATGAGATTGGAAGCCGAGAAAGGATGATATGTGGAGGGTGTAGCTGCCTCGGTAACCCACAATCTACCAAAAGGATCCTCAAGGTGAAGATGAGTTACATCGGCTTATATACTACTATTAACGTTGTAATCTGGAATAGTGGTTAGGAACGTGGCTGTAAATCAGCGTCACCTAGTTGTTTATTGCATATTGAGGTTGCGTGTGTGGTGAACCGCCACACCACTCCCCTCCTCGAAAAAACGAGGTAAGGAACCGTGCGCGGGTTGCTTCGCTGTGCGTTGAGTTGCGTGCAAGCTGTTGAGTTGAGTTGTGTGCAGCGTTGAGTGCATTAGCAGCGAGTAGCAATCCGGATTGAGCGCATCGTAGCAGGAGCTTCGTTGGAGTGGGTGACGATCACGTCCGGGTCACCACTGTAGCTGCCTCGGTAACCCACAATCTACCAAAAGGATCCTCAAGATGAAGATGAGTTACCTCGGCTTATATACTACTATTAACGTTGTAATCTGGAATAGTGGTAGGAACGTGGCTGTAAATCAGCGCCACCTAGTTGTTTATTGCATATTGAGGTTGCGTGTGTGGTGAACCGCCACACCACTCCCCTCCTCGAAACAACGAGGTAAGGAACCGTGCGCGGGTTGCTTCGCTGTGCGTTGAGTTGCGTGCAAGCTGTTGAGTTGAGTTGTGTGCAGCGTTGAGTGCATTAGCAGCGAGTAGCAACCGGGATTGAGCGCATCGTAGCAGGAGCTTCGTTGGAGTGGGTGACGATCACGTCCGGGTCACCACTGTAGCTGCCTCGGTAACCCACAATCTACCAAAAGGATCCTCAAGATTGTTATGATCTGAACACTTGCACGAACGACGTCAGTTGTAAAAAGACAATAAGAACAATAGTTTAAATACCAGTAATTTTGTGACAACTAAACTATACTCCATGTTCTCTTTATACATTTAATTTCTACCCGGTATTCGTATTCATTCGGTATTCTCAACTCATTAAACTATGTTCTAACAAATCCGTCCTCCTCCTTTTTGAGTATGTGTCACTGGCGACGAGGATGGGATTTGTTTTGTCTCTCTAGAATACTAAATTTCGTTTTGAAGGGTTGGCCCGTGAAACCACCCGATTCAGAATTCCAAACATATTTTTCTAAAAAGAACGAGCTATCAGTTCACAGGAACTGTTTGCTTTGGGGAAATAGGGTGGTAATTCCAGCATCGGTAAGGTTCCGTGTCCTAAAGGCTTTACACCTTGGTCCTCCTGGAATCGAGAGAATGAAAATGCTTGCCCGATCCTACGTATGGTGGCCAGGCATGGACCTTGACATCAATTCCTTTGTCATGAACTGTACAGACTGTGAAGCGGCTCGTCACTTGCCTCCACGAGCCCCTGTGCACCCTTGGGAAATCACGAGTCGTCTTTGGTCCCGTCTACACATCGACTTTGCGGGACCATTCCAGGGTCAAGACTTCTTCATACTCGTCGATTCTATCTCCAAATGGGTGGAAGTGAAACGAATGCCTTCTACGACGGCTAGTGCGACCATTGATGCTCTTCGAGAAATCTTCGCTACTCATGGTCTTCCAGAGGTAGTAGTCTCCGACAATGGCTCTCAGTTCACCTCTTCAGAGTTCAAGTCTTTCCTCGAACGAAACGCCATTCGCCTGGTTCTGATCGCTCCTAGACGACCAGCTGCCAATGGCCAAGCAGAAAGAACTGTCCAAACAGTTAAAGACTCCCTGCGTCGGATAATTCAAGGATCTTGGAAGAAACGATTGGCAAATTTTCTTCTTCAGCAGCACTGCACGCCAACCACAACTACGGGAACCAGTCCTGCAGAGCTGTTGATGGGGAGGAGGGTTCGCACGATATTGGATAGTCTCCATCCGGATTTAACAGAAGAACGGAGAGCTAAGCAGGAGATGGTCTATCGCCAGGGTTGTGAAGATCGTGGCCCACGACACTTTCTAGAGAATGACTCCGTCTTGCTGAGAAACTACAATCCCGGCCCACGTTGGATTCCCGCCAAGGTGATAGAAGCCACCGGTCCTGTCTCCTACCAGGCTCGTACCGAAGATGGACAGATCAAGCGATGCCATGTGGATCAGATGTTAAGGAGGAATGCCGAACCACCAGTTCCAACAACTTCGGACAATCCTGTTTCGGATGAACCACCTTCTTCGACAAGCCCTCCAGATCCGATTCATCCTACAGAACAACAGTCCGGTCCTGAAGTGCAAAGTTCCAGTGAGGAGCCTAAGAGAACCATCACTCATTTCCGGACTTAGCTAATGAACTACCTAGACACTCCTACAACTTACGACCGCGGAAACCGAAACGTTAACGTATTCCCGATTGCTGGAATGGGGTTTTGTCACACGTAAGGTTGCTGAGAAACTACAATCCCGGCCCACGTTGGATTCCCGCCAAGGTGATAGAAGCCACCGGTCCTGTCTCCTACCAGGCTCGTACCGAAGATGGACAGATCAAGCGATGCCAAGAGCCAGAAGATGCCATCAAGCGAAGATGAGTTACCCCGGCTTATATACTACTATTAACGTTGTAATCTGGAATAGTGGTAGGAACGTGGCTGTAAATCAGCGCCACCTAGTTCTTGATTGCATATTGAGGTTGCGTGTGTGGTGAACCGCCACAAGGGGATGTCGTTTTTAAAAAGTGTTGTTGTTGTTGTAACTCCGTCCAATTCTAAAAGGCCAAAATCAAGCCTTTTTCTAAATGGTGAAGTGGGGGACTGACTCTGACCTAAGGTAGGGACGCTCGAGAACCTGATATAATCTGTGGGTTCGAATCCCTCTTCTGCTGACAAGTCCCGGTCTAATTAACTCTACAAACCAACTGTAAAGAAGAAAGGAAGAAAGTTTTTTGCTAATCCATCCTTTGATCCACAAAGAAGAAAAGAAAGTTTCTTCATTTTTTTTTTATTATTTCTAAGTTTGTAGGTCGTTTTTTAGGAGTTGACACGGATTTTAATTTTTTTTTTGTTTTTCATGCATCGTGGGCCGTAGGTTCTAGCAGAGCGTAAAAGAAGAGATAAAACGACATTTTAGGCTTTTTTTACGACAACTGTGATAAACCTTTCGGTTATTTTTTTGAACCACTTATACTAATTTTTACTGCACAGAAAAAATATTTTGTTGAAAGAATAAAAATTTTGTTGTTTCAACAAAAATTTTTGGTCAATATTAGCGCCAACAAAAATTTCGTTGTCAGTAACAAATTATTTTGTTGAAATTATTTTGTTGCTTCAACCAAATGGTTTTGTTGATTCAACAAAAAATGCGCCAAACCGAAAATGCGCAATGACCGACCACAGGACTTTCGGATCCAACAGATTTAACGACCACGTACTCCGCATATACTCGGTAGGTCTTCAGTGGTACCGGGACTCGATCGCGGGACCTTTCGATACCGAAACGCTGACCACTAGGCTCACTACGGCCCCAAGTTACTTTTGAAAATAGCAATCAAATCCTTCCACGACGATAATGGCCGAATGGCGCCCTTAATATTCTTCGATTTGCGCCATGACGTCACAGTTAGAAACAGCCAATAGCAGGCCGAGCTTACCTCAACCAAACGGGTTTTGTTGTGGTGAAAATACTCGCTTTGTTGGGACAAGTAAAATATTGTTAAGTCAACAAAACACGTCAACAAAAAAAATTTGGTTCTCCCAACAAAACATTTTTTTTCTGTGTGGGGCGGTTACTGAAATGTTTGATAGTGGCTTTTAGGTGAATTCAGGCATGAGCAACTTAGTTATAGTGAAGAATTTGCTATATAGACATGGTAGTTCCAAGAGGCAGATAATAGAATACTGTCACTGCCAATCTGTAAATGGATAATGAATGTGTAGGCCGAAAATCCATGCACTATGAAATCTGTCATGCACTATTGGGGAGGCTTTTGTTGCGACTCCCTTTTAGCTTCCACACTACGTTTATAACGTGTGGAAGGTATTATAATCGCGTTCAGTCCGTCTGTCTGTCCGTCACCCACTTTCATGGCCCAAACTACATATGCTACGGACAAGTGTGATACGTCAAAAAAATTCAGCGCATCGAAATTAGAATACATTGAAAATTTCTGAAAAGAATTCGAATTCGAAGTAGTACTTCAATTATTTAAAAAACTGCTATATTGAATGCTCATTTAAAAAGCATAGGAAGCCATTTTTATTGGAATTTAATAAACAATCGCTCGAGAAACTCTAATTCTTTTAGACAATAAATTAAAATAAATTTATTTTTGCGACATCGATCAGTTTGAAATGACGTCAAATATATTTCACTACGAGATTCTTTGAATGTTAATATGAAATATTTTCATTCTATTTAAAAGCGAGGAATATTACATATTTATTCTTTAAAATATAGATTATTTTTTTGCAAACGATAAGTAATATAGTTATTGAATTTTCGAAATAAAATAAATGAAACTAGCCAAATTTAGCATGTAAATGATTAGTATAGAATATCAATGCTGTGCTTGTCGCCTTTTTACCTGTTAAACACAACTGTTGTGTGGCAGCGGGTTAAGTGACAGATTCCGTTACAAACCTACTTGTTTAGGGTTTTGTTAGCCTTCAGATTCTCTGATAAAAACGGGATTTTGACATTTCTATGCTAGATATATATATACCAATACATTGATATACCATAAACCAATTGAGCATCAAATTCCAATGAAAAATATCACTTTTAAGAGAGTGCCGTTGTGGTTCAATGTCAGCTGACGATCTGGCAATAAGTTGCGTTGCTCGTTCGTCACTTCATCCAAGCAGACCTTTTTGTTCAGTTTGAAGAACAGGTTAAAACAACACATTGTTTTCATGCTTTTTTACCCTTGGTTTGTCTCTAAATGTCCCCCTTGTGTTTGACGCTGTCGACTAAGTGATTCCTAGAAAAATCTTCAGAGCGAGACTCCATTTCCCTTTCCACGAGAGTTGAACGGACCATCAGTGATGAAGATTATAGTAAACAGCACTCATCTGATGGGCTCCCATCTGCAAATTAAATTGATTGATATATTATTATAATAATTAATATTTTCCCAATCAATCACTTCTTTTCACTATGACATGCTCAATCCATCCCATTTTAGGTCGTTTGGGAAGACCCGAGAATACTGTTCCCATAAATTTGAAACTTCCCAAACTTCTAAACATACCCTGAATGTTTGGAAACTCAAGCCAAAAAAAAGTATTGATTTGTTAATTGTGACATCTAAATTAACCTCTTTTAGGTTAAGAGACAAAGATCCTCGGGTCTACAAACCAAAGTGCCAAAATCCAATCGAAAAAAGAGTTCTTAGCCACATTTCTCTGCAGGACTGGATTTACCAATAGGCCCGGGCCTAGGGGCGCACCATGATGAGGGGCGCAAAATTATTCCGCATTTTTTTTGTCAGAAAATTTCAATAAAATGTTATAGACTACAATACATGTCTACATCTACATGCTCTCCACGAATAAAAGTAACAGTCGCCTTCCTCGTATACACTCTTAAAACAAAAGAGTGAAATTCACTCCTATAGGAGAAGTGCATTTTCGGCACCGGAAAGGAGTGGAAATTAACTCAGACTGAGTTAAAACCGCTCGTTTTAAGAGTGTAGAACGCAGATTGTTTTCTTTTATTTCTTTTACCCACTCCGAAAAAGAGTGAAATTCACTCCTATAGGAGAAGTGCATTTTCGGCACGGAAAGGAGTGGAAATTAACTCAGACTGAGTTAAAACCGCTCGTTTTAAGAGTGTAGAACGCAGATTGTTTTCTTTTATTTCTTTTACCCACTCCGAAAAAGAGTGAAATTCACTCCTATAGGAGAAGTGCATTTTCGGCACGGAAAGGAGTGGAAATTAACTCAGACTGAGTTAAAACCGCTCGTTTGTTTTAAGAGTGTAGGTGACGCTGGACGGGCGAATCTTTCGCCTAAGTTTATAATGAGTATTAAATGGTTTAAACTAATTTTAATAACTCGTTGTCCTATTCATTTATAGCTTATATACCAAAATTTAGAAACAGTTGATTCTCTCATTATTTTATTTAATTAATTTTACTTCACGATGAATTAGAATAAAATACAAATTATCTTCACAAAGACCTTTCTGAGGTCAAATTTCTCCCTCCTTTACGATGGTGTGAAGAGGGGGCGACAAAAAACCACGGGCCTAGGGGCGCATAAAATCTAAATCCGGCCCTGTTTCTCTGGCTGTATTGAATATTTTTACAAATGTTTTTTTATATGATAAAGAGATAGGAAACTTACAGGTCTCCATAATTC
The DNA here is from genome assembly GCA_019343175.1 of Oedothorax gibbosus. Taxonomy (NCBI): domain Eukaryota; kingdom Metazoa; phylum Arthropoda; class Arachnida; order Araneae; family Linyphiidae; genus Oedothorax; species Oedothorax gibbosus. The sequence continues at coordinate 44,797,853 of CM033271.1, forward strand.
CACTTTTTAAAACAAAATATTCGAACCCATTTCAAAAAGTGGGATTATAGAAACCTGTAAGGCAGCTACATTTATCACACAAAAAAAAGTTTGTAAAAATATTCAATACTGTCGGAGAAATGTTGCTTAGAATTTATTTCCATTGGATTAACACAGGGGCACTTTGATTTGGAGACCCGCGGTCATTCGGTCTCATTCGCCGTCGTTGCAAAAATTTAAAATAAATTTATTTTACACATTCTATCTAGACCCATAAAAATTCCACTGTCCTAAACCAATTGCAAACTTATATTTTCATTGACATCATCAACACAACTCATTTTCACATCACTTATTGTTCTGGATATCAACTATAGACAATTAAATTCTTCGCTAAATAACAATTAAATAGTTTAGTGGAAGAACGTGCTAGGTGACATTTTTGAAAAAAAAATTGAGATTTTCGTGTTAATGAACAGATTGTTCCATCCTTTAAAAGGAACAAGATTCCCCCTTCTTATAAATTTTAATTTAAGTATACTTTTTACCTTCTGTAATCTGCGTTTTTAACGTATCTAAAGGCGAACGAAAAACTTTAAAGCCCATTTTCTCAGTTTTACCTTTTTGTCACTTAGCATGTTCTTCCACTAAAGCTCTTCATTTTCTTGCCCAGCTCCGTTACGCAAGTGGGCGTGGCCTGTATGACGTCACGGCACCGGATCTGAGGCTGGCTGAGTTGCAGGTGTCCTGCTTCGAGGATTTTTATTTTGTTTCATCTTTCATTCTATTCTTTTCATTTTTTAGAAAAAAATCCACTATCGTATTGTATTCAGAGAAGTAGTAGGTGTGTTCTTTGAAAATGGTGATGTTCTATTCCGATAGAATGTTCGGAAAAAAGTGACGTCATGGTTGCGGTTGTTTTTTATTTAAATCGAATACAACTTTGCTTGTTAATAAGGTATTGCTCATATTTTGATGTTTCAAGTTGCTGGTGCAAGAATACGTGTTCATAGGTAAAAAATTTCAAGCAGCTCTTCTTTTTGCGGGGCTACAGAGTTCTGCAATTCGAGGAATTCTACTTTTCCAGAAAGTAAAGGGGTTTCGTAAAACTCAACAAATGTCTCTGAATTTATAAAAATTGCTCAAATTCAAGGGTTTATATGAAGTTATGTATTTAAAAAAAGTTTAAGACTTAAATGCTATTTCGGTGGTTTATTGTGCGCTGTAGAATTCTTAACAGAAAACAATTCTAAGTCAAAGCGCAGGTGGTATGCAATTCTTTTGTCATACTACCTGATTTTGAAAGCAATTACTTGTCAAACCTCTTATATAAAACCCAAGTAACCTATAGAATTGGCAACGTCCTAAACAGAAGTACTCTTAAATGAAACCAATCCTAAGTGGTATTCAATTATACTGACATACTACTTGATTTTGATAACACTTTCTTGTGAAGCGACGTTAAATTGAAACTCAAGTCGTAAGCGTAATTCGAATTATGCAAAAACATTATCTACAAGTATGACATGACGGGAAACACACTATTCTACGAATTAACAGTAATTCGGATAATCCGCCTTCGGATTAACGCGTTTCGACTCTATTATTATTATTTTTCATTAAGTGAGAATTCTGCATGCTCATTTATCAATTTTAATATGTAGGAACGAATCTCATCATCGGGTGCATTCGAGTCCCACTTTCTAAATCGCCCGCATCAGAGAACAACTGCTGAGCTGAACAAAAGGACAGTTTGATTAACGAGGGTTTTTTTCGTTTGTTCTCGGGCTTTAAATTAAAATTGGGATTCCCGGAACAGAGAATTGGCGGAATTAAATTTTATTCATTAAATGCCACCGCAGCTGTCCCCCGTCTGGTTTGTGTTCTTAATAAATGGTTGGATCGATGGTGGACAGCATTTTTGGTGTCAAATGTTTATTTTATTTGCTGTTTAACTGCTGTGAAATTCACTACTCACTTTTTAGTTCTTTTAGTCCAGTAATTATGTAAATTCTAGTTTGCAACAGATGAGGTAGCATAATTTACTGCTTGTAAATCATTCCAAAATGATTGGACCAAAACAACATAAATAAACATTTTATTCGATATTTATCAAAACCTTCGGAAATATCGTTTGTAGCGTGCGTTGCCCTACACCGTTTCAATTTTCAATGAAACATTTAGTAAAATTTCGAAACACCACGAAGTCATCGCTATATTTAGAATGTCAATTTTCCCAAACTCTTTTGAATCTAGGTTAATATCAATGTTTTAGAGAAGGTTAAATTCGATTGCACTCTTTGATAAACAGAACCATTAAAATCGTAGAATGTAGGAAGGAGAAAGAAGCCCTCTTCTTTTCAACCTTTAGATGACGGTTTTAACTGTAACCTTCACCTCACTTTCAGTTTCGTTTTTGAAAAAGAACACAAGGTGAAAAAAAAATTGTTGATAAAATGGGGTAGTTTTGAAGAACATGTAGTTTTGGTTTTGTTATTTTATTGAGATTCTGATTAGTTTCTCCTCAACGCGATTTTGTAATATTTGTTTAAAAAAATCTAACTGAAAGACAACGTATTTGCTGTGGAGAAATGGTACTTTGAGTTGCGCAAATCAAGTTCAAAAATCAAATTGTCTTGCTGTGGGAGAAATGTCAGTCATGTGGAGAAAATTCATTGCTTTAGCTTTTAAAAGTTTACTTTAAAAAAACTAAACAGGATTGAAAAAGAAATACTACATTATTTTTTTTCATTATTTGAATATAAAATTTAAGAAAAACGATAACAATATTTTTAAAAATTTCGAATTTCTTTTATTAAATACGTGGTGAGATAATTTATTAAGGAGGGATAGACGCGGGTCTCCAAACCAAGGTGCCTCTTTGTTAATCCAATGGAAAAAAAATAATTTTCTAAGCCACATATCTCCGGCTGTATTGAATATTTTTATAAACGGTTTTTTTATATGATAAATGTAGCTGACTTATATAATTCTATTATACCACTTTTTGAAATTGGTTCGAATATTTTGTCGTAAAATTATTTATTGAAAATTTAAAAAAAAATACTCGAACCCATTTTATAAGGTGGGATTATAGAGCCATCTAAGTCAGCTGCATTTATAATATTTAAAAAAAAAACATGTAAAAATATTCAATACAGCTGGAGAAATGTGGCTTAGAAATTTATTTGTTCCATTACATTAACACAAATGCAATTTTGTTTGGAGACCCGCATCCATTCCCCCTTAAATACGTAGCGATAGGGTTAAAATCATCTTCGTCAGGGCTGGATTTCTAAATAGGCTAAGTAGGCTGTAGCCTAGAGCGGCGAATTTTTGGGGGTGGCAAATTTTACGACCAATTAAAGCGGCACTCGGCATTAAAAAAAATATTATAAGAAACGAATATTTTTAAGAAAACAAATAATTTACATTAATGCGTAAACCGTAAACGTATATACAGTACTAATATTTCGTAGCTAACATGGTCGCTGCGAGGGCAATTGCACCCCCTCCTCCCGGATTTCGAAGTTGAAAGAAAAATAGTAGAATAGTTTTAAATAAATTCACATATTTCGCTTTCGATATAGTGTGTAAAGGTACATAGATGATTCTAATATGTGTATTTATTTTAAACAGCGCATGCCACCTTATTTTGAAGCTAACTAGCTACATTCCTCCGAAGGGGGAGAATATTGTGACAGGGGCGGCAAATCAATCGTAGCCTACAGGTGGCAAATCTTCAAATCCGGCCCTGATCTTCGTCATTGTAATATCGGTGAAAAATAACTGCCATGAAGGCTTTAAGAGCTGCTGTACTGTAAGCACAGCAATCGGTTCTCGAAATAGACAATCGTGAATGAAGATCTTAGTGGAAGAACGTGCTAAGTGACATTTTTGCAAAACTTTAGATTTTTGTATCAATGAACACATTATTCCTTCCTTTAAAGGTAATATGTTTCCCCTTTTCCATAAACATGCAGTTAAGTATATTTTTCATCGTTTCCAAGTACCGTTTTTAAGCATTTAAGTGCGAAATAAAAACCTTAAAGCTCATTTTCTCGTTTCACAATTTTGTCACTTAGCTCGTTCTTTCACTAAGCTCTTCATACATGGCTCACTCCTCGTACGAAATGTCGCCAAGGTATAAAAATAGTTGTCACGTGGAATAAGTTGTGTCAGGAAGTCCTTTGATACACCGGCTAAGCACACGACTTTATTCTTCTTGGCGAAAAGAACAAAAAGAACATTATTTGTTGACATGTTGTTCTTGTTGATAAGCCGTGTTAAATATTCTGTGTCCATCTTTCGACGAGGAATAAAAGTTGTTTGAGGAAAATGTTATGACTAAATGGGAATTGGACGCGGGTCTCCAAACTGAAGTGCCTCTGTGAAAATAACATGTAGGTTTGTAACAGAATCTGTCACTTTACCCGCTTCCACACAACAGTTGTGTTTAACAGGTAAAAAGGGCGCCAAACACAGCAAAAATTCTATATTAAACATTTACATGCTAAATTTGGATAGTTTCATTTATTTTATTTCGAAAATTCAATAATTATTACTTCTCGTTTGCAAAAATTAATTTATATTTAAAAAAATAAATCTATAATAATAAAAGAAAGAGTCTGTCTGTGTGTGTTCGGATCGTAAAAGAAAAACTTATGCTGCCCTCAGAAATTCGAAATTTTTAAAATAGATTCCCTTTAATACCAACGTGTGCACCTGAGGCTTAGTTTTTTCATATTTGTTCCATTTTTTACTAAAATGTGCATTATTTAATTGATTAAGGTTTGAGAAAAAAATCCTAAATTGTAGTATTCATTAAACTTAGCTTATTCCCTATTATTTTTGCAAATTTTGTGACCTAGTTTAATTTCAAAACAGAAGCAAGTATTTCTTTGGGATTTTATATGTTATTGATTATTTCAAGATTGATTTATTGATTATTCCTTTCAAGATGGCGGCGGATGGCGTGGTCGTGTTTTTTGCAAGCTCTTGAGGCATGTTTGGTTAGAGTTGATACTGCTTTGGAGTCCAAATGTAATATGGATAGGAGTATTCGCGAGGATGCAAAGACTGCTGTGAGTGAGTTGAAGACTTTACTTGGAAAAAATTATCCGAATTATCATGGCTGTGAGACACGTATGCCCGATGATTCTGTATCTGCGGCCGATCTGATGGGACTGATCAAAGGTCTTGAGTCGAGGTTTACATCTTTCGAGTTGAATATTACAAAGAGAGTGGAGGCTATCGAGTCAGCCGGGCATGTTATTCCCGATGGTTTGGATGCTAACCTGAAGAAAAAGGCTAATTTGGACTATGCCTCTGTGATCAAGAATCCCGCACCTCGACCTGAAACCCAACTGGAACCGCGAGTTATTGAGGAAGGTAAAAAGACTAATAAACCCAGAGCACTTATTAGTGGTTCGTTAAGGATTTCCAACTTGAAAATTGTCAAGAGATTTCCCAGAAAGAAAGCCGTCTTCGTGTCAAGGCTTAGTCCTAGTACCACCGGTAAAGAAGTAAGTGAATCTCTTGATGGTCTCGAATTGGAGTATGTTTTATGTCGTAAACTTATTACCAAATATCAAACTTATTCTTCGTTCCATATTGAAGTATTTGAAGATGACATTACTAAGCTTCTTGATCCATCAGTGTGGCCTGAGGGCTGCATTGTCTCGGAATTTTTTGGCAGACTAAAGGATGAAAAAATCTGTTTGGAGGTGTCGCCCGACATTTCTGATGATCTGAAGGCTGACAAGCCCTTGCAGTCTTCCACCAGTCCTCTAGATTGACAATCAGGCGATCAGAATGTTCGTGGCTCGAGAGCTGGATCTGCACCAATAGCTTTGTATTACCAAAATGTTCGCGGAATGCGAGGAAAATTTAGTGATATATTTGAAGTTTCTAGTGCTGAAGACTATGACTTAATATGCTTGACTGAAACTTGGCTAAATGATGATTTCTTAAATTCTGATCTATTCGACAGCCGATATGAGATCTTCCGCAAAGATCGCGATTATCAGCTTACTGGATTGAGTCTTGGTGGTGGTGTATTAATAGCGGCAAAGAAGCATTTGAAAGCTAGGTTGGTGTCTCACATTGATTTTTCGGGTGAAGCGGTATGGGTGAAAATTTGTATTGATAATTATATATCTATTTGTGTTTGTTGTATTTATATTCCTCCTTCTGCAAGTAATAGTATATTTCATGAATTATATGATGTTGTAGATGAATACTTTTCTAATATTAATAACCTTGTTATTGTTGGCGATTTTAATCTTCCCCTTATTAATTGGTCCGATCATAAACCTGCTGGAAATACCTTACTTACGCACGAATTTATTTGTTTTCTTCAATTGCATGAGTTAATTCAATGCAATAATATTGTAAATTTTTTAAACAGAATTCTGGATCTAGTCCTGATCAAACTTACTTATTTTGATGCTTCAATCATTCAACCTCTTTCCCCAATAACTCCTGAGGATAGGTATCATCCTGCGTTGCAAATAAATTTCAATAAAATCGCTAGAATATCTAAATGTAAACATGAATCATTAGATCCTATGATACACACCTACAATTTTAAAAGGGCTAATTTTGACTTGCTATGCACACTATTGACCCTTGTTGATTGGAATTTTTTAAACAACTATGATTCTATTAATATTGCATTGGAAAGTTTTTATTCTGTGCTGTATGAAATATTGGATGAATGTATTCCAAAATCAAAGGCTGTTAAAAAGAAATATCCCACTTGTTCACAGGGGAAATCGTAAACAATATTAAGCAAAAAAATATCTATCTTAAAAAGTATAGGAAACACAATAACTTAAATGACCTTGAATCATACAAACATATTAGGAAAAAAATTAAATCTGATATTGGTCGTGCCCGAAAAAGTCATATTGATTCTGTAGAAAAATCTTTAAAATCAAATCCTAAATCCTTCTGGTCTTATTTTCGTAATAGTACTAATCAAAATCATGTTATGTTTGGTAACGGTGAAGAATTAACTAGTGATAATGAAGTTGCTGAGGGTTTTAAGAATTATTTCTCTAGCATTTATACTAAAAGTTCCTCCAAACAGTGTAATTATTATGATAATTCTAATTTTTGTTTAAACTCAATAGATGCGGTCAATATTGAACTTATTACTAACACTGAGGTAGAAATTAGCATTAAGGGTTTAAAGGGATCTAGTTCTGCAGGTTTAGATTGCATTCCATCGTATATAATCAAAGCTAATATTGATAGTTTTATTTATCCTTTACTAATACTGTTCAATCTGTCTTTAAAAACTAAGGTTTTTCCAGATATCTGGAAGACGTCAAAAATTATACCTGTTTACAAAAAAGGTAAAAAGTCTGACATAAACAACTATAGACCCATTGCTATTATTTCAAGTTTCGCTAAAATCTTTGAATCTATTATTTGCAATAAAATTTCACTTCAAACTTCTCAAATTATTTCCCCTAATCAGCACGGTTTTGTTAAAAAACGTTCTACTGCTAGTAATTTATTGTGTTTAAATAACGATATTTCAAATGCTTTAAAACTAAATGCACAACTTGATGTAATATATACTGATTTTGCTAAGGCTTTTGACACTGTTGATTTTGAAATTTTATTGATTAAATTATTTAATATTGGGTTTAGTAAAGAATTAATCATGTGGTTACGCACATATTTAATTGAAAGACCTCTGTATGTAAAATATAAAACTGCTTTTTCAGATTGTTTTGTCAGTACATCTGGGGTACCCCAAGGATCTGTTTTAGGACCTCTTCTTTTCATTTTGTTTGTTAATGATTTAGCTGATTTATTTGACTCATGTTTATTATTTGCTGATGATCTGAAAATCTACCGTTGTATTTCAACTATATCTGACTGTGAAATTTTACAAGGTGAACTTTGCAAGTTGCATTCGTGGTGTATAAAAAATAGCCTGTTTTTAAATATTGATAAGTGCTTTGTTGTTACATTCACAAGAAAACTAAATACTTTTGTTCACAATTATACTATCAACAATATACAACTCGCTCGCAAAAATAGTATTAGGGATCTTGGTGTTTCTTATGATTCTAGTTTTACTTTTAATTTGCATATACAGGAGATAACAAAAAAGGCGCATAAAAAACTTGGTATGCTAAAAAGAACTACCAGTAATTTTTCTGACATATCTGTTCTTGTATGTCTTTTTGATACTTTAGTTCGACCAATATTAGAATACTGCTGTGTCATTTGGAATCCTTCTTGCAAGCAACTCATCTATACCATTGAAAGAATACAGAATAAATTCTTGCGATATATTCATTTTAAATCTAATAGCTATGAGCAATATCCATCGAACTCCTCAATTAGATCAAACAACAAAATAAATTCATTAGAATCCAGAAGAATGGTATCATTATTTAAATTTTTTCATAGTTTATTTCATAACAAAATTGATTGTCCTTTTTTACTTAAAGAATTTTATTTATATATTCCTCCATACAATACTCGTAATAAAATTATATTTAAGCAACCTTTATTAACTAAAAATTATCTTAAAAACCAACCGATACTGCAATTTATAAATATTGCTAATAATCTACCAGTCAAAAGAGATATTTTTTTTGATGATTTTTCTAATTTTAAAATTGATATTTTCTCACTTTTTGTGTAATTTTTGTTTGTTTCTGTGTGCTGATGCTCTGTCTTTTTTTGGTATTTTTATTTGTCTTTGTGTCTGTATTTTGTACTGTATATTTTGTTGTCCTGTTATATATTATGGATCTTTTGATTGCAATCTGATCTGGAGCTGATTGTAATTTTAACGATGGATCTTTTTAATTGATTTTACTGACCTTTTGTATTTTAATAGTTTTATCTTTTTGTTTTTCTTTTAGTGTTCCATTTTAGTTTTTTTTTATATTTGTGCTTTGCCTTGCTTTTATCCTCTACCTGTAATTGGACTAGATCTGTATGGTAGTTGTAATTTAAATAAATAAATAAATAAATAAATTTTTAGAGAATTCGAATTTTCTGAAAAAAATACACCACTTTCGCTCAAATCCGATCATTTTTTCTCTTTCCTGATGCCATCGGCTGAAAAAATTAAATAAAACTTTTAACGAAAACATTTAAAATTCAAAATGTTTATTTTATTCTTTTGCCATTACTTTCAGAAACTAAATTCATTATTTGAAAAATAATTGACATGTTTCAAGTGACGTAATTCAGCCAGTCTTCATTCCTAAATACGTTGCCAAACTCGCCAAATTATTAACTAAAATTCGTTAAATAGGCGATTTCTTTTATAAATAATTTATAAACAGGTCGGTTATTCGAAGGTCTTTGTGTTAGAGCTGTATAATGGGTGTGGGTAGCTATATCTTTTTTCTCGCCAAATTATTTCCCAAAACGCGCCAAATGAGCTAAAAGGTTTTATGTATTTATGAGGGAATTGTGATGACATTTATGAGTGCATTTTATAGCGTATTTTTTATTTTGGAATTTTAAGGCAATGAAACGGGATTTTATAATTTATAACAAGTGGAAACAATAATAAGTTTATGATCTTATAACAGGGTATATGGTACACATATTTGGAATCTATTTGATATTTTTTTATTCCGTGCGAAGAACGGGTATAAATTTGCTAGTATGTAATATTCCTCGCTTTTAAATATAATAAAAAATAATTCATATCAACATACAAAGAATCTCGTAGTGAAATATATTTGACGTCCGTCATTTCAAACGGATCGATGTCGCAAAAATAAATTTATTTTAATTTATTGTCTAAAAGAATTAAAGTTTCTCAAGGGATTGTTGCGAATGGCAATGGTGATTTAATTCTAATAAAAATGGCTTCCTATGCATTTTAAATGAGCATTCAATTTTGCAGTTTTTTAAATAATTGAAGTACTTCGAATTCTGTTCTGAAATTTTCAATATATTCTAATTTCGATGCGCTGAATTTATTGACGCATCACACTTGTCCGTAGCATTTGTAGTTTGGGCTATGAAAGTGGGTGACTGACAGACAGACGGACTGAACGATTATAATACCTTCCACTTTTTACGTTATAAACGTAGTGGGGAAGCTAAAATGGAAAAAAAGCTAAGCCACATTTCTCCGGCTGATTTGAATATTCTTACAGATTACGATAAATATAGCTGTCTTATAGAGCTCTTTCTATAGTTTCCATTTTCAAGTTATCAATATTCTTAAATTTTCAATAAATAATTTTACAGCCAAAATATTCCAACCAATTTCAAAAAGGGGGAGACCTGTTTTTATATAGCCTGATGTGACTTAGACATTTTTTCCCATTGTATTAACAAAAGGGGCACTTTTGATTTGGAGACCCGCGTCCATTCCAGCTAAGTTTGAAGATAAGTTGGTATTGCGCTGGATTTAGAAGCTATAGAAATAAATTTGTATCATTAATCCATAGGAATAGTGTTGTCGCTTATACAAAAGAGGAAAAATGGAATAAAAATGATCGATACACTTTTACTTGCCTGGATGTTTCGATTGTTTCCACCTAATATTATATAAATAGCAAAATTGAAACACGCTATCGTGTCATCCGGAATGAACTGGTTCCCGAAGATTGCACGGGCGTGTTTTTCTCTTATTTTTTGTTTTATTATGCACAGTTTAGTCCGGAAAAAAGTCATTTATAACACCAAGATGATTACCAAGTAGTACGACGTTAATCTAACTAAATCAAACCAAACTCCCCGCAACAACAAGCAAAGCGATCTATACGTTTTAGATATTAAAAAAAAAAAACCAAGTAGGTTTGTAACAGAATCTGTCACTTAACCCGCTTCCACACAACAGTTGTGTTTAACAGGTAAAAAGGGCGCCAAACACAGCATTAATTCTATATTAAACATTTACATGCTAAATTTGGCTAGTTTCATTTATTTTATTTCGAAAATTCAATAATTATATTACTTATCGTTTGCAAAAAATAATCTATATTTTAAAGAATAAATATGTAATATTCCTCGCTTTTAAATAGAATGAAAATATTTCATATTAACATTCAAAGAATCTCGTAGTGAAATATATTTGACGTCATTTCAATCTGATCGATGTCGAAAAAATAAATTTATTTTAATTTATTGTCTAAAAGAATTAAAGTATCCCGAGCGATTGTTGCGATTGGGAATGGTGATTAAATTCTAATAAAAATGGCTTCCTATGCTTTTTAAATGAGCATTAAATGTTGCAGTTTTTTACATAATTGAATTGAAGTACTTCGAATTCAAATTCTTTTCTGAAATTTTCAATGTATTCTAATTTCGATGCGCTGAAATTTTTGACGTATCACACTTGTCCGTAGCATTTGTAGTTTGAGCTACGAAAGCGAGTGACGGACAGACAGACGGACTGAACGATTTATAATACCTTCCACTTTTTACGTTATAAACGTAGTGTGGAAGCTAAAAAAAACATGTGCAATGTTCCCTATGGTTTATTCAATTATATTAATTATTTAGTTTGACCTGGCGACTCTCTTCATCAACGCTTTTGGCCCTATATAATAATAGCTTTATATGGACACTATAACAACAGCAACAATTATTTAGTTAGCTATACTACTAAAAGTATAATTAACTAAAGGTAATAGCAGCATGTAAGTTAATTCTAGCTTCAAGTAATTAGTTTTTTAATTCTTTCCTCCTGTAACTTAATTCATTAGGGAAGCGAAAAAATACGATACATCTTAATTAAAATAAGTCTGTACCGCTCTAAATATTCAAAGAAAAACCAGGTTAAAAAAAGATTTTCGAAATCAAACCTTTTAAGAAGAACGCCTCAAGGGAAAGGCTTGATTGCTTTATGTGATTAAAACCAAAATAGACAAGACATTAAAAAAGGCTGATTAAAAATTAAGTCCAAGTACAATTTTTTAATTGTTTTATCTGCAATGGGTTTGTTTCCCGTCGTGGATAGCAACAGCTCCAACGGTTTGTTGTTATTTGTTGCCCGGAATTACTTATTTTTGATATTAGAAAATGATTTTTCTAAGAATATTTTGTCTATTAAATTTTTTAAATTCCAACCAGGGTTCGAAATTCACAGTCGCAAAATGCGATAAAATGTTTCGATTTTGCGACAAGAAAATAAATTTTGTCGCAGTTATCCCCGATTACAGTTTTCAAAAAATCTTCATTTCTAACTTTTTTTTATATGGTTTTATGGTTTTCCAAGAATCTCGCCAAAAATAATTATCTTAAGATCAGAAATCTTCGACGATCCTAAATATTTTAAACCATTGCTGTGATCATAAAATCATATAATCGCGAAAATTCGGCAGTCCAAAAATCGGTCTACATCGATCTACAAATTTCGAAACTTCGGCGAACTTTATAAAATCTCTAAATTGCGACTATTGCAAAATTCCAAATTGTGGGTGATTGTCAAATATGAGAAATTTTTCAATTTTTTTAAATTAAAATAAAATGCTCCTAGGTAATGTGCATTTGCGCTCAGTTTTTTTTAAAGTTAGTCGCATAGATTGCTCCTTAATTTCTTTATCCAATTTCGAACACTGATGCCAACTTCTTGCTGTGCTGTTGGTCGTTCAAAACATTTGTTAAAAAAAACTTGCATAGAAAAAAAAAATCTTTTCATCTATATCAATCATTTTGAGAGTGAAACCGAACAACCAATGAAATCTAGTACACTCTTAAAACAAAAGAGTGAAATTCACTCCTATAGGAGAAGTGCATTTTCGGCACCGGAAAGGAGTGGAAATTAACTCAGACTGAGTTAAAACCGCTCGTTTTAAGAGTGTAGGACGCAGATTGTTTTCTTTTATTTCTTTTACCCACTCCGAAAAAGAGTGAAATTCACTCCTATAGGAGAAGTGCATTTTCGGCACGGAAAGGAGTGGAAATTAACTCAGACTGAGTTAAAACCGCTCGTTTGTTTTAAGAGTGTACGCATATAAATAAAAACAAGGGCGTTACATCATCTGAAACATTCCCATTGGTTTTATTTTCTTATTTTTGTATTCTTGACTTGTTGTTTTTTTCCAATTATTAAAATTTTGGCGCTTGGTTTTACCAATTTGATATGGTACAGTCGTTGCTCGTTGCTACAGCTTTGTGGTGAAATGCTGCACCATATTTTTGGTATTCGGTTGAACCAATTACCAGGTTTTTGTTTCCAAAACCTAAACAATGGTTCAACCGAATATCGAAAATATGGTGAAACATTTCACCACACAGCCATTGCAGCTGCTAGGAACCATTATTATAGTGAGACCATAAGCACAAAATTTTTAGCAGTGCTCAGGGACCGACTTATAACTTTAGGGGCCCTGGGCACCAGCAAATTTGGGGGCCCCCAAATATACTTCCATAAAATATTTGTGTATTTTTCTACATTTTAATGTACACTAAAAAAAAATTGCAGTTGTACTTTGCTTGGAATGCATGTTCAATCCCCCCAAAATTAATGACTTTTTGTGAATTAATGATTAATTCTGAGTTTAAACACAATTTCATAGTCAATTTTTCATGAACGTATAATATATTTTTGCATATTTCCTTTGAAATGTTAAGTTTAAAATGAAAACAAGAGTGTTACATCATCTGAAACATTCCCATTAAAATACAAATTAAATTATTGTCTCGAGAGCGTTCGAAATCATGTAAATTTCGGAATTCTGCCATTTTTCACTATTTATTTTTTCGAAAGTGTAGACAAGGACATTTGTTTGAGGACATTTTCAGACAGGTTACAGGTAGACGGACGGACAGAACGCAATCTTTTCATCTGTCACGTCTGGAAAGTTACATCTGTCCCGTCATCATTCAATGATTCACTGATGGGAAGATTCGCTCCATTTATTGTCAATTTTTCAATTTCATAACTTTTTGTTCTAATAAATTTTAGAATTCATGAGGGAAATATTTAATATCTTTATGTGTAATATATATTTTTTTCTTTTAAATTTGAAAACTTTGATTAAATAATTAAGATTTTAATATACGGGCGTGTTTATACGTCGTGAGTGCCAGCGGTATAGTTTTCCATTTTAGGTCCTTCTGTAATTACATTTGTTTTAAACAATATAATATTTTCTTACACTATACTAACGAATGGTGTGTGCAATTTTAGCTTCCACACTACGTTTATAACGTAAAAAGCGGAAGGTATTATAATCGTTCAATCCGTCCGTCTGTCTTGACGTCTGTCACCCACTTTCATATACCAAACTACAAATGCTACGGACAAGTGTGATGCGTCAAAAAATTCAGCGCATCGAAATTAGAAGACATTGAAAATTTCAGAAAAAATTCGAATTCGAAGTACTTCAATTATTTAAAAAACTGCAAAATTTAATGCTCATTTAAAAATCATAAGAAGCCATTTTTATTAGAATTGAATCACCATTGCCATTCGCAACAATCGCTCGAGAAACTCAAATTCTTTTTAAACAATAAATTAAAAGAAATGTATTTTTGCGCAGCAAATAAGTTTAAATAAAACTTTTCTCTTATTGTGAATCACGTTTAATTGCTGATCCGCAATTTCGCTTAATTCTCCGCATAACACAAAATATCTTCCAAAGTTTTCCAACAATATTGAGGTTTTGGTAATGCTTTGCATACTTAAAATGTAATCGAATGGGCTTGTTTCAACACTTTGCCACAGAAAACAAAACAACCAATGGCATCGCAGTTCGGATCGCGTGACCTTTTTTTTTTTAAACCAATCAGCTGTTTCAACACTTTTTTAAAGAAAACGAAACAACCAGTGAGATCGTGGTTTAGAGAGCGTGACGTCATAAGAAATATTCCCATTAGAACCGATATAAAGTTTAATAAATAAAACAGAAATTAAAACATGTAAATTAATTAGCATGTAAAGAACACTTTTATAGACACAGCAGACGATAATAAAGCTCATTTTGAGAGGGAAATAGAAACAACCAATGACATCGCAGGAAAAGCAGAAATGAAAACAGGATAGTTGCATTATCTGAAACAACCCCATTAAGATTAACAATTATTAATATAATTGAATAACATTAAACTTTATCTATATTAATAAAAGAAAGAGTCTGTTTGTATGTGGATCGTGAAAGACCTACTTATACTGCCCTCAGAAATTCGAAATTTTTAAGATAGATTCCCTTTAATACCAACGTGTGCACCTGAGGCTTAGTTTTTTCATATTTGTTCCATTTTTAGAGAAAATTCGAATTGTCTGAAAAAAATACACCACTTTCGCTCAAATCCGATAATTTTTTCCCTTTCGTGTGGCTATTTGACAGAAGAAATTAAAATGAACACAAAAATTAATTAAAATTGAAATTGCTTTTATTTTCTTGCCATTACCTTCAGAAACTAAATTAATGATTTGAAAAATAATTGAACTTGCCAATGAGCTAAATGTTTTTTTTTTTTTTTTTACCCAGAATGGAGGTTTTGACGTGAAATAACATTGTTATACTATTATGGTTAATTTTGAATTTATCAAAAAAATTGCGATGACAGTAAGTTCATATGGAGAAAGATTTTTGTGATATGAGGATGTGCATTTTATAGTGATGTATTTTTATTTTGAAATTTTAAAGCAATATAAGTAACGGGATTGTATTCTTTATAATGAACGGGAACAAAGGCAAAGCTTATTATCCTATAGCAAATTAAATGACACGTATACTTGGAACGATTTGATATTCTTTTAGTCCGTGCGAAGAACGGGCATTTATTTGCTAGTAATATATAAGCAAAATTAGTTTAGAGCTTCTTGACCATTTGGCCTTTTGTAAATTGGCGCCCGACGGTTTTTATCGAACGAACGCCAAACGAGAACTTTAACCTTCTTTATTCTTAGCCCTGTACGGAAATTTCGAATTTACGGCTGAAAGATGCTGTTTAATAGATCTCGAAGAAAACTCAGAAAACTGCTGACCTACTTAGTTCAGCTGTCTTCGTTAAAAGAGAAAGCTTAAGCCTTATATTGATTTTGTGCCTCCTGATTGTGATTTTTGGGTTGTTTTCCACTATTTTTTTGTTCTTTATGCGATGGAGTATCTTTTACAATAATGATGAAAAGTTTGCAGTGGCGCCGGAACTTATTCTTTAGACTTTAGAGGTATGGCAAGAAATGCCTCTATCTACCCCCTCCTCCCACTTCCTCTAGAATCTAGATGCTTAAAATATAATATAAATGAATTAATTTTGAATTAAGTAATTTTTTATTAATTATTTTAAATTAATTAATTTTAAATTAATTAATTATTATTAATTAATTTTTAATTTATTATTAATAATTAATAAATATAATATAATAATTATTAATTAATTTTTTTAATTTGTTATTAATAATTAATGAATATAATAATTAATTATTATTATATTTATTAATTAATTTTAAAGTAAAAAAAGTTGATTCGCAAATTTTCGAAGGTGCAAAGTAGCTAACATGTCAACAAGGCAAACAATGACCATATATCTTGAAAAATCACAGAGTTATCTATAGAGTTTACTAATAAATTAAAACGCATAACATATAATCTGTGCAAAAGTTGGTATCGCAGCTGCCATACCAATTCCGGCCCCACTGCAAAAGCTGGTATGGCAACTGCCATATCGGTTCCGGCGCCACTGAAAGTTTGTTAACTCGTGGCATCTCGTTAAGCATCTTAAAAAAACCTTTTAAAACCCATGTAAAAAACCCTTTTAATCAGTGTAAAAGGTGGATATTATTGTGTCAAACTACCAATCACCGAAACTCCCAGTGAAATCCAGGAATGAATTCGTCACTTGAAACAAGCCAATTAAAATTTTGACATTTCATATGGCTAAAGGGGTAGATTCAATAAACAGTGTTAAGTAGTATCAGCTCGTTATTTTCCAAAATGCTGTAACGTTAGTTTCGGTTTTGCTATCAAAGTTGTGTGATTAAAAATAATGCAAATTTATTTTTTGTTAATATTATAATTCTATAGGAAATATATATAAATACAAATCGTAGTTTGCCATTTTTTTTACTTGAGACAAATTCTGGACTTGAGACAAGCTGGTATGGCAACTGCCATACCGGTTCCGGCGCCACTGAAAGTTTGTTAACTCGTGGCATCTCGTTAAGCCTCTTAATGTTATTTATGTTAAATCTTTTTTTTATGTGTGACCCATTCATTCCGTCCTTTGTTATAATATAAACAGTTTAATAGCCGAATAATAAATTCTTTAATTTTATCCAATTAAATATTTTTAAAGAATGCAGGTAATTATAAGTAGGGTGCTAAAGGTTTAATTTAATTTTGTATGTACTTACGTACGTTTTATACGCGGTATAATTACAAGTAGGTTTGTAACAGAATCTGTCACTTAACCCGGTTCCACACAACAGTTGTATTTAACAGGTAAAAAAGCGCCAAACACAGCATTAATTCTATATTAACATTTACATGCTAAATTTGGCTAGATTCATTTATTTTATTTCGAAAATTCAATAATTATTACTTATCGTTTGTAAAAATTAATTTATATTTCAAAGAATAAATATGTAATATTCCTCGCTTTTAAATAGAATGAAAATATTTCATATCAACGTACAAAGAATCTCGTAGTGAAATATATTTGACGTCATTTCACACTGATCGATGTCGCAAAAATAAATTTATTTTAATTTAATGTCTAAAAGAATTAAAGTTTCTCGAGCGATTGTTGCGAATAGCAATGGTGATTTAATTCTAATAAAATGGCTTCCTATGCTTTTTAAACGAGCATTCAATTTTGCAGGGTTTTTTTTTTAAATAATTGAAGTAATTCGAATTCTTTTCTGAAATGTTCAATGTATTCTAATTTCGATGCGCTGAATTTTTTGACGTATCGCACTTGTCCGTAGCATTTGTAGTTTGGGCTATGAAAGTGGGTGACAGACAGACGGACTGAACGATTATAATACCTTCCACTCTTTACGTTATAAACGTAGTGTGGAAGCTAAAAAATACTTATTACAAAATTTTATAATTTATTTCAAATTTATCAAATAAACAATCTTACAAATACAAATTAAAAAAGTATTTTTCAACTTTAAATATTCTAAACTTCTTGGCAAATATATTGTTTAAGAATATTAGCAATTTTTTATTCAAGAACAATGGACAAGTTGCATGAAACGCGAAATTCGAAATATATGTGTTTTTCTGGTACATTAGAAGCTGCAGATTCCGAATGTAAGGTTAAATATTCACAAATATGTTTAATTTCAACAAAAAATGCATTTGAAATTTGCCGAAAATGTACGTCACTGAAAACAGCTCTGACGTCAACTGTTATGTTTTTGGCGATGTTTCGATCTATGCTGTAATACACTTTCTAAAATAGTAAACCTTACAATTTCTGCGAAACCTCATTAAAAGAAGAAGACAATATTATTTGTAACCAGTTCATATCAAGGAAGTTAAACAGCTTGTTCCAAGTTTGGTTGTAAGTTAAAATACACACACTAGAGCGCGTATGAGCTATTGCAGAACTATTGACTGTTGGATCTGATCGAAATAGTCGAGTGAAATCGTTCAACGTTTGAAAAAATTAACTGGAATGAACATGACATGTTTCTGTAAAATAGCATAACTTTTTTAAGAGTTTGATAAGGATGAAAGCACGTTTCACAGTTTCAAAAGCGATACCGTGAAACGTGATACGAAATAACACGCCAAGAACAAAAAAAAAGCCAGTCGTGACGTCATCTGTTATGCTAAGAGAGGTTTAACAAGAGTGACGTATCATTAACTTTAAAAATGAATTTAAAAATAAATACATCTTTAAAACCAGAAATACTTGAATTTTAGAGGTTTTTTAATATGCTTAATCGAATAAATATGTTTGTGGAAAACGCTGTAATTGTCCATTGCAGATTTTAAAGAAAAGTAAAGAATTTTTGGGATTGTTTTGCATGGCTTACTGTAAGAATTTGTGTACACATTTAATTTTGGTTAAAGAAATTTTATAACCATACCCTCAAAATTTAAAAAAAAAAAAAACCAAATTGCATTTTTTTTTATTCATTTATTTTTTGTGATAAAATATATCCGGAACTTTTATTCATCGAATCCCCCCTCTCCCCTTTATCGAATAACCATGAATATGTAACGGGCTACTTTATTACGAGGTCATTCTCCTTTTTTTTCCGGCAAAAAAAATAATTCTGACTTGATAACGATAAAAACAAATCCACCATCACACTCTACCTGTGCCCGTAACTGACCGAAATTTTGATTGAGGACCGCATTAATCATTGAAGAAAGTTCCATTCGTTTCCTATTGGTCAGTTTCATTCCAAAACGATTTTTTTTATCGCTTTGTTTTTTTTATTATATATATAATGTAGTATTAGGAAAAATTGTATTCGATCTCAATATGCCAGATGTTTTGTTTTTACTTTTTACCTTCAACTTTGGGGTCTTCTGGACTCTATGAGAGAGAGTCATAGAATATTTATAGCCTTATATCGATTTGGAATGAACCAATTTGGCCAATAAACAGAAACGGAACAAGAACCATTTGTCAAAAGGGGATTTTTTTCTACGTGATGCCATTCGATTTTTTAAAATGTCAATATAATTCTAGGTATTGTTGCATTGAAATGTGATGGGATGAGATTATTTGGAAATATGTTTTGGGGCGTTTCCTTAGTTTGTGGTGGAATAGGGGAGAGCGAGGCTATACCGTACACATAAGGGGGATTCGTCGATACATAGCAAATTTACAAGAAAAAGGTTATATGAACAAAAGCAATAGATAATTTGATTATTAGGCTACTGATCATACATAAACATTTTTCTAACTATTCCACTTTTTGCATATGGAAATTGGTGATTAAAAAAATTACCTTGTAATTATTGTTATTACGGGGGTCGGGGCTATACTGTACAGTTTAAAAATCATCTATTTAGGTAAGTAATGATTGTAATGCAATAGATTACTGTACAAAAACTTTTTATTACTTATAAAGGTCGTAACTAAGAAACTGTGTATTGCAATTGTAAAATTTTAGAACAAATTACAATCCAAAAAAAATCATGTTAACTTTAATAAAAAAGTTCTAATTTTTCATAACAAACCTAAAAGTTGTTTTATTTGGGGACTTTTTCGTACATTACGTAATTTTGAAGAATATGCCTTAAAAAATTTTTCTTCATAAAAAAGAAGTCTTTTAAAAGACCTATTAAACTCCATATTTAATCCCTTTGCCATCAGTTATATTTATTTTACTTATCATTCAAGGGGAAATAAATTATATTAATTATTTGTCGATTAAGGGTTCTTCTACAGAAAACACTTATCTTCGCATAAAAACTGGATTTAGTTAAAAGCATCATTAATTGATGAAAATTTAGGAGCTTCTATTCAAATAGTTTATTGGATGTTAAAGTACGAAACAATCATGCACATGAATAAAATATGCCTTGTCTCTTTACAACCAATATTTCAAATAAGTGCTCACTAAAAAAACCCGTTTAATCAGGATATTATTGTGTCAAACTACCAATCACCGAAACCCCCAGTGAAATTCAGGAATGATTTCGTCACTTGAAACAAGCCGATTAAAATTTGACATTTCATATGGCTAAAGGGGTTAAATTCAATAAACAGTGTCAAGTAGTATCAGCTCGTTATTTGCCAAAATGCTGTAACGTTAGTTTCGGTTTTGCTATCAAAGATGTGTGATTAAAAATAATGTAAATATATTTTTTGTCAATATTATAATTCTATAGGAAATATATATAAATACAAATCGTAGTTTGCCATTTTTTTTTACTTGAGACAAATTCTAACATGGGAATATTTCTTATGACGTCACGCTCTCTAAACCGCGATTTCATTGGTTGTTTCGTTTTCTTTGAAAGTGTTGAAACAGCTCATTGGTTTAAAAAAGGTCACTCGATCCGAACTGCGATGCCATTGGTTGTTTTGTTTTTTGTGGCAAAGTGTTGAAACAAGCCCATTGTTCTCAAAGTTATTAAAACAAAAATTATTCTCAAAGTTATTAATTAGTAAAATTCACGTTACTTTAAAGACTTCTAACGTATCACATAACAACGCGTCATGTAAAAATGAAACCATTCGCAAATTTACTTCGTGAGGAAATCAATTTTACCTTGGTGTGAATAAAATACTTCCTGGATTATTAGATACATTTTTTAATGTTTCACTATCACTTTCTCCCATCTTGTAAAATTGCTTTTTCTCGCTTCGAATGAAAAGCAGCACGGAACAACTCGTATCGTCTCTGCAATCGCGTTTGTTTACAAACATTGACGACGCGTCATTGCGTCACGGACAGTACGTTACCGGGATAAACTATTTAATTAATTCTCACAATGTTATCTACACCATGCAAATACTTTCGAACATTATTTATTCACTGCAACGGACCAGTGGAAGGATACCTAAAGTCGGTTCTAAGGTCATGAAACGGCGGTGTTCTGTCAAGCAGAAGTTTGCAAAATTATTGATCTGAATATGGAGATGTGGGATTAGTTTTAGTTTCGTTTCAACATGGGGATTATCAAAGCGAACTACTCGTCTTTGACGAAGTTTCAAAATTTTTACGATAATGGTCAGCTGGCCGGGATGATCGTGTTTTTGGTGTTTCATGTAGTGAGTATTTTTAGTAAATGCAATTTAGTTCTGCATGATTTACTCCCAATAACTTGTGGTTTGTGAAAGTTAAAATGGGAATATTGTAAACTTAAGGAAGAAAAAAAAAGTAAAGCATGCAAAAACCAAAATGGTTTTTGGCTTATTCCTATATCCTATATGGTTGGGGTTAACTTCTTAAAAGTGTGAATAAACAATTGTCTTTTCCGGCAATGGTAAAGCTATGATAAAATAGCCGGTTTATTCTTTGGTGTGATTGAAAATTTAACATAGGGTTGCTATACCTATCAAGTTGTGTGAAACACAAAGAGGAATGTTACATTTAGGCATTTTCGTTGCTTGACAACCTAACGCAAAATTAGGACCAGCCATTATATCATAGCTGTTCCTTAGTGTGTTCCACTGTGCCAAACAGTGCAATACCTTTTGGTGCTGTACTGTAAAATTGATTGCACTTAAACCAAGCATAGATGAATCATAAAAATAATTATTATTTACAGACTACCCTGAATGGTATAATAATATAAAGTTAAATAAAACATTAAGTGCATAAGAGAGAGAAGTTAGCCTATTTACAAATTTCCTAGTTTTCCTTTATAGGTTCAAAGTCCATATGTACAACTCCAAAACACATTAACTGAAAATATAATACAAGCAGCACCTTACTTACTAGAATTTATTTGCTGATGACTAAAGATGCGAGCCACCGGCTCACATCTTTAGTCATCTTTTCTCATATCAGAATTGTTTAAATGAATAGTTGAGATTTTAATCAGCTGTAAATCAATCACCTGTAAATTGACGAGATCGTAAAGCAAGATTATAAAATCAAATTTGCATTTAAGATTTTCGTCGCCCAGCCGTGTGGAGGGTAAAATCGCTCCATTTACGTCACACGGAGGCCGACTCGGTGACGTCACACGAAACACCAACCAATGATGAGGGAAAAATTTCACCGATGAGCAACAACTGTCATCAAGTCTTTCCGACAAAATCGAATCGGAGCGTTTTTTTATTATCATTTTAGAAATGCAGCTTCAGTATTAATTATTTGTCGAACAGAAAGGAAAAATTATGATCGCAACTTTTGGCGACTGGGGTTCGATTTTTAGGTAGCCACTTTCGATGTAATAGCGCCAGTTGGCGACTGGCGACCGCTAATCTAGAGCTTTATGAGCTGGGCTAATACCCAGGATGGACCTTTATAAAATGGGCAACAGCCAAAGTATTTTTAAATGCCTAAAATAAGGGCATTTGGGTATAGATATATGTTAATTTCCTTTTGACACCAATTTTAATAAATATTAAAACTTTTTTTTTTAATTATAAGAAGCATCTATAGCTTATAAACAAAATAAATTAAGTTGAAGTAGTAAATTAAGTAGTAGTAAATAAAGTTAAGTGAAATGGTGTTACTAAAATTTAATTTCTGATGCAACTGCTTCCTGCAACGACCTGATATTTGGTGGCCATACTGTTTTTGTGCCTAGTTTAGTTTTGGATTATATCCGAGTCGGGTTTAACTACACAGTAGAGTCTCGCTTATCTGAAAGGTACGGGACCGGAGCACTTTCGTTTAATCGAGATTCCATAAGAATTTTCGGATAATCGGGTATCTTCCACTTCACGCCTAGAAAAATGCTGGCGAAGAGAAAAATTGACGTCATAGAGTGTTCGCCTCGTTACAAAAATCTTAGATCGGGCCTTTAGATACATATAGAAGCGCTAAATGAAGCCAGTTCTTCAGACGTTCTCTTGTTTAAAAGAAGGTAGGACAGGGCTGCTTTAAAACAAACCAAAATTGAGCAGTAAAAAAAAATTATTGTATATTTTGAGAAATAAATCCAACTTTGTTAGTACGTATTCATTTTTTGTGCATTTATTTATGCGTACACTTCATATTTTAGCACAAAAAAAAAATCCGTAGCCTTTCGGTTAAGCCGAATTTCGGATAACCGGGACTCTACTGTACTGAGTGTTAGTTTGAGTATTAGCATTCTTGCAAAATTGTAGAAAAGAGGACTTGTTTGGAATTTTTTTACTTTAAAAGCAACTCTAATTAATTTAACTCTAATTTAATAATATTTTTATTTTGAAAAACAACTCCTTAGTTGTTTTTCAAAATAAAATATTAAATTAGAGTAGAATAAATGATGCATATAGAGATTATATCTAGGTTTTTAATCAATCATAAATAACATTTTATATTATTTGATTTATACTATCAATAAGTTTCTGTTTGACAAAAAAAAATCAGACAACAACAGAAATAATTGAATTTTTCTCAAATTCATAAAAACCTGGGCATTTCAGGATTTCTGTCATTTGCCCCACATTTTAAATGCCTAGGACTTATACATCGCTATAATAATGCCTAACATGACTGTAACTACATGTTCCAATATATTTAACCTATAATTAAGTACAGTATAACTGCTTATCTGAATCTCAAATAGACTTTGGAAATCATTTTCCGTTATCCGAGTCCCAGTATGGGATTCAAAAATGCCCATTTTGAAAACTAAGATAATGGTATTATATGCAAAAATTTATTAAATATAATTATAATTTCTCATTTATTTAAAAAAATAATATATATTTAATCGATTGTTCTTTCAATGTTATATTCATACGGAAAAAGGGCTAACATGGATAAAGACAAACTTCTGCGAATATGTAATTTCAAAAAATAATAATTATGCTCATTTGGCATACAATTTATCGCATTTATCTTTTTTTCTAGCTGGCCGGTGTAGCCCTGCTCTCCTTGTCTATATGGATGTACGTGGACACTGCAGCCTATCTGGTGACTGACCACAATGACAAGTTTTTCGTCTCGATTTACATCTTGATGGCCGCTGGTTCTCTGATGACCCTGGTGGGCTTCCTGGGGTGCTGCGGTGCGATGCAGGAAAGCTCATGCATGCTGGGCACAGTGAGTAGTATTTATTTTAACCCTCTAAGGGGGATACAGACCTATAAACCTGTCTGATGACTTAAATTTTCCAGCATTACACACACAAAAATTAATATTTCAATAAAATATATATTCATATATTATTTCAATAATTATATTTATAAATATTTAATTTTATTAAATATAAAATCGTTGAAGTTTGGAGGAATTTTTAACTGCCTGGCTGCGGAAATATAATTCAAAAAATTTAATTTAATTAAATTAGCAGTTGAAAACTTGAATATTAATATCATACAGTAAAAACAAGTTTATACTTCTGTCAATTTGCTTATTCCTCAAAGGGCTCCTTCACTCCACAAAAAAAAAAGCTTACTTATATATTCATTATATAAGTTTTAAACAAACAATTATACAGTCCCTGGACAAATTAGGCGCACTGTATTTTTTTTAGTAATGATGAAAACGTACCAAAGAATGCCATATTATTAAAACAGATGTCGATATATGTATTAAGTATACCAGATAGTATTTTCGATTCAATAGCTTAAGTTTAGGAACACAAATGTCCTTCTAAAGATATTTTGTTCATCATTGATTGATACATGAAATCTTGCAGTGCGTCTAATAATTTGTCCAGGGTCTGTACATTTAGAAGTATGTTTGAAAAAAAATAGTGTTTTTTTTTAAAAAAAACATTTGCTCTGAGGGTCACTTCGATTCAGTGGGATTTGAGGTTTTGAGTGGTAGAAAGACACATTTTGTGCGTGCTATGAAGAAACCAAAAAAGGCCTGTCGGTTTTTCGTGATTAATAGCCGATTCTAACTTTTGTTTTAATCCAAAATGTCTTATAAATTAATATTTATTATTTTGCACACAGCTAAAAAAATGCTGGTGCCAATTGTTTTATTTTTCTTTCCAATTGGTATGAAAATTGGTTTAGAATTGCACAGATTTCACACAAATTAGGAAATTTTTTTAAGAAACAGCAATTAAAAACAATGGATAGTTACAAAATGCTGTTTTTTTTTGTTTCGTCTCAAAAGAAATCTATATTGCTGCTTTCGATTCGTTTTGAATGAAAATCAATAAGTTTAAATGCGAACCACTTCAATTTTCATATGATCTTTAGCTTTTGGCCTCTGTAGCGAAACGCATGTACGCTTTTTATGACGTAAAGGATCATCCTACACCTGCCACCTCATTCATAGGATAGGATTAAAACTGACGAATCATGGGAGATCTCGTGATTTCCAAATAGAAGCCTATTTTAGTATTCACTAGCATGCGAAGGTCCCAGTTCGGGTTCGTGCATCGCCAAAAAACTGTCGACCTATAAATGCCTTGCAGCCAAAATGTCCGACGAATAATACCCCGTGTGGAGGGTTGCAGGTTAAATATCTTCAAATCCTAACACTGCGTAATGTCGCCCTTAACGGTTGCGTTGGTGCTACTCAGTTGGCTCGTCACTTGACTGTGGTTCGAAATAGACGCCCGTCGCCAATGCACTCGTGTAGCTCTAGTGCGACGATAATTCAAATAAACTAACTATTTTTATGATGTTCGTTGTCGTTTTCTAAAAAAGGTTTCGAATAATTTCTTCGAAACTTTGAATTACTAAGGGAAAAAAAGTCAAATTCTGAATTTTTATTGTTTGGGTTAAACAAGTTTTCACCAAAAACTAATTTCACATTGTGATATTTTTTAACATTAGCTCAAAAACTTAATAGACTGGGGAAATGATTTCAGTTCATCTTAAGCGAAATTCGTGTTAAGCGTGTTCGCATTAACAAGGTTCAACTGTAAAGTTTTAAACTAATGCTTCGTTTTTATTAGTCGATTCATTCAAATAGATTATAATGTATTTGTAATTTTTTGACCTATCACTTAACGACTTATAGTAGTAGCCCTTTACAAATACATTTTGGGATTTATTCAATATGTTTGGTTCTTATAACTTTTTTTTCCTACAGTTTTCTACATTTGTCATTCTGATATTCGCGGCAGAAGTTGCAGGAGCTGTATATGGTTACTCCCACAAGGATGAGGTGATATATATTTTCTTACTTTCAGTTCTACTATGTTGCCTTGGTGTTAAAAGAGACAATGTCTTTAGATTTATTCAGTACATACTAACCCAATTTTTTTCTCTCGTGTACTTTAAACTGTTTTACATAAGAATCGGTATTCAAATTTGATTTATCTTCAGTAGTTGTTTTATAAAAAAATATTTATCTAGAAAATCCTAAATTATTTTAGCATATTTGAAAAATTTCAACTTTAGTATTTTTTTTATACAAAAAGTATTACTTTTGAAAACAATTTTAATACCAATTCTTAATTTTAACATATTTGACAGACTGCATACAAAATTCCTTAGACTTTTATCAATGATTAAAAAAGCCTTAGCGTTTTGAAAAACTTGTCATCAAGGAAAAATGAATACCAAGAAAAACACATTTAAAGTTTTCGTTGGTTTGCATTTTTATCCTACCTTTCCTCAAAAAAGGGGGAATAACTTTTTTGAAAATATAGCTAGACTTTTACAACTTGGTAGATTTATCTAGAAGATTTAAAACTTTAATGTTAGCAAATTAAAAAAAATTTGCAATTTTTGCCATTTTTGAGGTACTGTGTCCCCTTAAAAAATAACATAAAGATAAACAAAAACTTTAAAATAATAAGAAAACTTTAAAAAATACAGAAAATCACACTTTTTCATTAACAATTAAATTATTTTTTGTGAAAAGACATGTCTATGAATCCTAGTTTTTAAAATGTAAAAATGTTATAATAGCAACCTAACGTTAAAATTGCTGAAATGTTTAATGATATTTTTTTCTACAGGATGCATTATTTCAATCTAAAAAAAAGTGTAAAAATCTGTCATCTATTAATTAAAATAAGCTTTTGTGTTTTAAGTAAAAATAAATAGTATTGACTTATTTTTGCAACTATGGTTTTGTTTATTCCTACGAAACCAGTTTTAGACTAAAATAATGTAAAAACAATTGTTTACTAAATGACTTATTTGTTTGTTTAAAGTTAACAGGCCGTTTTTAATATTTTTTTTGCTACCTTAATTTTATTAAAACGAAAGCACAATATTCCAATAATTTCAGGCCTTTGCATATTATTGTACTTTTGTAAGACTTTTGTAAGGTTTTTCTTTAAAATGTATGTTTTTAAGAGGAATCAATGTACATCTGAAACTTAATTATTTTTATTTTAATTAAATATGACTTATATGAGGTTTCTGCATCAATTATGCTACAATATTAATTTTTCGTCAGCTGAACTTTATATTTTCGTAATCCCAATAGTACAATGCTTTTATTATTGCTTTTAAATATTTTCTTGTGGATTTTAAATGTATAATTATTTTCATTGTGAATTAGGTGAAAGATGCCATCACCAAGACTGTCACCAACATGGTGAAAAATGAGTACAGCGTTCAGGATGCCGTCACTTTGTCAGTTGACACCATGCAACAGAAGGTAATGTGACTCATTAAAATGTGTGCAGAGTATTTCATTTAACGTTTATGTAATTGCATATTGAAACTTATTGCGAAATTTTGTAATGTATATCCTATAGTGGCCCAGTGATAAATCCCACTATTATTAATCACAATCATTTATTTTTATTTATTCAGTCATAACTGACTGCCATTATTAAGGGTTATTATTAATTAAGCACTTTGAACGTAACATATATGCATCTAATATATCCGACCTGTTTACAATTTTATAACCTTAAGCTCACTCTTTCATAAGTCTCAATTAATTCCAAACTGTTGTTAATCTAATGCCTACTCAGGTGTTGGCTTGACTGTAGTTCTAAATTACGATACTCATCACCAATAACCTTTGACATTAATTCAACTCAACTTATGTACTACTCTTAACTGCATACTTCCTCTATGTAGAAAAACATTTTTAGCAAAAGCCTACTGAATAAACTGCAATCCCAGCTCAAAATTGTAAATAAGATTATCTGCAGGGAAAAAAAAAAGTTGCAAGTACAGGGTTACAATATGTGGTGCTATCTTTATCAATAGTGATTGGATAACTTACTGTTATTCTATTGTGTAGTGCATTTTATGCTTTTACTGATTGGTTACCCATCAAATGCATAGTTTTTGATCATTTGATTGGCATCTTATCGTAGCAGACTGGGTTTCAATATCTTATTAACTTAAAACCATTCATCTCAGGTGTTAACTTCACAATGAAATTGACCTAACGTTTTACAATGCATTGGGTTAAAGCTTTTTGTTTAATTGCAGCATTTAAACCAGCGAAAAAAAAGAAACATAGTCTTTTTCTCTAAAGACTATGTTTGGCCTGGGGGCGATCGCCCCCAAGTGGGCGATTTGTGTTATCAAGGGGGCAAAAAATACTTGAGGGGCGATGAGTATTCAAAGGGGGAAAATTAAAATAATGTTGTACCTTTGTACAGTAAAACTTTTCTCCAACCATAACCAAACCAGCCAATTTTTACATTCAACTCTCTTAAATTTCCTAGAAACCAGTAAAAATATCTTAGTTAATTATTTCACTTTTGTTCTTTAAAAATATGTGTTATGTTTTTTCTATTTTATTTAAAAGTGACCGGATAAAGCTTCTTTTGTTTTTATAAATGGTTAGTAAGTGTTATAAAACTGTTTTATTAGTACACTTTAACTCAAATTATGATTAGACATAACATGAAAATTAAAAGGGGGCGATGGATGCTGATCAACCTAAAATACGAGGCGATGGTCCAGAAAAGGTTGGGAACCACAGATTTAAACTATAATTTTTTTTGGTATTGTCTTATCGTCGCAGGTTATGTTTTACCGTATCACTTAATTAAACATTTCATTTATACCATTTGTCACAGGTGTTATCTTCAAAGTAATTCACCAAACCTATTGCAATACATTGTATTACAAGTATTTCTTTATTTGCAGCATTATTTTTTTTTACGTAATTTTTTCAAAAATTATATTATTGCATAAAAATCTAAATAAAAACTCTATACCAACTTTTTGAATGAATCTGTTTTAATTAAGAAAATCAATAGTACTGCAAATATACCCCCCCCCCCCCCCTCTTGTTTATACCAGCCTTATGGCTACTTCGATTCCCTATTTTCGTTTCGCCCCTACTAGGGATGTCTTAGATGTGTAGGAAAGACGCTTCACGTCGATACTACAAAGTGTTAATTCAATCTCCGTTCTCCAAATATGATTTATTCAAATAACATCCACTTTCCACACATTTTTTAATCTTTTATCTTATTCCAGCTCAAGTGCTGTGGGGCCAGCGGCATCGGTGACTGGGAAAACTCTAGTTTCAACAGCAAGAACCGAGAATCTGGGCTCCTATCTCTGCTCCAAGGTGTTTCGTACAAGGTCCCCAACTCGTGCTGCGTCAACAAGGATAGCACCTCTTGCGATGCCGCTACTAGCATCGCAGCTGCCAATACGTTCACTAACAGTTTGTTTTCAGATGTGAGTAGTTTTATGTTTAATAACATAAATTTATATTCTGTCGGCGTCTAGGGGAGTTCTAAATAAACATTGCCATTCCTCTTGATGTGGGTTTTATTAAAGAAATTGCATGTAATAAAATATTATAGTAGACTGTTAAGCTCGTTAGCTTTAGACCCGCCGTGAAGCACATGTAAAGGATCAGCAGTACAGGCTGCAAAGTTTAGCGTCAGATTTATAGACCAGGGTGCGCTGCATCGTTGTGGATAAAAGGGTACAGTTAACAGGTTATCAGTTTATAGAACGTTACAAAGTGTAAAATAACATCGCTCCGGACACATATGGTAATGCATAGCTTAGCTTTATGCATTTAGTTTCACACTAAGCATCTCCAGTTGTCCATACCAAGACATAGATGAAACCTGGTGTTTTTCAACGTTCGAAAATCTTCAGCATTGCAATCATGAGCTCTACTCTTCGAACCGGTTGGCTTTTCTTCGAGGTGCTACACTCGAAATTCATACAACGGGTAGATTTGGGAAGAATGTTAAACAAACTGCGATAACGCGCAGAACAGAGTTTACATCCAATGTATTATAGTGTAATAACATAAGTTAATATCTGTCGCGTCTAGGTGAGTGTTAAATAAACTATCCAGTCTTTCCTATGATGGTGGGTATTAAAGAAGCGGTAGATAAAATAGTTATGTGAGACTGTAAGTCGTTAAGCTTTCACGCTCGCCGTGAAGCACAGGTAAGGATTCGGCAGTAAAGAGGGCCAAAGTTAGGCAGATTATATCGACAGTGGCTTGCCATCGTTGGTTAAAAAGGTTACAGTTATAGGTTATGCAGTTGTAATAGATACAGTTACAATAGCAGTTAGACAAGGGCGTCTTGACATTTATACAATAAGTTAAGGCAGTGATTTTATTTAATTGCTTTTCAATCGCTCAATAATTTCAGATTCAAACTATTACAGTCCCTTAACAAATTATTAGACGCACTGCAATATTTCATGTAAAATATTAATTACCGGGTGATATTGTACCTACATATTTGTATAAATACAAATATGTATTCTGTATATTTGTATGTATATTACAACTGTACTGTATATTTGTATATGTATTATAGTATATGTATAAATACAAATATGTAGTCTACAACGATTCTTTTAAATAAAAATCAATAATATTGTAGGTTAAATATACCATTATTGCATAAAAACTCTTAAGAAACATAAAATTACTTAAAAAAATACATTGCGTCTAATAATTTGTCCAGGGACTGTATATTAGACTGTTACTATTATATGTCCTAGCATGACTTAGCACAAATGGTTAATGGAACAACATGCTGGGTGACCAAAAGGTGAAACCGAGAACATGAGCTTTAAGGTTTTTTTTTTTGGACTTAGATACGTTATAAATGACACTTACAAGAGGTAAAAAATATACTAAACTTAAAGTTTATGGAAACAGGGAATCTTTTTATCTTTAAAGGCTGGAATAAAATGTTCATTGACACGAAAATCTCAAATTTTTTCAAAAATGTCACTTAACACGTTCTTACACTAAGCTCTTCAAATATTAAGAACTCTTCTTTAAAGAAAAACGCTACAGTTATGACGCACTTATTTAACTCAATGTCTTCCTATGACAAATAAGGTCCCCCATCAGCAACCTGCAGCCATTGTTCGCTTAAAAAAACACACATTTGAATGTAAAAATAAATTTAAACTAATCGCAATACTTTGACCATTGTAATTATCCAGTTTCTATCCCTTAAAAAAAAGACGTTTCCAATAATGTCGCTAAAATTTCTCTAAAGACTATGTTTTTGCCCTTTCGATGGAAAAAGGATGCCGACCCCTGCCTTAGGTCATAGGCTTGCTTATAAAGAATTCTTCTTAAGAGGGATCGTCAGTCCCATAGAGCTAATGCATTAGTTTTGTAATCATAACTTCCGCAGAAGTATTGCTTTGCTATGTTAGCTCTTTTTACCCAGGTATGGGAATCAACATAACATTAAAATGAAACAAATTTGAAACGAAAACGTTATCTAGCTATTTAATTATATATTTTGGAAGTTTTAAAATGCCAAAAATTACAGCAGATGGCGACACTATTTTAAAACTTTATTAATTAATAATTAAATAACCGGATGTTATTTTCTTTTCAATTTTGTTTTAAATGGATGTTATGATGATTCCCATACCTGGTGAGAATGGGATAACATGGCAAAGAAATTCTTTTGCCAAAGTTGTGATTTCAAAACTAATGCATTAGCTCTATGGGACTGACAGTCCCTCTTAAGGCCCCCACATTTAACCAAAGAAAGATAACTTGAATTTTTATGTAAAATTTTTGTGTTTATTTTTCATTTCAAAATCACAATTTAAAGTAATACTCTTGGTAGATGCATGTCTCAACTACGAATCCAATTTTCAAGAAGTTTTTTGACTTGTTTATAGTAATTGGAATTGCTTCCTTTCTTTTTTGGTAGCTTTGTTATTAGGGAATCCTTGTTCTCCTGTTTTTTTGTTTCAGGAAAGGTTGAGAAAAAAGTTTATAAAAATAAATACGCTGAATAGGGTGGAGCTAATTTTGTAATTGTCACAAAATGAAGCCTCCATAAAGTTTGATAACTGAACAGAATAATGTAACTTATTCTAACAGTACCATGCAAAATTGACTGGCATATATATATATATTTTGATAACTAAACTAAATAATTTTGCAATGGTAACAAGCACAAATAACTCACATTAATTTTGTTGTTGCGTATTTTGTCTTTTGTACGCTTTGAAACATTTAATGTAGTGAAAAATGATAACTGGCAATAAAATGTGATTATTTAAGTTTCTATTTAACTAGCAACCCATGAGCAGAAACAATGTATACAGTCATTGATTTAAAAACGCATTTGCTGAGTTATTTTTCTGTGCTAATAAAAAATAATATTGGACTTTAGGGACTTGCAATGATTAACTGTTCCCTGTGCTTAAAATATTTTATGTAGAAACAGTATTTCTTATCAGTTAATCGATCTTCTACGAGCAGGAAAAAAATACTGTTCTTTTACTTTTGACCTTTTCCAATCTTGATCCAATTAATTTGTCTGAATCTTTTCTTTGATCAAATAATAATTAACACTTTTCTTTATAATTTCAGGGCTGCCTGACCAAGATGTCTGACAAAATCGAGAAGCATTTGTTCACCATAATCGTTGCTGGAATAAGCATTGCTGTCATTCAGGTAAAAGTCATTTTATAAATAAGATTTCTTTGAGTATATTATTTATCTATCCATTTGTAACCAGTCTTATTCAAACTGTCTCACATTGTATATTGCCAAATATTTTCCCCCCTACCCCATCGTGCAGTTTTCAGGGAAACATTTTATTTTCGTTTTTTTCCCCATACTACTTGGCTTTGTGCTGGGTAGAAAGTGGTATTATCTATCTGGTATTGATTATGATAACAGATTAAGATCTTTAAACATGCATTCCCTGGAAAATAGGAGAGCTAGGGGTGATTTAATACAGTTATTCAAGTTCATAAAACAGGGAGACATGGAGGGCTTAGGTTTTACCTTAAATAGCCGGACCAGAGGACATGATCAGAAATTGAATAAATCATGCTTTAGAAGGGAGGTAAGAAAACATTATTTTTAGAATAGAGTTGTCAATGAGTGGGATGCTTTACCAGATTATGTTGTGTATTCGAAGAGAGAGTAGAAGATTTTAAGAAGAATCGTGATAGTCATTGGAAACTGGTAAAGTATTAGTTTTATTTTGGACCAAACTTTCTGGGCCTCTGGCCTGTTGTTGGTCAACAATTTTTGTATTTGATTGTGATTAATTTCACAACAGAGCCTCAAACAAGGTAAGTTAGGAAGAGCGATGCTCACACAGTTTCCAGGGAAACCACAGGATGGGGCAGGGGAAGAAAGTTTTTTTAAAGCTAGCTTTGTAAACAGAAGGAGTCTAGTCAGGGTGAAGAAATACTTGCACAACCTTCAACTCTTAGTGTCTTATTATAAAATAGTTGGACCCTGTTAAGTTGAATTAAGAGTGTTTTCCGATATGAAGGCTAAAACAAATGCTTCATATTTTTGTACATGAATCCTGGTTAGTATGAACTAAATTTTAAAAATATATATTTGAGAGCTTGTATATCTCTCCAATTGGAAACATTTAAACAATAATCTTTCTGTATTAGTCACTAATTTTTTGTGATTGATGGATATAATTTGAAATAATGCATAGAACTCTGGGACATGATCTCAATCATGTCAAAAATGGCTGTGACCTCTAAAATACTAACAGGCAATAGAAAATTGAAAGTCTAACTAAATTTCAGCATATAGGCACATGTTTGAATATCAGTCATTGTAAAATAGCAAAAAACTATTCCTTTCTATTTGGTTTTCATTTTTGGAGGGACTCGAGAGCCCAGTTCAGGGTTCGTACGCTTCCTGAAAAACTCCGGAATTTCAATTTTTGTTTCTAAGGGCTCTTATAACTCCTGAAATTTGCATCTCATCTCCTGATATTTTTTTCCCCTCTCCTGATTTTCTTTTGACGACACAAGTCCTTTTTCTCCTTTCTCTGCCGTTTTCACCGTAATTTATTTTGGAATAAGTCTACTGCTCATGCGCAGTAGAAAATAGTTAGGACATCGTGATACTAGTTAATGTTCCAGGAATGCACCGTACAACTCTTTAGAAGATTTTATTCTTCTGTTTCATCATTTCAAGTGCGTGAAGTCACTAGACTAATGCGATAACAAACAAACCAGGGATTGGAAAGTTACTTTAAAAAAGTAACTCTGTTACAGTTACAGTTACTTAATAAAAAAAAAGTAACTCTGTTACCGTTACAGTTACTTAATATGAAAAGTAACACGTTACAGTTACTTAGTACGAAAAGTAACGATTCACAGTTACTTTTTGAAATTTCAAGTTATGAGAAAAATTGTAATTTAGCCATCTTACCATTTTTCAAAGAAAATCATTATTAACGAAACAATTTCACAACTCTGGCTGCCGTTAGCAGCCAAAGTGGATAATGCTAGTTTGCTTTTTCCCTCCCAAGAAAAGCTCAGATTTCGGGAATGCGAAATGTTCCCTTCTCTCTTAGGAGTGGAATTTATAAATAAGCATCAGACAGCCTTCGGAAAGTAACGGAAAAGTAACGCAATTTTTCGTTACTTCGTTACCGCTAAAAGTAACTAAGTTACAGTTACATTCTGAAAAATGTAACGGCGTTACCCGACGTTGCCTAAAAAAAGTAACTGTTACAAGTAACGGCGTTACAAGTAACGCGTTACTCCAATCCCTGAAACAAACCTATTCAATTTTATTCCTCGTTACCTCCTGGATTTACATTGCTGCACTCCTGAATTTTACTATCATAGATAGAGTATGAACCCTGCCAGTTGGTAAAGCACTTACCTTGCGTGTGAAAAGTCCCAGATTCTGGCCTGTGCATTGCAAAATAACTACTGATCTATAAACGGTCTTGACAACCTAAAAGTCCGTCAAATAATACCCCGAGTAGAGCGATGCACATTAAATATGCTCCAAAGTCTTGATGTCGCCCTAAAAGTTGCATTAGGTTGGGTGCTTAACTCGGGTGTTGGCTCGTCACTTGATTGTGGTTTTAAATTAAGGGTTTTAAACGGTCTTGACAACTTAAGAGTCCGTCAAATAATACCCCGAGTAGAGCAAATGCACATTAAATATGCTCCACAGTTATGTCGCCCTAAAAGTTGCATTAGGTTGGGTGCTTAACTCGGGTGTTGGCTCGTCACTTGATTGTGGTTTAAATTAAGGGTTTTAAACGGTCTTGACAACTTAAGAGTCCGTCAAATAATACCCCGAGTAGAGCAAATGCACATTAAATATGCTCCACAGTTATGTCACCCTAAAAGTTGCATTAGATAGTCCGTCAAATAATACCCCGAGTAGAGCAAATGCACATTAAATATGCTCCACAGTTATGTCGCCCTAAAAGTTGCATTAGGTTGGGTGCTTAACTCGGGTGTTGGCTCGTCACTTGATTGTGGTTTAAATTAAGGGTTTTAAACGGTCTTGACAACTTAAGAGTCCGTCAAATAATACCCGAGTAGAGCAAATGCACATTAAATATGCTCCACAGTTATGTCACCCTAAAAGTTGCATTAGATAGTCCGTCAAATAATACCCCGAGTAGAGCAAATGCACATTAAATATGCTCCACAGTTATGTCGCCCTAAAAGTTGCATTAGGTTGGGTGCTTAACTCGGGTGTTGGCTCGTCACTTGATTGTGGTTTAAATTAAGGGTTTTAAACGGTCTTGACAACTTAAGAGTCCGTCAAATAATACCCCGAGTAGTGCAAATGCACATTAAATATGCTCCACAGTTATGTCACCCTAAAAGTTGCATTAGATAGTCCGTCAAATAATACCCCGAGTAGTGCGATGCACATTAAATATGCTCCACAGTTATGTCGCCCTA
This sequence comes from Oedothorax gibbosus, assembly GCA_019343175.1. NCBI lineage: Eukaryota > Metazoa > Arthropoda > Arachnida > Araneae > Linyphiidae > Oedothorax > Oedothorax gibbosus. Next base: position 44,834,366 of record CM033271.1, read on the forward strand.
AAAGTTGCATTAGGTTGGGTGCTTAACTCAGGTGTTGGCTCGTCACTTGATTGTGGTTTTAAATTAAGACGCCTGTCGCCAATAGCCGTTGTGTATCTCTAGTGTGGCGATATTTAAACTATTACATTTTAGAAATTTGGTATGCAAGTTTAATTAAGTGGAAGGTTTACAAATCCTCTATAAAAAAAAACTTGAAAACTTTTATAATTCTATGTTTTGTTTTCAGATCTTTGGATTTGTGTTCTCCCTTGTTCTTTGCTGCTACGTATCTGGAAGGGAATACTAAATCAATTGAAAAGCGATTCTCCAGATTCCCTGAAATAACTGTAAATATCTCATGAAGGCAGCAGTTTTGTTTCCTGTATTTATGTATGGGAAAAAGGTTACATTATTTCTATATATGTAGTTAACAATTTAACTATAATCTACAACATATTTTTAAATGGAATTGTACAGTTAATTGAGCAAGCGTTTTTTGTATAACCCTTATGTGCTTCTTTTAAATGACAATTATACAGTTTGATGTCTTTTTAATTTCATTATTACAGATTTAAAAGTATTAAACACTTTGCATACTATAAGATTTTTTTAAAAACTTTATGCTTTGTAAAAAGATATTTTTTTTTTGTCGTGTCCATGAGAGTCAAACTCTATATGTGTCCGTGAATTTTGATAATTTCTTCTACGACTTGCTTGATGTTGTCTCCATACGGATCTAGCATAGTCGGCAGTACTCCAATCTTTCTCAGGCTGGCGCTCATAGCCGGACACTCATAGATGTGAGTAGGCGTAAGCTGTGTATCAGGACAAAAAAAAAATTTAACTTTAATTTAAAAGTTAATTTATCCTAGTATTGCAAAAGGTATCAATCTATTATCTGTTTTTAAAAAACTAGATTTTATCTATACTAATTACTTTTATTTAGCCTACTATTGTCCTTAAATTATTTTTAATCACAAGGTAACATATTTTTTTTAAAAAAATGGAATTTTAAAGTATCGGACTGTATTGTCATACTTTGCATGAAATCGTGTAGTTTTTAGAATCTGATTTTTAATTATACAACTCAAATGTAACAATTTTTGCTTTGTTTTCTCCATTTGAGACTGATATTTAAAAACCGTTTGGCAGCTTCAATTTTTGATATTTTACACATTTAATTGGAAGACTGAGTTATTTAATGGGCGTCAGACCAAATGCCAAATATATTTTTTAATAAAACCTCTTAATGCCAAATCGTGGAAAAGCAAGTATAGAACGTATTTAATTTTTTAATTATATAATATTTAAAATAATAATTTAGTGCAAAATTTGTTAGCTAAGGTATTGTTAACAAACAAATTTACAATTCGATAAAAGGCACAAAATGACCTTGGCATTAAGAGGTTACTCTAAAAGCCTGATTAGGTGAACTTAGTTTTTTATAAAAAAAAGTTGACAATTTTTTCTATGTTTGTGTAAAGTTTGACACATTTATATAGAAATGATAATTAACATTTCAACTTCATTGATTGGGTAGCCCATTTAAAATGCATGTGTTCTATAAACTAAATTTTTTTTTTTCAATTTATTAAAATTTAACTAAGTATATTTTACTAAATATATTAAAGGTGCCTTACTAAGAGAATGTTATATTCAATATAATATATATTCATTAGTATAGATCTCGATAGTGCAAGCTATAAGAGTAATAAAAAAATATATATAAACTATAAAATGATTCAGAGCAATTGTCATTTTTGATCTAGTTAATTTTAAATGAAATTGAATTTTTAAAATTGTTAATATTTTTAGTTAATACAATGAAAAAATGAATGTACAAACATAACTTGTTCGTAAAATTTTATTACAAGAACAAATTTTTCTCAGAAATTCATCAGCAAACTAAGAAAAGTTTATTAGGAAAAGAAACTAAATTTTGATGAACTTATCTGAGGTAAATACTTAGTACAATACATTTGAATCCATCATACTTTGTAAAGACAACTTTTATTGAGTTGAATATTTTAAAAATCATTGAATCATAGTATTGCACATTCAAATGATTATACATAATAAATCAACATTTAATAAGCATGTATTTTTTTATAAATCATGTTTTGTCCTAGTTGAATTTTTTTCCCGAGTGTGTTAAAGAAAGGATTTTGTATTATTATAGCACTTTAATTAAAGCTTAAGACCTTTTATTAAAAAGTTATTTCATTATGAATATATTTAAATAATTTCTTTAAAAAATTTATGAAAAATCAGAGGGGAATAATGATAGAAAACTGAGACCCCCTAAACATTAAATCGAATTCGATAAAGCTCAAAACTCTGCCATATTATGTGCATTTAAAATATAGAAATCTATCTCGATGTTAAAGCAAATATGGAATACAATTTCTCATTGATGTTTTGTAAATATTTAAAAGCCCAGCTTACAGCTATATATTTCATTTGGTATCAATGCATGTTATTTTCCTGTATTTACATGCAATTCAACTTTTTTTGCAAGTTGTTACATCTCATAAATGTACTGTATATTCTTCTCATGTTATTTTTCTGCATTTTATAATTAATTAAAACTTAAATGATTGAGAAAAAAGAGTTGGAACTTTTTGTTCACCCAAAAATAACAATTTTATAAATAAATCACTTCAAAGCAATTTGAATTAATATTTTTACCACTTAAGTATCCAATGGTGGTTAAAAAAATTATTTCAAATTGCTTTTTAATTAATACATCTCTGAAATACAAACAATTCTGCATCTTTAATTTATAGTACAAGCTTGAAACACTATGATACACAAAGGAAGAGCTTAGTGGAAGAACGTGCTATGTGGCAAAAAGGTGAAAATGACTTAAAGTTTTTAGTTTGCAGCTTAGATCCGTTAAAAACAGTAGAAATGGTTAAAAAAAATATACTTTTTTAAAAGAGGGGAAGCTTGTTATCTTTCGGATAGGAAATAACATGTTTGTTGACATAAAAATCTTTTTTTCCCTCAAAAATGTCACATAGCATGATTCTTTCAGTAAGCTTATTCTAACAACATGGCCTGCCAACTTATTTGAAGTAGTTTCACATACCTCAAGATGACTTCTGTATCCCTAAAGATCCTATATCAGACCAGCCAACTCACCGTATTTAAACCGGCAACACAATATTACAAACAGAAACAACTTTTGGATTTTCCTTGTCTTGCATCAAATGCAGGATTTTAGAAGAGAGAAGCATTAAACTTTCTTTTGGTGTGCCCGTAATCCGGGAAATAATTAAATCAGGAGACTTGGAAAGTTGGTACGTTTAATTAACAACGCACTAGAGCTGCAGTTGGCAGGTCCACTATAGTTTCTTTTAGGATCTTTTAGTTATATTTTTGCTGCTACACACACTGCAGTAACTTCTGAAGATAATTCTAAATACATTACTCTCAAAATTGGCTTAAAAAATCCTTGCTTTTGGATCATAAAGATAGTATAGTAGTTATAGTAAAATTGGACGATAAATTTGTTGATCCAAGGATAAAACGTCAAATGTGTCATATTCTACGATTATGCAGTTTTAAAAAATATACTCTTCGCTATTTAACAGGTCCTTTCATATTTGGTTTTAACTGATAGCGTTTTAAACTTTCACTAAACCGGTTCTTTGAAAATTAGAAACGCCTTGCTCGGTTTCGGACACAGAAACAGGCTCTTCCGTTTTAACCTCTGCAAGAAAATAATCAGTTTAACTTAAGATAAAACTAAAATCGTTTCCAGTTTTCCCATCAGTGTTTCTGTACATTTGTGGTTATGCCCTTGAACCGACAAATTGTCTTGTGCATCAAATTAATAATATCAAACAAAAACTTGGAAATTTTAGAATCATTTGGCAACAGAATGTTGAGCCAAAACGTGTTTCTGGAGCGTACTCCTGTCCAGATACGCCTCGTGACACACATTACAAACATGGGGATTAACACCGGTATAGGTCAAGAAATGGGACTGCAGGTCGGGCTTCTGCGTCAACGTCTTATTGCACAGTTCGTACTGGTAGGGCTTCACACCGGTGTGAATCCGAACATGTTTGTGGAGGTCACCCTTGGACTGACAAATTATCACATGCATAGAGCAGTTATTAATACAAAATGAAAACTTGATAATTTTAGAATCATTTGGCCACGGAATGCCGAGACAAGACGTGTTTCTTGAGCGTACTCTTGTCCCGATATGCCTCGTGACACACATCACAAACATGGGGCTTCGCACCGGTATAGGTCAAGAAATGGGACTGCAGGTGGGGCTTCTGAGGAATCGTCTTATTGCACAGTTTGCACTGGTAGGGCTTCACACCGGTTTGAATCGGTATGTTTGAGAAGGTGACCTTTCATTGAACGACTTTCCCCACTGTTCGCACACATCTGGCTTGGACACCGGTATGAACACTAACATACTGGTTCAAGTTCGACTTGTTAACAAACGTTTTGTTGCACCAATTGAAACTAAAGGGTTCCCCCCCGAATGAACCATGAAGTGGGTCTTGAGGTTAATCTTTTGATGGAATGTCTTGTTGCATATATCGCACGTGTAGGGTTTTTCAGTAGAGCGTTTCTGTTAAATCGTGGTTATGCCCTTGGACTGATAAATCGTCTTATGCATCAAATCAATAACACAAAACCAAAACTTAATAATTTTAGAATTATTTGGCTACAGAATGTCGAGCCAAGACATGTTTCTTGAGCGTACTCTTGTCCCGATATGCCTCGTGACACACATCACAAACATGGGGCTTCTCACCGGTATGGGTCAAGAAATGGGACTGCAGATGGGGCTTCTGAGTGAACGTCTTATTGCACAGTTCGCATTGGTAGGGCTTCACACCGGTATGAATCAGAGCATGTTTATGGAGATGTCCCTTTTTATTGAACGACTTGCCACACTGTTCGCACACGTGGGGCCTGACACCGGTGTGAACACGAACATGCTGGTTCAAGTTCGACTTATTGGCGAACGTTTTGTCGCACCATTCGCAACTAAAAGGTCTCTCCCCTGAATGAACCATTAAATGGGTCGTGAGGTTTATCTTTTGGTTGAATGTCTTGTTGCACACGTCGCACGTGTAGGGTTTTTCAGCAGAGTGGGTCAAGAGATGGGTCTTGAGGGTCGATTTGTGGCCAAACGTCTTGTTGCAGATCTCGCAGCAGTGGGGCTTTTCGCCGGTGTGACGCAGGACGTGTCTCTTGAGACGCGAGAGACACGTGAATTCGTTTTGACACACCTCGCAGATGAGTGGCTTTTTTTCAGGATTGGACATGTTCAGTTTGTTGAATTAAAACCCTAGTAAACACAATCGTACTACCCTGGCTCAATATATCTGAATTATATTGGAAATATACTCATATTACATCATGCTATGTGGGTTATGCTCAAACACTGATTGGATTCTTTACAGTTATGTTTTCTTCACAAAATAGTAATGATTCTTAGAATAAAAAGTAGGTTTGTAACAGAATCTGTCACTTAACCCGCTTCCACACAACAGTTGTATTTAACTGGTAAAAAAGCGCCAAACACAGCATTAATTCTATATTAAACATTTACATGCTAAGTTTGGCTAGTTTCATTTATTTTATGATGAAAATTCAATAATTATTACTTATCGTTTGTAAAAATTAATTTATATTTCAAAGAATAATTATGTAATATTCCTCGCTTTTAAATAGAATGAAAATATTTCATATCAACGTACAAAGAAACTTGTAATGAAATATATTTGACGTCATTTCACACTGTTCGATGTCGCAAAAATAAATTTATTTTAATTTAATGTCTAAAAGAATTAAAGTTTCTCAAGCTATTGTTGCGAATGGCAATGGTGATTTAATTTTAATAAAAATGGCTTCCGATGCTTTTTAAATGAGCATTAAATTTTGCAGTTTTTTAAATATTTGAAGTACTTCGAATTTCGATGCGCTAAATTTTTTGACGTATCACACTTGTCTATAGCATTTGTAGTTCGGGCTATGAAAGTGGGTGACAGACAGACGGACTGAACGATTATAATACCTTCCACTTTTTATGTTATAAACATAGTGTGGAAGCTAATAGCAAGAATGCATATGTTAAGATAAAAGTTTGAAAAGATGACATTTTGTTGGAAGTTTGCATAAAACATCAATATTGTACGAAAAAGGCTCTTCTTGCACTAACTATGATATAACCAGATTGAGTTCGAGACAGCTATGTTAAGTAATAAACTTGTCTCAAAATCAAATTTTAAACAAAAAATACCCAGATTTGTTGAATCTGTTGTTATCTTCTGGTAAAGAGGAAGTAAACAGAAATTTTTGCAGATACACTCTTGGAGATTTTGGCACCATGGAATTACTTAAACCACCAAACAGTCCAATAAATAGGCTGAAATGAAATATAAACAACAATAACAATCTTCCATTTAATAATAAAGCAAATATAGCTAATTAACATAAAAAAAAGTAAAAATTATAAATACTATTTATCAGTATTATTGGGAATAGATAATGTAGGTTTTGAATAAAGGTCAAAAGTCACTAGACAAACTTACATCAACTAGAAAATTTTATATGTTTCTTTCAGACACATAATGAAGAAATAAAAGGGGATTTTACCCATTTTGAGGTCCACTTGAAGTGTTGCATAGAATAAACAGTACTAAAAATGTGCTTATTTTAGAAGCTTTTATATAGGACACTATGGCTAGCAGCTTTTTGAATTTTTTTTCCTAATTTTTAGCAATAAACACTTATCCCTACCCTATGCTTAAAAAAATGTCGAAAAAGGTTTAATTTAAGAAACATACCTGCCAACTTTCCCTAGAGCCTTGTCCGTAGTCTCTTCGAAAAGGGGGGCATTTTGGGCGATACTGACCATCAAAAAATGGTTAATTCCTAGTTTCGGTATACGGCGACTTTTTATTTCTCGCCAAACTTGTTGGCGAGAAAACATGGCATACCAACGCGTGATTAGACGATGCTACTCGGAAACTACGAAATCAAACAACTGTGTTACCAGATTGGAATTATTTATCGCCTTTTCTTTGTCGCCAACGTTCCGAAAAAGTCGCTGTATACCGAAACTAGGATTTAACCTAAAAAATTATCGATTGATGGTTATTATTTCTTTTCATTAGCTGATTGACAATGACAAAATCGGTTAAATCCTAGTTTCGGTATACGGCGACTATTTAGGAACGTTGGCGACAAAGAAAATGGAATAAATAATTCCAATCTGGTAACACAGTTGTTTGACTTCGCGGTTTCCAATCACGCGTCGCCACACGATGTTTTCTCGCCAACAAGTTTGGCGAGAAATAAAAAGTCGCCGTATACCGAAACTAGGAATTAACCATTACATTTTTTTAGGAATTGTGCAGAACGTGATTAAATCTCACAATTACAAGTTAATGTACTTCTTAAATAATAACACCTTTAAAAATATAAAAGGTACTTTACTTTCGGCCTACTTTTAAGAGTGACAATTTAAAAAACGGAAAGAAAGTTACATAAAACTCACCACAAATTGTCTGTTCGTTCAATCAAGAACGAAACTAAAGCAGAAATGAATTCATCACAATTTGAATTTGTCAGAGCCTAATATGTAACAGAGAACATTTAATATGTGTTTTTAAAATAAATAATATTTTGTATAACTTTAATGTCGCTTTTCTGCATTAGTTTCTAGATATAAACAAAAATTTCACTTACATTACAGACTCGCCATTTTGTACGAGTAACGAGTTGACGACTGGTGTTTACTTTCTGGTTTGCAAAAACTATTTTAGTTTGTTTGGTTTTGTTAGACGTATTGCTCAACACCACTTGTGGGCTAATAAGAATCAATTGGACGTTTACAAGCGACATGGTATTTCGGTACTGGCGATAAAGACGGCATTTTATGGCAACTTCGAGCAAGCTTGTGGCACATGAATCACGTGTGGAACATGAATGAAATTTCTTTAAGCCAAATTTTATAAAAAAACGTACTTCCCTTAAATGTGTTTTTGAGAACCACATTTGAGGGATGCTTGGTTTTTATAAATAGATTTTCAGTTTAACTGGTTTTGCCCGAGAACCTGCGGTTACCAGTATAACTGAAGCCAAAAACCGGCTTTTAGGTTAAATCGTTTGTAGTGTTCCATCCCTAAAACTGTTCCGTGTTGAGGAACCTTTTCATCTAAGAGCCCAAGGGCGGTAGAAAAACTACCCCTTTTAGCCACTATAATGCTAATCCAATACGAAGCAGCTTTATTAATGTCCTCAAGATGATACCAAAAATAACTACCACCTTTTGAGCAACAAAGTAAATATGCTAGATACCATCCTCATACTGGTTAAGCAACTTGTATTAATGTCTCGCTCATGATGAGCTCAGTGACCATAAAATCAATAATTTGAGCAACAGAATTGTTAAATATGTAGAAACTTATCGCTTCCATTTGGTTAGAACTATGCTAAATGTTGCTACGAACTCTCTAGCCCTACGCTGCCACAAAGGCCAAATGTCATATTGTCAGTAAATACGGCTTATCAGCCAATAAAGGGTTTTTACGCAGTAGTTTAACACAGTTCCTCCCCACCCCTAAACTAACGAAAACTACCTTTCAAAACTCCTGCAAAATATATGACTTTATTAGTCAATTGTAAATCTTCATGACTTTCCTCTGGCATACACCCTCCTGTTCGATTCATGTAGAGATGGTCTGATCTAACTATCTACATCTGACTGTCTATGTATTCAGGGCAAAAGGGATAAGGGATTTGACAAATAAATGAATAAATCTAAATGTTTTAAACTTTACTATGAAATGTTTGGTAGTGATGTGACATTATAAACGAATACAATTACAACAAAAATTACCAATTAAAAGTGATCATTTGAATAAAAATAGCAAACCAAATGCAAAATTTCAAAAATGGATGGTTAATTTTTTATTTCTTAAAACACTTTTAAGAGAATTAGTGTTTCCTGTTTTATTTCTGGATTTTATCATTTTACACGTTAAACTTATTAAATCTGAAAGGATAGTTGAAATGTCATGGTTGTCAGTGACTCCATAAGGTAGCATCAGCAATAAAATCAAAAATATTATAACCATATTCAATTTGTCATGTAACAAGGAGCATTGAAATATTATTTTTAAAAAAATTGAAATCTGTACAATCATAAGGGAAAGTAAAAATATTTAGGTTTCGAAATAATTTTAATCAGTTTTCTATATACACTGAAACTGTAGAATTCTATAAATATCTAACATCAACAAATCATTTTTCTTGCGGCTTTGCATTGGATGCAAAAAAAATTCCCAAAACCAATGCAGCGACAGTGAAGCCTTGACAAAGTACACGAGTTCTCATCATAAGTTGCGATCTTCTCTTGTTCCCAGTTTTCATGGCATGAAGTCCAAAACCCAATACAGTTGCAGTTGCAAGCATTCCTAAAATAGTTTTGTGCATTATAAGTTTTTATAATATTGAGCTACCAATGTCTTCAAATAATAATATAGAAATATTTGAAGAGTGAAGGGGAAGAACCCCTTCATCGCCTGGGAATCTGTCTGCATCAGGTCTGCTTAGCAAAGATAGCGAGTCCTCGCCAAACTGGTGTGAAGAAACCAGTTTTGCCTTGGTTCTTACCACGCGGCTCACGGGTTTACTATCTCTAAAGCCCTTATCAGGCGGTACGAACGTAGCTCGTCGAACAACTTTTGGGACAGCAAAAACGTCACAAGAGAACGGCTACGTCATGCGTGACATCACAAACTTAAAAGCTCGGTATTGGAGGAGGAGGTACAAGGAGGAAGCTCGGCCATGACGTCACGACTGAACTTCGTTCTGATTGGAGCAGCCGTTCGAACAGCAAAAAGGAGCCGGATTTTTTCGAGTCGACTCGAAAATGCACATCGAGCAAAAACTGCTCCAAAAACCAGTTTTTAATATGACGTACGGACGTCGCTGAACGAACGAGCTCTCGTGTGATAGAGCCTCAAAATCGAGATTCACGCCAGACACTAGTCTGACGCTTGAACCGCTGAAGAACATCACAGCAAAGGAGAAACCAGTTTCCGATCACCCCTACTCGACAAGCAGACGACCTCAATACGGACAGATTCCCAGCAGATGAAAAGTTTTTCCCCTAGTACTATTCATTTGTAAACTGACCTATTGGAACAAAAGGGTTCTCTTTTATTTTTTTAATCATTTTAAACCTTATATCTTTTTTGTCTTCAAGATGCTGTTTGTGCAAGTCATCAAAGGTTTGAACCCATTCCAGCTTCTCCTTTTCCTCCTGCTCTGCTGATTTTGGCGACTTGTTTTCCATGTTTCTTAAAATCTTAGTTTTAATTTATTTTGTCAAGTATTCATCCAATTGCCTGAAATATAGAAAACTGGCTTGAGTAGTGAAGCATCCTCTAATTGAATTTGACTATAACACTAAAAAAAATATGAAATCTAGTAAAAAACTAAACATAATACCTATAAAGAATTATTTTAAAACATAACTTGTTCAGAGACGATAGCTTTGAAAATCACAAAGCATAAAAATCTGGTTAGTTTGGATATACATTTCGTAATTTTTTTCAGCTTTGAGGCAACCCTTAGTATTAACTGTTATTTTGTAAAAAATTTTTTAGCAAATGCAAGTCCTATTGAAAATTCTTAATTAAGTTTGTTCTACAAAATGTACTTTTTTTTCGGCTTACCCTATAAGCGAAGAGTAACACCACATTCGTTACTTAACGATATAGTATTGCCAACCTTTTTTTAAAAAAATAAACATGTTAAATTTCAAATTAGTAACCTTACAGTTTTCATGCTATTAAAAATATGAAAAAAACAATGGGATTCATAAAAACTCATCAAGTTAAAATCATATGTTTTAATAACGTTTTCAAAAAAGTATTAAAACCTATTTTTTAATGAGCAAATTATGATACACCAGAAAGTAAACATTTTCTAGGAGAAATCAAAAAATTAATTGTTGTACAGATTTTAATCAAAACCGCGCAAAAAAAAACATCCTTTCAATATACAAGCTCAAAACAATTAGGGGAGCACCTTGCGTACTTTTGTTAACCATTTCATTCCCAACTTATTTTCATTCTAAAAATTTAAAGTTGGCGAAATACACTGCTCAAAACAATTAGGGGAGCACTTTTCGTACTTATTTGTGAAATAGATTCATTATGCATCCAGAATGAAATGGTAAAAACAGGGGGGGGGGGAAATCCTAATTTTTTAACTAAAATTTACGGGGGGGGGGGGGGGGAATTAAGGAAGCATAACTTTAGAATAAATTATAACAATAACTTTTTCAAAACTTTATTTGTTAAAAAAAGTTAAAATCAATTTTTAACATCTAAGAATGTAAGCTTGAAGAATTTAGGGTCAATTTATTTCATAAAATATTTTGGGAGAGAATTTTATTTTACCATGTTTTTCATATTTTCATTAATTAAAACAAACATTATTTAATCTTCAAAAACATGATTCTTCCTTCTAACGATAAATAAGTGCGAGCTTAACTTAGTGAGAAAAAAAATCGCAAGCTGATGACTCCAAATGGAATCATTTTGGGTGAAAGGGTTGTACCATGCATTCCCCTAATTCTTTTGAGTAGTATAGATTCATTATGCATCCAGAATGAAATGGTATAACTAAAATTTAAGGGGGGGGGGGGGGGATTGGAATCATAACTTTTGAATAAATTATAACAATAATTTTTTAAGACTTTAAATCTTTAATATGAATTTTTAAACATCTAAAAAAATGCAAACATGAAGAATTAGGAATCAATTTCTTTAATAAAATTGTTTCGAGTGAATTTTATTTTACTATGTTTTTCATATTTTCATTTAATTAAAACAAACATTATTTAATTCTTCAAAAGACATGATTCTTCCATCTAACGATGATAAATATGTGCGAGCTTAACTTGTCTTTGTGAGAAAATTGCAAGCTGATGATTCGAAATGGAATCATTGTGGATGAAAAGGTTTAAACCATGCGCTCCTCTAATTGTGTTGAGCAGTATATTTATATGTACATTGTACTATAATTGCTTTAGTTAAACTTGTGTTTTAATTTAAAACAATTAGAAGCCAGATTCATCTTTGTTTCAGTATATTAAAGTGTTTAGGAAAAACATATTAAAAAAGTTGCGAATAATTCACGATATATAATATGTTTTTAGGTGATAAAAATAATTAGACAAATTTCTTTTAAATAAGTGAAACAATTTATTTTATAATTTATTAAAGACAAATGGTAGTCATAATTATGAAACAAATAACATTTCATTCAAACGAGAGAGAACTATTTCAAAAATACTCTTCCCCAATATAGGTTAGGGCTACTGATGCATGTGTCAGGTGTTCGAGTGATCTATATGAAACCTTTATTTACACACATACAGATGACGACTTCCTCACAGTGGTAGAGGCCTTGTACTAGTTGTTATTACGCCTGTTATATGGTTATAAGCCTATCACGACTAGTGTCAGGCGTGCTTTTGAAGGTAGATCTTATTATGAAACACCTTTTTATTTTACACACATCACAGATGAACGACTTCTCTTCACAGTGTGTAAGAGGCCTTGTTAAGCTACGGTTTGTTAATATACGGCCTTGTTAATATACGGTTATAAGGCCTATCACTGACTGCATGTGTCAAGGCGTGCTTTCGAAGGTAGATCTTATTATGAAACACCTTTTTATTTTACACACATCACAGATGAACGACTTCTCTTCACAGTGTGTAAGAGGCCTTGTTAAGCTACGGTTTGTTAATATACGGCCTTGTTATATACGTTATAGGCCTATCACTGACTGCATGTGTCAAGGCGTGCTTTCAAGGTAGATCTTATTATGAAACCTTTTTATTTTACACACATCACAGATGAACGACTTCTCTTCACAGTGTGTAAGAGGCCTTGTTAAGCTACGGTTTGTTAATATACGGCCTTGTTAATAACGGTTATAAGGCCTATCACTGACTGCATGTGTCAAGGCGTGCTTTCGAAGGTAGATCTTATTATGAAACGCCTTTTTACACACATCACAGATGAACAACTTCTCTTCACAGTGTGTAAGAGGCCTTGTTAAGCTACGGTTTGTTAATATACGGCCTTGTTAATATACGGTTATAAGGCCTATCACTGACTGCATGTGTCAAGGCGTGCTTTCGAAGGTAGATCTTATTATGAAACGCCTTTTTACACACATCACAGATGAACGACTTCTCTTCACTGTGTGCAAGAGGCCTTGTTAAGCGTCCTGCAATTACCTTTAACATTTTTTAGAATATTACATTCGAATATTCACATTATAATTGAATTAGTATTATGCAATATGCTTGGGTTAAACTTGTTTTGCATCATAAATAATTGATTGCAGTTTGTTGCAGATCATAAAGTTTCCAAAAAGCATCAAAATTGCAAATATTTCAAAGAAGTATACAATGCATTTTTAGGTGATCAAAATAATTAGAAAAAATGTATTTTTAAAATAAGTGCTGCAATTCGGATATTTTCTAAGACATTGAAGAAGAAAATATTTTAATCATAAATATCATACAGACAACAGTCAGTCAGTTGAAAGAGAACTATCTTCGAAGATACTTTTCCCCAAGATTTTATTATAAGGCCTATCACTGACTGCGCGAGTCATCCTATCATGTGTCAAGACATGCTTTCGAAGGTAGATCTTATTATGAAACGCCTTTTCACACACATCACAGACGAACGACTTCTCTTCACTGTGTGTCAGAACATGATGGCCGAGATCTTTCTTTCTAGCGAACGTTTTACCGCAAACCTCGCACTTGTGAGGTTTCTCCTCACTGTGTGTCGCCATATGGTCTTTCAGATGCGAACTCCTCACATAGGCCTTGTCGCAAATATCACAGGCATACCTCCTTTCACCGGTATGGGTCAGCATGTGGGTACAGAGGTACGACTTATTGGTGAACGCTTTAGCGCACACTGTGCACTTGTGGGGCTTTTTGTTACTGTGCGTCAGGAGGTGTTCCTTGACGTTGGCCTTGCTCTTGAACGCTTTCCTGCAGACCCCGCAGATGAAGCACCTTTTACCATTGTGGTGCAAGTTGAAGTGTCTCCGCAGATTTGACACGTCGTTGAAGGCCTTGTCACACAACTGGCATTTGTGGGGCTTCTCGCCGGTGTGAAGGATCAAGTGCCTCTTCAGAGATGCCAACTGGTTGAATGACTTGCTGCACTCGACGCAGTGGTGTATTTTCTTCTGACTTGGATGGGGCATGGTCTCAATTGAAAGCTGCAAGTTACTAATTGCAGTTAGATGTGTAAGTTGATTGTAATCAACTTACTATTTGTAGAATTGTAACTGAATAATCGAATCTTCGTATTAACGAATCTTCTTAACATAATCCTTGAATTAGAAGCTATGTGCAATGTTCATGAATGGAATGCCTAAAAACAGCTATGTTTCCTCCGAGTTGGATGTGACATGATCCAAATCGGAAGCTGCAAGTTACTAACTGCTGTCAGATGAGCAAGTTGATGGCACACAACTTGACATTTGTTGAATTGTAATTGTGTTAATCTGCGAATTCCAAGCTGTTGGTAATGTTTATGGATGGATGCTTAGTTGCACCTGAATGCAATAGTTAATTGCCTACTTACTATTTCTATAATTGTATCTTTGTTGCAATTTGCAGAAATAGTATATGAAGCAGATACTTTAGGAACCCTTAAGAATGCTCTTGCATTTGATCAAACATTCTTGCATATTACTTTCATTCACTTGATCTGAATTCTACAAGCAGGTTTTAAGTTATATTTGCCTATACCTTACTATTTGCATAATGGTTTGTTAAATGCAATTGCACCAGAAAAACAATGTATTCTTCAAGTTCATTGAAAATATATTAATAAACAAATCTCAGTTTAATGGCATGTATTGAAACAGTGAGTTATGTATTGATTAATAGTTGCTAGGCATGAAATTTTATTGACAAGAACTTCAACTATTTGTAGAATTGTTTATTAATTTTAGCTTTGTTGTAATCTGCAGAAATAGAGTCTTTAGGATCTTTTGAAGGCTCATGAAACTGTCCAAGCTTCAAACATTCTGCAAAATAAAAGCAAAATGTAAGCTAAATATTTGTATTGGGATATTTTTTTATATAAAATGTTAGACAACGTTGAAATAATCATCTGCAAGCATTACCAAGTGGAGAATTGCTTCTGAATATCAAAGTTTATTTTCTTAGTAAAATATATAAATCATTGTTAGTTGGATAATTTCTTTGAATATTTTTATAATATTCTTAGATAAAAATATATATGATTATAATATCCTAAGTGCATTATTTATACTAGAAAATTTAAAATAAACAAGAATTCCTTTTTAAAATATTGAGGCTCAATTTTAAGGTCCAGATTAACCTCAGGTAAAAGTCATTGAGCATCTCATAGTTGTAAAAATTCTGCTTTATGTGAAAATTATTGCAGAAAAACCTTTATACTGACCAAGTTACTAGGTAACAAAAAAACAACAATTTTTGCTTCTATTTATATTGTTTTTGGCAGATGAAGTAGATGGAGAATGAAAGGCCTATGATTCGGTTTGAAAGTTTCATGCTCTCTTTTTTTAGACTCAGTGCCAATTAAGGTTTGCAGGTTTAAGGTATACAGCCAATTAAGGTTCGTAATTAAGAACCATGGTCAAATGACGATGCTGACATCGTTTGACCGCAAATAGAACTTTGAGTGACATTATACTCGAAAGTCATTGGGACTTTGGATTCTACAGATTTAAAAAGAGCATGTGTGTCCAAGTGTAATCCAGTGACTCATGAGGAATTTTTTTCCCATCACAAATACAATTCCAATAGTGCACGTTTAGAACCAGGAACCTTTTCGATGAGAAGCCAGCTTCAAACTACCTTGGCCACAGAGGTCTCTTGAAAGGCTTATGCTTGTAGATTTCTATTCAGTTTGGTTAAACAGTATTTTGGTTTCTTTATGGCTAAGCCACTGTGTGTAGATCTTGTTATGCTTCACACAAATCCAGGCAAGCTACAGTCAGGATTTTAAAATATTGGCCTACAGTCGCAAAACACAACCCAAGTTCTTTGATTTCAACAAATAAAAAATTAGTCACAGTTATTGCGACTAGTTTTTTCAGAATACACCAACTTTTCCAATTGCAGTTTTCAATAACCTTCTTGAAATTGCAAATTTTCACTGATACCAAACTTTGTTAAACCTTTGGGATCATAAAACCCCAAAGGTGAGGCAATCTTAAAAATCAGAAACTTTGATGATTGAAAAATATAAATAAAAAAAACTTAAATGCAGATATAATATCTTGGGCTATCACAATTTGCGATTCCGAAAATTTGGGAACTCCATCTATCCTAAATTT
The DNA here is from genome assembly GCA_019343175.1 of Oedothorax gibbosus. Taxonomy (NCBI): domain Eukaryota; kingdom Metazoa; phylum Arthropoda; class Arachnida; order Araneae; family Linyphiidae; genus Oedothorax; species Oedothorax gibbosus. The sequence continues at coordinate 44,850,773 of CM033271.1, forward strand.
GCAAAACTCTGATGATTAATATATAACAGAAAATCAATCTTAAAAATCAGAAACTTTGATGATTGAAAAATATTTTTAAAAAACACTTTAATGCGGATATAATATCTTGGGCTATCATAATTTGCGATTCCAAAATTTGGGAGACTTTCAGGCAGCTTTAGATGTTTTTCTCACCAAGCATCACGTAGCTCCATGTCAGATCCGTTTTTATTTGCGCCACCCTGTACATAGACCAACTTGTATCTAGAACCCATTTTTGTTTAAAAACCTGCCTCTCCCTAAAATTGTTCTAATTCCTATAAAAAGGAAGAAAAAACACATTTGTAGATACAGCTGTGATATAATGGCCTGTCTGTTCATTGGTGATTTTTGGCGAGCTTGAATGAAAATTAACATAAGGCAGTTATAGAGCTGTGTGAAATATGAAGTGGAATGTTTAGCACAATTGGGCATCTTAAAGGCCATAAAACCATAGCTGTTCCCATTTGTATTATTCTTAAGATTATTAATAACATATCAAATAGATCTTAGTTTAATGTACAGGACTTACTTAAATACATGCAAAATATAAACCAAATTTTAAAACTGTATAACCCCACATTGGTACCTTTAAATAATAATATGTCACTAGGTTTAGGTTTAGTTTGAATTATCGTCGCACTAGAGCTACACGAGGGCTATTGGCGACGGGCGTCGTATTTTAGAACCACAGTCAAGTGACAAGCCGACACCTGAGTAGGCACCCAACGCAATTTTTAAGGGCGACATCGTACGCAGTGTCGGGACTTTGGAGGGTATTTAATGTGCACTCCCTCTACACGGGTATTTTCCAGTAGCATCGTCTAATCACGCGTCGCTACGCGATATTTTCTCGCCAACAAGTTTGGCGAGAAATAAAAAGTCGCCGTATACCGAAACTAGGAATTAACCGGGGTATTATTCGTCGGACATTTTTGGCAGCACGGGGCGTTTATAGGTCGGCAGTTATTTTGAATATGTAACTAGGACCTCAATTACCCAAATGTTAAACAACTCAGCTGTCAGTTCATTCGTCAACACATAGAAACATTATCTAACTAGAAATATAAAGTTAAAAAGAAATTGTTCAAAACTCTTGCAAATTTACCAAACAACATAACAAATATTATAAAAATACAAAAACTTACTTAAAACATGTTTAGTGCAGCATATAGGTCTTACTTCGGAAACAAGAATTGTAAAATAATTTAATTCAACAACCCACTAAAAATAATTTATTTCTTAAATCTCACCTTCTCAATCAAAATCAAAAACAAAACAACGCCATTTTGGTTTACGAGTGTTGCCAATAGAGAATTTGCATTTTACTATAATGGCTAAAAAGGATAGTGTGTCAATCGCTGTTGTTCTTCTAAAGGCGCGTTCACATGTGCTGGGAAATGGCGGCATTTAGCCGGCAATCTCGTGAAACTTTATAACCCCGTTCACATGTATTAGCCGGCATTCCGGAAATGACGTATGGGTACGTCACATCCTGTTTTGCTTGTTTTGATTTGGTGCTCGAGCTTCGAGATCTTCTCCTTGTGTTCTTTTTAACGTTTCTTTGTTAGCGATGTCGTTGCAAGAATTACTAAAAACAATTCTTTTGTTAAAAATTCGTGGACAGACATCTATCGATTTTATTGATAATGAAGAAAGTAGGAGGTTGTTGCGAATACAAAACTGGATTCATTTGAGTTCCAAAGTAATAAACTCCACTTTACAATTGGCCTTCCAAGAAAGATATTTATGGTCATACGAAGCTAATAAAAACGACTTCAGCATGGGTCCACTTGCTCGCCATTTTTGCTTTTGTTGTGAGTGATCACCAAAGCCGAAATGCATCATGGGGGGGTAATGAAATCTTTACTACCCAGGCCATAGAGTAAGGAGTGGGATAAAGAGGCTTCTTTCTCATTGGACCCCCATACAATCGCCTTAACATTGGAGTTTCCCATAGACACTAGCGACACCTACGCAAAACGGGAAAGGAATATGAAGGGGAGGAAGTGAATGGGAGGGAGGAGGAAAGAGGATAAATAGTGGCGCCATCTGTGTGATTGCAAAATTACTGCCAAGAGCACTGAGCTAAAGTATTCTTTAGCTCAGTGGCCAAGAGGGGAAAAAAAAATTCGTGGGCAGTCAAGATTTGATCCGGGGACTACGGGACAAGAGTCGCATGCTTTACCACTGAACCAGGGAATCTTGTCTGCGGAGTACGATCTAAAGTTCAATTTGAGTTTCTCATTATAAACTAGTGATTCTTATAAAAATCGTCTTATTAGTTATATTTACTGAAAATGGATAATAAGAGGAGAATAAAAGATATAAAATAAGTTACACAATTATTTTATACTTGCATTTATTTTTTTTACACAATGCAATATTTTTCTTGCATACATAATTGAAACTCAATAGAATTTTATCATGAATAAAATTAAGACGCTTATTTTTAAATTTTATTTTTATGATAACTGATAGTGTTACAATTTTTAATTTCTTAATTTTTTATACAAATATAATATTCTTAGTAAAATGCAACGATAAATTAGAAAAAAACTAGTTTCAAAGATAACAATTTTTCATATTTTTAAAGAGAATACTTAAAACTTAATAATTTTCTAAAATATTATTTAATTAATAAAACAAAAAAAATGAGGTACACCTTTTTATGCGCATCATGTGAATCTATTAACAAAAAAAAAGCTCTTTTAAATAGATAATGCATGAAGATGAATACAATTATTATTTTACATTGTTAGTTAACGAAACTTTGTTCAGTTATACGTTTGTTCTTTTGTACGTTTTTTAAAATTATTTACGGTTTTAAATTGAGTAAGATACGAATACATTTTACTAACATTTAAAAAGTTTCGTTTTAAAAATTATTGTAATGTTTATTAATCTATTTTTTCATTGAAAGCTAAATTAAAATATAATTATAACTTTTTAAATTTAATTTGTATGTTTTATTAATACCATTAAAAAAAATATTTTTTATATTTTAAATGAAAAGTTAAATGCACATTTTGTTTTATAAAATATTTTATAAACTACAATATTTTCTGAAATATACATTAAAAATTGTAATTTAAAGATACTTTTATTCAGATATTTTTTTAAATAAAATATTGTATTTAACTTATTCACACTTTTACATTCTTTATATTTCTTATCATAAACATCTTTAATAAAATATTTCGACTGTAATTTTTAAAAAACTTTAAATATTATGCTCTTATTTGTCTTTTTAATAATTTAAAAATAATAATGCACACGTTTACTGCACACATAATAATTGACGGTCGAATCATCGCGTTTTTTGTCTTCCAAACTCGAATCGAAGTCCCTTCACATCGAAGTTTCTCCTCACCCGCCCCGCTTCGTAATACCCCCTCAACCCCCCGCCCCCCTACTTGGCGTGACGTTTCGAAGGGGAGGTGTGTGGGGTAGGGCCACATTCCAATCCCGTTTTCCGTAGATGGCGCTCACATCTGTCTACAAAACCGGTTGGTGAAACCTCTTCTTACCCTCCTTACTCTATGACCCAGGCAGTGGGTACATTTTCGCTACCGCAATTTTCCCTACAGAGGGATTTTCTTCCCCGATTGCCGGATAATAGCCGGCATTTGCTCTGCATGAGAACGGGCCCTAAGTGTTTCCTAAAAAAGAAAAGGTTTAGGGATGGAATTCTAGAAACAGTTAAACCGAAAACTTGTTTTTGTTTTCAGTTGCCCCAGAAAACACTTATTTCTACTCTGAATCAGTTAACCAGAAAATTTTTTTAAAAACCAAACATCCCCTAAAAATGGTTGTCCGTTAACATTGAACAACTTTTTTTGTTAGCGAACTCTGATGGGTGTATCATTTTTCTGAACTCGTTTTTGTGTGTGTTATATCCACTTTGCACACTAACCTATCCTTAAAGCTACTGTTCCAGCGGTTATATTTTCATTCTCAATCGGGGCTGTGGTGAGCCTAGTAGTCAGCATCTCGGTCTCGAGATCAGAAGGTCCCGCGATCGAGTCCCGGTACCACTGAAGACCCACCGAGTATATGCGGAGTACGTGCTCGTTAAATCTGTTGGGTCCGAAAGTCCTGTGGTCGGTCATTGCGCAGTTCACCACGGGTACAGGTCCCTGGAGACTATTTCCCTCCCCCTTCAGGGACATGTCTAAATTGTGGAGGTGGAGATAGATGGCAGCATCTGTCTTGTATGTGTGTGTATGTCGTCCGTCCGTCCTTCTGGACGAAGGTTTATAAGCGGGTCTCTGGGACCATGCACACAAGCTTGAAAATATATGTCTACCAGCCAACCATCATTCTCGATCCTTCCGAAATTTCAGTTTTAGATTTAGACACTATTATTTTCTTGCCTTACTAACGCGAATGCGAATGTTACGCATAAACTTTTCTTTCAGTAGAACTAAAACTTTTCTCTCTTTGTGAATCACGTAAAATTGCTGTCCCACAATTTCTCCGCATAAAGCCCATTTCACACAACTACTTGCAACTCCCATAGGACACCATACATTTAAAAGTTGCACTCAAGTCGTGAGATTTTTTCATGCGAGCACGAAAAAAATCTCAAGTTGCATGTACCATTAGCCAATCAGAATACAGTATTTGTTTGGCTACATTGTGGCGAACTAGACTTCGCCAACTGGTTGTTTATTTACTTTTTAAGACGCCAACTTTCCTTGCTTGCAAAAAATGCAAAAATCTGCGCAATTATAAATGGGTAGTAATTGGACGGCAAATATGTAAATTGATATTATTAATGAAGTTCGGAAACATAAATTTCTGTACGATGCAAGCGATGCCCTGCAAAAAGATGAAACTTGCCAAATTGTGAGATAAATAATTTTTTGAGGAAACCCGAAAAACAAGGTTTCCACAAGTTACGAGTTGCAGTTGCATTTAGTTGCAACGGAATTGCATGTAGTTGTGCAGGTGTGAAATGGGCTTAAGACAGAATATCATCTAAACCAAAGTTTTCCAACAACATTGACATTTTGGTAATGCTTTGCATACTTGAAATTTAATCGAATCAAAACCGTTGAAGTTTAATGAATTACAAAAATAAAAACTTGAACAAAATAGAATTCACTGCAGACGAAAAAAAACCCCGCTCATTTTGATAGTAAAATCGAAACAACCAATGAAATCGCAGGAAATGCGAAAGTGAAAACATGAGAGTTTCATATCATCTGAAACAACCCCATTTTTATAGCTATAGATAGTTTAGTAGCAAACTAAACTATACTGCGAAATGCAGCACGTGTCACCCTACATTTCCGCTCCTTACGCATTCTATAAATGGACTGAAAATTGTAATAAAAAAGATAACCATTTAAGTAGCTTCGTGCTTATATATGGGACTGGTGCGGCACGTTAAATCTTCTTGATATAAATTCCTTCTCTACAGGCTACAGCGACTCCGGGCCCGTGGGTTAGTTAAGGCCTCGGTCTCGGGATCGGAAGGTCCCGCGATCGAGTCTCGACACCTCTGAAGACCCACCGAGTATATGCGGAGTACGTGCTCGTTAAATCTGTTGGGTCCGAAAGTCCTGTGGTCGGTCATTGCGCAGTTTACCACGGGTACAAGTCCCTGGAGACTATTTCCCTCCCCCCCCCCTTCAGGCCTTCACGGACACGTCTAAATTGTGGAGGTGGCGATAGATGGCAGCATTGGTCTTGTATGTGTGTGTATGCCGTGTCCGTCCTTCTTGACGAAGGTTTATAAGCGGGTCTTTGTGACCAAGCACACAAGCCTGAAAATATATGTCTACCAACCAACAGCGACTCCCCTCAGGTGATCAAGTGAGAACCCGGTGCGGGTTAGATTGAGTTGTCGTCGCACTAGAGCTACACGAGGGCTATTGTCGACGTTCACCATAATTTAGAACCGCATTCAAGTGACTAGGCGACACCTGGAATAGCCACCCGACACTACTTGTAAGGGCGACATCATACAAACGTTTGGTCTGCATAGACCATTTATAGGTCGGCAGTTCGAAATGTCCGAACTCGAAACCTAGGACCTTTCGCATGCAAGGCAATTACCTTACCGACTGGGTATCCAGAAACTAGTTCAGAATTTCGTTGTTATTAGCACTTTATGTTTGGTTGGTTGGTTGGTAGACATATATATATTCAGGTTTGTGTGCTTGGTCAGCGACCCGCTTATAAACCTTCGTCAAGTAAGACAGACACAACAGACAACACACATAAGTGGATCCATCTCATTTTTAGAGACAGAGGCCAACTAGAGGATCCCCAGAATTGGCTTGCCACCCCCAGAGGTATTGATTTGGTATGGGAACTTGGAGGACTTTCGGACCCAACAGATTTAACGAGCACGTACTCCGCATATACTCGACAAACACAAACATCCATGCCTTACCGGGTTTCGAACCCGAACCCAGAGGCTCCAAAGGCTAGCTCCCTAACCGTTGCGCTGCCGGGTGGGCGCACTTTATGTTTTATTAGTTAAAAGAAATGTAAACAAAACATATTAAATACAACATTTATTCATAACAAAAATGCTGTGACACTAATTGGGCATAATAAAAGATTTATTAATAAAAATCACATATATCTGAAGAGATTTGACTGGTGCAACAATTGAAAGCCTTGGTGCGTTGAGCAAAACGTTACACTTCTTTACAGAGGCACATGGCAAAGATCATCCCAAATATCTAAAAGTACAGAAAAAGTATAAAATATTAAATTAAAAAAAAACCCCTGAACTTTACATTGTTACTACATTGTTAAAAATTAGGCACTTTGTTTCACTAAATATATGGTTCCTACACTCTTAAAACAAACGAGCGGTTTTAACTCAGTCTGAGTTAATTTCCACTCCTTTCCGTGCCGAAAATGCACTTCTCCTATAGGAGTGAATTTCACTCTTTTCGAGTGGGTAAAAGAAATAGAAAACATCTGCGTCCTACACTCTTAAAACGAGTGGTTTTAACTAGTCTGAGTTAATTTCACTCCTTCCGGTGCGAAAGCACTTCTCCTATGAGTGAATTTCACTCTTTGTTTAAGAGTGTAGTAGCTGCAACGGCTGTGTGTTGAAACGTTAAACCATATTTTTGGTATTCGGTTGAACCATTTCTCAGGTTTTTGTTTCCAAATCCAGAAAAATGGTTCAACCAAACACCGAAAAAAAGGTGAAACATTTCACCACACAGCCGTTGCAGCTACTATAGGAACCAATATCATGGTGAAACCAAGCACAAAATTTGTAACAGTGTAGCATTATTGGTAAATTTATTGCCTCCTATAAAAATAAGTATTCGTTTTATTTATGTATTATAGATTATGTTATGTAAAAGCATCATAAGATGGCGATATTAATATGCATATTAATTAAAAAATTATTCACATTTATTTCAAATAGATGTTTCACTGCTGATGTTATAAATATTCTGTATGTGTCGATAATAGTCAAATAACGATTTTTTTAAAAATATTAATAACTAAAGAACGAAGTTATATTTTCTTTTAACGAATTTCTTACCTTGGAAAAAGAATTTTTAACTTGACAGCAGTTACGCAGAACTAGCGATTGCGAAAATAGTGTATTACGTCTGAACGATGGTTCAAAAGTTCCTTGCATCTATGGGACTGACCACCAGTCTTAAATGGTAAGTTAAGTTTGAATTATCGTCGCACTAGAGCTACACGAGGGCTATTGGCGACGGGCGTCGTAATTTCCAGTCTTAAATGAATAGGTTTTTATTGTATTTGAATGGGTGGCTAGGGCAATAAATTTGAAAGGATATTTGTTACTCTAACAAAGTGTTTAAATGTCTTAAAATGGCATAAAAAATGACGTTTCAAAGAACTTTAAAAAACCCTAGTTATTATACTCGATCTTGAAAATTGATTAAGCGATAAGAAAATTTCCAAAACTTTTTGTCAAGTCACTAAAATATTTAGATTTAAAACGAAATTGGAGAGATTACAAAGCTTTTTTTGAATTAAAAGTCACACTGGTATAAAGAAAGCTGTAAAGGGCATATCACACGAGCAAAAATTCTCCAACCCAACTCTCAATTCACCAATATATTCAATGCAAAACTTAAAAATTGCATGTAATGAGTGGCGTTATCTGCTAAGGAAGTTGAGGTTGAAAGTAGATCTTCAACTCAACATGACTTGATTGATCCAGCCTAGTATTTGTACCAATCAGATGCATAGATTTCTGCTTTTGTCACAGCGAAGCAATACTTAGAGGGACTGTCAGTCCCATAGAGCTAATGCATTAGTTTTGGAATCGCACTTTCCGCAAAAGTATTGCTTTGCCATGTTAGCCCTATTTCCCAAGGTATGAGAATCAAGATAACATCGAAATGACACAAATTTGAAACGAAAATTTTATCTAGTATTTAATTCTATACTTTTGAAGTTTTAAAATGTCAAAAATATACAGCAGATGGCGACACTATTTTAAAACTATATAAATTAATAATTAAATAACCGGATGATATTTTCTTTTCAATTTTGTTTTAAATTGAGGTTATGACGATTCCCATACCTGGGGAAAAAGGGATAACACGGCAGAGGAATACTTCTGCGGAAAGTGTGATTCCAAAACTAATGCATTAGCTCTATGGGACTGACAGTCCCTCGCATTCAGCCAACTTTGATGAGGAAATATAAATTTGCTCCAAACTTGAGAATGAAGTTCTATTTTTGACTGTCAGAAAATATGAAGAGTACAGGGGAAGAACCGATTTATTTATTAGGAGTAGTGCCGTAATTGTATCTGCTTGGCGGACATTGGCGACAGAAAACCTTTCTTTTCCTTTCGGTTCTTCTTTCGCGGTACAAACGTGTGACTCGGGTCCGCCGATCTCTGGCGTAAATCAGGGTTGCCGCGAGAGAAAAACAAAGTGAGTAACCGATTTCCTCACACCAGTTTAGGCTCGCTTCGCCAGTTTACTCGCTTTCATCGCCAAAGAGGCCTGATGAGAAAAGCTTTCTACGAAATTAAGCAGTTTTCCCCCTGTACTCTTCATTTATTTGGATTTTTATTGTTTCATTTTTGTACTGCTTATATATTTCAACTGATTCGCAGCTATAGCTCTATCATTGAATTATATTTTGCTTCTTAAATTTAGAATTACTTTATTTGCTGTTTCATTGTTTTTTTGTCACTTATGATGAAAATAAATTTTCTTCTAATCCACATTGACCATATAAAAACTCATACAGGCTTGATCGCCGTTCTAAGTGATAGTGACTGTGAAGCAACAGGGATTTGATATTAATGTTTTATATTTCCCTTTTTTTTCAGGCGCTGGTGAATCTGGGAAGAGCACCATTGTAAAACAGATGAAGTGAGTGCAGAAATATTTTATATGATGACCTTTTAATCCCCTTATAATCCACTATAGTTCCCGCCAACCTTATTTGTTACACTTTAGGGATGGAAATTTTTGCCCTCGGTTTTTGACTGAAAAACCGGTTTATTCATTAAATTAAGCGGTTTTCCCCCTGTACTCTTCATATAATAAGTGAGCAACTGTCCATTCAACGCCGGCAACACTTTGTCCAACTCTGCGAAATCGATATCAAAGTTGAAGATGGAGTTGCGGGAGCGTTGAGTTTACGGCGGAATGGACGCGCTGGACCGAGGGGTCTCCAAAGCAAAGTGCATCAGTGTTAATCCTATGGAGAAAAAAATATTGACTCTGCCGCATTTCTCCGTCTGCAGTGAATATTTTTACAAGCGGATTTTTTTATGTGATAAGTGTAGCTGACTTACAGGTCCCGACCTTCCCTCTTTTTGAAATGGGTCCGAATATTTTTTTTAAATTTTCAATAAATAATTTTACACAAAATATTGAAGCTTTCAGGGAAGTAAGCCTTAATCACAAATTTTAGTTTAAAAAAACCTTTTAGTATCTAAATTTATTATTAAAAAAACCCGTTAGTAAAAATATTCTTTACAGCCGGAGAAACGTGGCAGAGAAAATAGTTTTTCCGCCATTGGATTAACACTGAGGCACTTGAGTTTGGAGACCCGCGGTTCAGCGCGCGCATTCCCCCTTAATGAATGGACGTCTATGAGGTATGTGCCCTTTAGTATTCATGAAATCACTCGCCTCCAATGCTGCGACGCCGCATCCAATGGCCACCAGCAGCATGGTGGTGTCGCGAACGAAGTCTTCCAGCTTCTCCAAGCAACCCTAAATATTAAAAAAAAACAAAAAAACAGTGTTATAGTTTGGTTTGGGTTGAAACAATGTCGCACAAGAGCTACAAGAGTGCTATGGGGATTTTTCCGGTCTTGAGTTACAAGAGAAATGCTTATAATGAAATTAAAATATTTTTTTAACCTCGATATGAGTATCACAGCCCGATCGAAGGAAATGCAGAAATGAAAGTTGAACGGAAATTACGTAACTGGTTAGGTTTGGTTAGTTTGAATTATCGTCGCACTAGAGCTACACGAGGGCTATTGGCGACGGTCATCGTAATTTAGAACGACATTCAAGTGAAGAGCCGACACCCGAATAGGCACCCAACGCAATCGCTCGAAATTCGGCTCAAGTGACGAGTCCGACACTTGAGCTGGAATCCAACGCAAACTTAGTGACATCGTACACAACGATTAAAGTAGAGCCCACAGATTTAAAGATGGTTGGTTGGTAGACATATATTTTCAGGCTTGTGTGCTTGGTCACAGAGACCCGCTTATAAACCTTCGTCAAGAAGGACGGACACGACATACACACACATACAAGACAGATGCTGCCATCTATCGCCACCTCCACAATTTAGACATGTCCCTGAAGGGGAGGGAAATAGTCTCCAGGGACCGGTAGTGTACCCGTGGTAAACTGCGCAATGACCGACCACTGGACTTTCGGACCCAACAGATTTAACGAGCACGTACTCCGCATATACTCGGTAGGTCTTCAGAGGTGTCGAAACTCGATCGCGGGACCTTCCAAACCCGAGACCGAGATCTTAACCACTAGGCTCCCCACGGCCCCCAGATTTAAAGAGAATGTGAACTTGGATTATTTATTTCGTATTTAATTGCTCAACTCGTGTGGCAAATTAGCGCTAGTATTTAATAGAAAATGGGTCGCTGATTTCAATATAAATAGCCAAATTGGTTGCCTTTATGCTCTACTCATTTGAGTAAATACTATGATGTTAACTGAAAATAAATACTTTAAAATTTTATATAAATTCACTTCACTAATCAGTGCGATAAAAAATATGCAAGTATTGTAGAAAAAATAACAAAACGATAAAAAAAAATAAAAGTTAAAATAACTTTTGTGCTGCTTTGTTGAAACGAAAAAGTTAAATAAACCCCAGATATTTTCTTCCTTCTGGATTTTAGGGGAAATGTTTTTCTGCTCGGTTCCATCATTTATCCTCTTGCGACCTGGTTAGGTTAGTTTGAATTATCGTCGCACTAGAGCTACACGAGGGCTGTTGGCGACGGGCGTCGTGTTTTATAACCACAGTCAAGTGACAAGACGACAACTTAGTAGGCACCCAACGCAACCGTTAGGGGCGACATCGTACGCCGCGTTAGGACTTTGAAGGATATTTAACGTGCACTCCCGCCACACGGGGTAGTATTCGTCGGACATTTTTGGCTGCACGGGCCGTTTATAGGTCGGCAGTTATTTTTTGGCGATGCCCGGACCCGAACCTGGGACCTTCCGCATGCTAGGCGAATGCCTAACCGACTGGGCTCCCCAGCCCTCTTGCGACATGGCGTCCCCATTTGGGGACATTTTTTTTTTAAACTTTCCACAAACAATTAACATGTTAATTAGTTTCGAAATTGACCTGGTCCGATAGAAGAAGATCCGAAAATCAGTTTTAAGCCTTTGATTACAGGTAGCAGTCATTTATTTCTATAAAAAATCAAGTTGAACGAGGGTCAATACGATATTAGAGTTCTTAAAAAAAAACAAAACTTTAAATTAGTGATTTCTTTAAAATTTTCAAAAAGTTCTTTATGTAGTTAATATTTTCAAAAAAATTGCATTAAAAACAATGTTAAAATAAACTGTTAAATATAAATAAGTGATAGTCCTTTTAGCTTCCTCACTACGTTTATAACGTAAAAAGTGGAAGGTATTATAATAGTTTCAGTCCGTCTGTCACCCACTTTCACAGAACGAACCGCAAGTCTCACAAACAAGTGGCATACGTCATTTTTGAAGCCAAAAAAATATTTAGGGTGTGGAGGGTTAGTTCCGAGTAGCGTCCGAGGCCGACAAGAAAACACTACTCCATTTCGTGGTTCTCTCATAGTAGAAGAAGTGTGGAAATTTTTTATAAAGTGTGTTTAAAACTTTGCAATTTTTGAAAAATTTGCTATTGTGAAAGTACAATTGAACTCCAATTATCCGAAGTGATTGGGACGTTTGGGAATGTTTGTTTTCTTTTAGAAGCTATAATGAATGATATATGGAATACATGAAATCAAGGCAGTTACAATGAGTGCAAAATTTTATATGCGACACATAAACAAACATGTATATCTGCCCCATTGAGCTAGAAGAAACGTGGAGTGAGGTGTGTGATTCACTGAACAGGGCAGCAAACGAGCTGGTTCAATAACGATACGCGGAGGAACACACGGCACTGCGGCAGAAATGAACCGGGCAGAAAACCTAGAAACTTGCCTATTTCGCTATTGGGTTCGTCTTCCCTGGTTCTTAGTTAGTGATCCACATGGTTATTTCTTAAAAAAGTTGGAATTTAAAGTTAAATAAAGTTAATTTCTTTCGAACTAAAAATGTTAAAATACATTTAGGAGCCCAAGTCAATATGATAGAGGGGTCTCATACAAGCATTGCATACAAGTGTAAGGAAAATAGTCTTTTCCTGCCCTGTTCGCTCAAAAGGGTGTGAGTGGGTTTTTGGCTCGCTGACACTTCACTCCAGTTTCCCTTCTAGCTCAAAGATCTGCCCTATTTAATACTGTTCGTCTCTGGTGGATGTCATGCCTAGTACTATTTTTTTGGTTGGTCTAAAAAAATTTGTTGGGTTTGGCCTGGCATCTAATAAAAGATGAGCAGTAACAGATAATCTGGGTGGAATTGCTTCTGAAATTCGGGTTATCAGCAACGTACATCGAGAAATTGAAGTTCTACTGTACTAAAAAAAGTGCAAGACTTAAGGGGGAATGGGCGCGCTGGACCGGGGTATACAAAGTCAAGTGCATCAGTGTTAATCCTACGGAGAAAAAAATATTTTCTCTGCCACATTTCTCCGGCTGTATTGAATATTTTTACAAGCGGATTGTTTTATGTGATAAATGTAGATAACTTACAGGTCCCGACCTTCACACTTTTTGAAATGGGTTTGAATATTTTTTTTAAATTTTCAATAAATAATTTTACACAAAATATTCGAAGCAATTTCAAAAAGTGGGAAGATAGAGACCTGTAAGTTATCTACATTTATTATTTAAAAAAATAACCGTTTGTAAAAATATTCAATACAGCCGGAGAAATGTGGCAGAGAAAATAGTTTTTCCCCCATTGGATTAACACTGAGGCACTTGAGTTTGGAGACACGCGGTCCAGCGCGCCCATTCCCCCTTAAGCCGAGTGCGAAGTTAAAAGAAAAAAAATGCCCAACGTTATAAACTGCACGCCGGGGTCTTCAATAAAAGCTAATTTAAGGCTAATTTAAGGCTATTCCCGTAGATCGCTCTTCAATTGAAATAACCTTGTCCGATAATAATAAGAAACATTTTATTTCCCATGGAACAGTTAAGACTATGAGACATATGAGTCTTTAACTAAAAAAATTGTCGCCCAACAACAGGCCAAAGGCCCAACAAGGTTGGTCCAAAATAAATCTAATACAGTACAAGTTTCCAATGACCGTCAAGTTTCTTCTTAAAATCTTCTACTCTCTTCGAATGCACAACATAATCTGGTAAAGCATTCCACTCATTGACAACTCCTATTGTATAAATAATTTCTTCTTACCTCCCTTCTAAAGCTCGATTTATTCAATTTCTGATCTTGTCCTCTGGTTCGGCTATTTAAGGTAAAACCTAAGCCCTTCATGTCTCCCTGTTTTATGAACTTGAATAGCTGTAATATTAAATCACCCCTACCTCTCCTGTTTTCCAGGGAATACATGTTTAAAGATCTTAACCTGTTATCATAATCAATACCAGATAGACCCTTAATCATTTTTGTAGCCCTATGCTGAACTTTTTCAAGCAACTCTATCTTTTCTGAGGAAAGGAGACCAAAACTGCACATACCTTTATAAATGATGGAATACGAATTATTTATAATAATTTTTCCATATATCGACAGCCGAATCTTAAAATTGGTGAGATAATTAACTTATTGTTAAAAAACGTTTATAAAAATAAACAAAAACATCGAAAAATATCAACTCTTAGCAACCCACTCTGTAGGTATAATGCCATGTTTGTTTGTTTTTAAATTTAAATACATAACTTTAAAATTGCAGGTACAGTTGTACTCAATATTATTGATTATACAACAATATCAGTCTTCAATAAATAGTTAACGAAATTTTAGGAATAAATATATCTGCATCTGAATTTATATGACAATAGAGACAATGATGCCCAACCAATTTATGATATAGTTCAAGAATAAATATTCGCATGTGATCGAATTTCGACTGCCTTGGTTTTGAGTTTGATGTCTTTTGAATGGACAATTTGAACAGGGTTTATTTGTGGGTTATGACGTACCTGTGATGTCACCACAGGCTTGGCCTATTCAATTTGGATAAATTAGCTGACAGTTTTTTGTGTGGAAGAGGACAGCTTTTGACGCAGTTGTGACGTCACCATAGGCGTGTCCATACCAATTGTCCATTTGTCTACTCGAAGCGCGAGCCTTATTTTTAAAAACTCCGCTGCTCACAGGTTATAAAGATTAACAAAACACAAATAAACGTTTCAAATAAGCAACTCACCACTTCATGCCGGTACGTGGCGCTGTCTGCCGACTGGCACAACGTCCCATTGGTCGGCCTAGGATCCAGGTGGTTAGAGTTGGCGAGCACGCAGCAGGTCTTGGCGACCAAGTCCCCTTTTCCGAGGTCTTGCGACCGCCATGTGCTGTCTTCGTAATCTCCTGGACCGTACACGCCGCAACAATTGAACTGAAAATAGTTTTATGGTTGGTTATTTATATAGTAATTTTGCAACCCCATATAGGACTAATGCTAAATTTTGAGTCACACAAAATAGGGTAAAAACTTTGCTTCAAGAATCTGAAACTTTTTATCAGGGGACAATCATATTAACTGTGGGGCCCTCGCTCTGCTGATTGGCCGATACACTGCAGTAACCACAACAACGAAATCGATCATTATTATTGTGGCGTTGGTGACCCGGACGTGATCCTCGTCACCCACTCCAACGATGCTCCTGCTACGATGCGCTCAACCACGGTTGCTCACTCGCTGCTAATGCACTCAACGCTGCACACAACTCAACGCTCCCCGCAACTCAACGGCCAACGCTGGCTTTCAACTCAACCGCAGCACAACGCACAGTGAAGCAACCTGCGCACGGTTCCTTACCTCGCTGTTTCTAGGAGGGGAGTGGTGTGGCGGTTACCACACGCGCAACCTCAATATATCATCCTAACGCTAGAGGGCGCAGATTTATCTCTGCGTTCCTACCAATATTCTGAATAACAACGATAGCAGTAGTATAAAAGCCTCGGTAACTCATCTCCACCTTGAGGATCCTTTTGGTAGACTGTGGGTTACTGAGGCAGCTACATTATCCTAAAATAATCAGTATTTTATTAAACTTTCTTATCTTGCTAACAACAATGGTTCAAGTCTTTAGTGCAATTTACCTGCCCACGGAAAAACAATGGCATTGGTAGCAAACATGGTTTTTATATGCCGAAGTCCGAAAAAATTCTGGTGTGGGAGTGTTGTGGAATGCTTACAGA
This sequence comes from Oedothorax gibbosus, assembly GCA_019343175.1. Lineage (NCBI taxonomy): Eukaryota > Metazoa > Arthropoda > Arachnida > Araneae > Linyphiidae > Oedothorax > Oedothorax gibbosus. The sequence goes on from CM033271.1 coordinate 44,866,756, forward strand.
AGGGGCCGTAGTGAGCCTAGTGGTCAGCGTCTCGGTCTCGGGATCGGAAGGTCCTGCGATCGAGACCCGGTACCACTGAAGACCTACCGAGTATATGCGGAGTACGTGCTCGTTAAATCTGTTGGGTCCGAAAGTCCTTTAAGTTCCCATACCAAATCAATACCTCTGGGGGTGACAAGCCAATTCTGGGGTTCCTCTAGTTGGCCTCTGTCTCTAAAAATTAGATGGATCCACTTATGTGTGTGTGTTGTCTGTTGTGTCTGTCTTACTTGACGAAGGTTTATAAGCGGGTCGCTGACCAAGCACACAAACCTGAATATATATGTCTACCAACCAACCAACTAGCTTACAGAAAGATCACCAGTAGATGGCGTTGCACTTTCACACCAGTATTCTCTTTAAAAACCAATTACAGTAGTATTAAGGCTGGAGTAACTCCTCTCCTCCACGAGGATTCTTTTGGTAGACTATGCGGTTGCCTAGGCAGCTACAACAACAGATTTAAGTATCTGGAACTTTCATCAGGGACAACAACTGTGGAATAAGTAAAAAAAAATGACCGAGACATAACATGTCATTTATTTGAAATAATAAATGCACTTGTGTCAGGTCGCCATCTGCTGAAACTAGTAAGATTTTAAACCATTAAAACCTTTTTATTTAAAATAATAATTGAAACAAACCTCAAGACATTTCGTTGTCAAATTTTCTTATTTAAATCCAATTAAACTTATTGTCCCTTGACAAGAGTTTCAGATTCTTGAAGCAAAGTCGGTAGGGTTGAAGAATGTATTAAATCTGAACACTTTGAAGTTCAAAATCTTATCATCTTGTGTTTGTAAATTTACATCATATACTTTTTAATGTTCGCCAAATATGGTCCTTGTGACCCTTGGTGTTCTGTCTGCTTAATTATTACTTTTGTATTTGTTTTTTCCTTAAATTAATGTCTGTTATTTTTGTGCAATAAAATTATCATTACCAGCTAGAGTCTATAGTACAAAACACAATTTCAACAAATTGAATGGTAAAACAAATAAAGTTATTGAAGACAATCAAGCCACTTACACTCTTAAAACAAACGAGCGGTTTTAACTCAGCCTGAGTTAATTTCCACTCCTTTCCGTGCCGAAATGCACTTCCCTATAGGAGTGGATTTCACTCTTTTGCGGAGTGGGCAAGAACTAAAGAAACAATCTACGTCCTACACTCTTAAAACGAGCGGTTTTAACTCAGTCTGAGTTAATTTCCACTCCTTCCGGTGCCGAAAATGCACTTCCCCTATAGGAGTGGATTTCACTTTTTGCGGAGTGGGCAAAAGAAATAAAAGAAAACAATCTACGTCCTACACTCTTAAAACGAGCGGTTTTTAACTCAGTCTGAGTTAATTTCCACTCCTTTCCGGTGCCGAAAATGCACTTCCCCTATAGGAGTGGATTTCACTCTTTTTGCGGAGTGGGCAAAAGAAATAAAAGAAAACAATCTACGTCCTACACTCTTAAAACGAGCGGTTTTTAACTCAGTCTGAGTTTATTTCCACTCCTTTCCGGTGCCGAAAATGCACTTCCCATATAGGAGTGGATTTCACTAAGTTTTAAGAGTGTAAAACAGATATAAAATCAAATTATTAAAAGTATTCCCCACCTTGGTTTGAGCGTAGTCGAAAGCTTCAGTTGTGGCTCCGTCTATACCGTACTCGTCTTTCAAAAGTGTCGACAAACCCTCAAGCTTCTCAATGGTCTGTGGAAGAAAAAAACCCCAATAAACCTCAAGCATACACTGTTAAAAATTTGTGCAAGATTGCACGAAAATCTGGAACTTTCTAGCTGCCACCACTATTGGAGCGTTAATTCACCACTTTGCGTGTATCAAAGTCATGGTTTTACCACAAAACTGTAATTCACGCTCTAAATAGTGGTGGCAGCTAGGAAGTTCCAGATTTCGGTGCAATCTGCGCCAAAATTTTTAACAGTGTAGTCTTCTATATGGAAAAGATGCATTCTCAGTTATGTTTTCAAAAAGACCGGCAATGCTTTTGACTTTTACACGAAGCGAACTAAGCGAAAATGAACTTTAAAATTAAGTGCTTTTAAAGATACTAAAAATACATTAGTACACATTTTGCTTATGTTTCTATTATTTCATTGTTTATACGTAATTTTATTATAGACCGGCAATGCTTTTGACTTTTCACGAAAACTAAGCGAAAATGAACTTTAAAATTAAGTGCTTTTAAAGATACTAAAAATACATTAGTACACATTTTTGCTTTATGTTTCTATTTATTTCATTGTTTATACGTAAATTTTATTATAGACCGGCAATGCTTTTGACTTTTTCACGAAAACTAAGCGAAAATGAACTTTAAAATTAAGTGCTTTTAAAGATACTAAAAATACATTAGTACACATTTTTGCTTTATGTTTCTATTTATTTCATTGTTTATACGTAAATTTTATATAGACCGGCAATGCTTTTGACTTATTCACGAAAACTAAGCGAAAATGAACTTTAAAATTAAGTGCTTTTAAAGATACTAAAAATACATTAGTACACATTTTTGCTTTATGTTTCTATTTATTTCATTGTTTATAAAAATTTTATTATAGACCGGCAATGCTTTTGACTTTTTCACGAAAACTAAGCGAAAATGACTTTAAAATTAAGTGCTTTAAAGATACTAAAAATACATTAGTACACATTTTTGCTTTATGTTTCTATTTATTTCATTGTTTATACGTAAATTTATTATAGACCGGCAATGCTATTTGACTTATTCACGAACTAGCGAAAATGAACTTTAAATTAAGTGCTTTTAAAGTATCTAAAATACATTAGTACACATTTTTGCTTTATTTTCTATTTATTCATTGTTTATACGTAAATTTTATTATAGACCGGCAATGCTTTTGACTTTTTCACGAAAACTAAGCGAAAATGAACTTTAAAATTAAGTGCTTTTAAAGATACTAAAAATACATTAGTACACATTTTTGCTTTATGTTTCTATTTATTTCATTGTTTATACGTAAATTTTATTATAGACCGGCAATGCTTTTGACTTTTTCACGAAAACTAAGCGAAAATGAACTTTAAAATTAAGTGCTTTTAAAGATACTAAAAATACATTAGTACACATTTTTGCTTTATGTTTCTATTTATTTCATTGTTTATACGTAAATTTTATTATAGACCGGCAATGCTTTTGACTTTACATGAAAACTAAGCGAAAATGAACTTTAAAATTAAGTGCTTTTAAAGATACTAAAAATACATTAGTACACATTTTTGCTTTATGTTTCTATTAATTTCATTGTTTATTGGTAAATTTTATTAAAACAAACATGCTTATTACCTGCATTAAAAATTTGTTAGTTTACTCAATTTTTTTTTTATTAAAATAGACATTGTAATAAAAACAATATTTTTGAATAGATATTTCAGTGGATTTTTATTTATTACCCAATTTAAAGGCATTAACTCGTGTCTAATCAGATTTGTTTCAGTAATTAAAATTCCGACTATGAAATCATCAATACCCTTTTATAACTCATACTTTATTCACGTTACTTCACTTTGGTAAAACTATAACGAAAAAAACCGATACCTATTTGGGTAATTTTAGCTTCCACACTACGTTTATAACATAAAAAGCGGAAGGTATTATAATCGTTCAGTCCTGTCTGTCACCCACTTTCATAGCTCAAACTACAAATGCTACGGACAAGTGCGATACGTCAAAAAATTCCCCGCATCAAAATTAGAATACATTGAAAATTTCAGAAAAGAATTCGAAGTACTTCAATTATTTAAAAAACTGCAAAAATTATCGCTCATTTAAAAAGCACAGGAAGCCATTTTTATTAGAATTAAATCACCATTGCCATTCGCAACAATCGCGCAAGAAACCAACTCTTTTAGACAATAAATTAAAATAAATTTATTTTTGCGACACCGATCAGTTTGAAATGATGTCGAATATATTTCACTACGAGATTCTTTGTATGTTGATATGAAATATTTTCATTGTATTTAAAAGCGAGGAATATTACATATTTATTCTTTGAAATATAAATTAATTTTTGCAAACGATAAGTAATAATTATTGAATTTTCGAAATAAAATAAATGAAACTAGCCAAATTTAGCATGTAAATGTTTAATATAGGTATAATATATCAATAATGTATAATATATCAATGCTGTGTTTGGCGCCTTTTTACCTTTTAAACACAACTGTTGTGTAGAAGCAGGTTAAGTGACAGATTCTGTTACAAACCGACTTGTTTATAACTAGGTAGTTCAATAACAAACAAAATCACTTACCTTGTTTTGAAATATGACGCTGAGTATTCCAACCGCAAGCTCGCATGACATGATGAGGAACAGAAAAATGAAGTACTGAAAAAAAATTAAATATGAATTATAAATACACGATTGAGCAACAGAAAAAAATATAAATGTACTTTAAATCAAATGATCGGGAGAAAGCAAGCTAGCTATTTAAACCCACTGGATAATAAGTCTCGCCCATTTCTTAGATATACTGGCAACTATACAGAGCTAATGCAATGTTTTAAAATCACAACTTATGCAAAAGAATTGCTTTGTCATGTTATCCCATTTTCACCGGGTATGGGAATCATTATAACATCCATTTAAAACAAAATTGCAAAGAAAATAACATCCGGTTATTTAATTATTGATTGATAAAGTTTAAAATAGTGTCGCCATCTGCTGTATATTTTTGGCATTTTTAAACTTCAAAAAAATATAATTAAATAACTAGATAACATTTTCGTTTCAAATTTGTTTCATTTTGATGTTATGTTGATTCCTATACCTGGGGAAAAAGGGCTAACATGGCAAATCAATACTTCAGACAAAGTTGCGATTCCAAAACTAATGCAATTAGCTCTATAGGACTGACAGTACCTCTTAACTGGCGTATTTATCAGATACGCGCGACTCATTTTTAATTATGATGACTTGTTACATGATACCTTCGAATGGGGTAAGTTTGGCCCAAGCATAAAACTCTAGTATTATCTTTTTTTCTTGAATATTTTTTTACTCATAGGTCAAGGCAGAGTAGCCCCTAATTGAAAAAAGCCAGCTCATTTTTAAGGGGGGTATACCATGAGAAGTTATTAACCCGAAAAGCTTGGTTTAAAGTTACCCCATTGGACGGCAGTTACCAAAAATACAACTTACTGTGACGAGGAGGGCCCTGTTTTCCCTGATAGCCCCGCAACATCCGCAGAATCCGCCGAGGAACACCAGGGCCCCGGTGCCCACCAGGGCCCACGCCAGCCACTGGTGTGGTGCGTACTGGGTGGTGGGTTCGGCGAACAGCCGGAAAAGGGTGGACTTGTCCTTGTCCACCAGGAGGTAGACTCCTGAGGCGAACACTGCGCAGCCGGAGATCTGGGGGACGAGAAAAAGGTAGATACAGGTCATTTTATAGGGGAAAAGTATATAGTATAGACGATCAGTATCAAAGTGCAGTACACTCTTAAAACAAAAGAGTGAAATCCACTCCTATAGGAGAAGTGCATTTTCGGCACCGGAAAGGAGTGAAAATTAACTCAGATTGAGTTAAAACCGCTCGTTTTAAGAGTGTAGGACGTAGATTGTTTTCTTTTATTTCTTTTACCCACTCCGAAAAAGAGTGAAATCCACTCCTATAGGAGAAGTGCATTTTCGGCACGGAAAGGAGTGGAAATTAACTCAGACTGAGTTAAAACCGCTCGTTTGTTTTAAGAGTGTAGCTTCAATCATCCGAAGCGTCGCTGATTATCCGAATTTCCAGAAAAGAATTCCACGTGGCATGTCTGTTCGTCTTTGTTGGAGGCCATGCCGGGATAATACACATGTACCAAGATAATTTAAAAGCAGACAAGTATATAGTAGACGATCAGTATCATAATGTACTTATCCCTTCATCCCTGCCGGGGTCAATAAATGGGTATCAAGCCACGGCCTACTCATCTACTAAGGCCGAAGAAGCTTTCCCAAACAAGCTCGGGGACGGAAATTTTGACGTCATAGTTCCGAGTGACGTTGTTCCGAAGATGAAGACAACCTGTCTCGAAACCTGTTCGGAACCACTCGTTCACGGCTGACCACAATTTTAGGGTTCCGAATGCGTCCGAACTAGTTTCTCGATCTTTGGCACTCGGAACAGTGACGTCAAAATTTCCGTCTACGCTCATGTTTGGGAGAGCTTCTCTGGCCTTGTTATTGAAGTTGGCCGTGGATAGAACCGATTTCAAAAACGGACAGTCGGACATTGGAAACGTATCATCGTGTAAGGGCAGTCTGACATCTCCTGCATATCAATAACTATATTTTAATATTTTAATTCTTTCGTATTAAAAGAAAAGAAAAGTAAGCTAAAAAATGGAAAAGTAGGTATTGGACATGCTGGAGATGTCCGTACACCTCTCCAAAAACCGGCTTCATCCGTTGGATTGTAAATTTTTTTTAGAAAGGTATTGACTGACAGAAAATAAAAGTTTACATAAAATGCAAACCACCGTTGTTCAGGGTACACCAGTGCAACTCCGTTTATTTAAGGGGGAATGGGCGCGCTAGACCGGGGGTCTCCAAAGCAAAGTGCATCAGTGTTAATCCAACGGAGAAAAAAAATATTTTCTATGCCACATTTCTCCGGCTGTATTGAATATTTTTTCAAGCGGATTTTTTTGTGTGATAAATGTAGCTGACTTACAGGTCCCGACCTTCCCACTTTTTGAAATGGGTTCGAATATTTTTTTAAATTTTCAATAAATAATTTTAAACAAAATATTCGAAGCAATTTCAAAAAGTGGGAAGATGGAGACCTGTAAAGTTATCTACATTTATTATTAAAAAACAGTTTGTAAAAATATTCAATACAGCAGGAGAAATGTGCAGAGAAAATAGTTTTTTCGCCATTGGATTAACACTGGGGCACTTGAGTTTGGAGACCCGCGGTCCAGCGCTCCCATTCCCCCTTAAAGCTAGTCATAATATATTGCACAATGCTCTTCTTTAATGCGGTTTTTATTTGTTTATTAAGAAAGTGGCTAAAAGCGTTCTTTTTTTCTGCATAAAATCTGGTTAGTTTTAATTTATACTTCTTAGTTTATTAATGTATAGTTGTAGAAGGGTGCCAAAATACAAATTATTCTGCACTCCGTTATTTAAGGATGCAGCTAGACAGGTCTCCAAGCAAAGTGATCAGTGTTAATCAACGGAGAAAAAAATTCTATGCCACTTTTGCCATCATTGTATTGATATTATAATTTTTAGTTTTCCAGAAGCGTTCGAAAGCGTCAAAGCTTTTTCGAAAACTAAAAATGTAAAGCAAAATGTTTCGATAAGTTTTGCTTCCACTTGGAGCAACTGCAAATGAATTTAGCAAACAATAAAGAATATTAATTGAACTTTAAATATCTAATTGCTGGCCAGAGTCAAAAAATAGATATTTTCTCTACTGATACTTCTCTATCTAGACAGAATCGTGACAAGTTTGGCGTTCTTAACGGCTGTTCATAATTGTTTGAAAAATTTGTTTATATAAAGAATGTATGCATTTTTTTTCAGGAGTGACCCAGCAAAAAAAGTCAGCAAAAAAACTTCAAAAAAAAATCACAAAGATGCTGATTTTTTGCTGACGAATGAAGTTTTTTTGCAGACAATATGATCAATGAAGGTTTCATGCTGATATAGTTTGCAGTTTTTGTAAAAATTTATTGCTGACGAAATCATCATATTACATTTCGAAGGAAATCTGCTGCTTATTTAAAGGTTTACTAAAGTGGCTTATATTGAGTTACTTTAGCCTATGAGGCTCGTGTATAAATATTTAGTTGCATTAGAACTATGACGCGATCTAGAGCAATCATGATTCAGAGAATATAAAACTTTTCTGGAGCATCCATGATTTGTACAGTTATTTAGTTGTATTAAAACTATGACGCCAACTAGAGCAATCATGATTCAGAGAATATAAAACTTTTCTGGGGCATCCATGATTTGTACAGTTATTTAGTTGCATTAAATCTATGACGCCAACTAGAGCAATCATGATTCAGAGAATATAAAACTTTTCTGGGGCATCCATGATTTGTACAGTTATTTAGTTGTATTAAAACTATGACGCGATCTAGAGCAATCATGTTTCAGAGAATATAAAACTTTTCTGGGGCATCCATGATTTGTACAGTTATTTAGTTGCATTAAAACTATGACGCCAACTAGAGAAATCATGATTCAGAAAATATAAAACTTTTCTGGGGCATCCATGATTTGTACAGTTATTTAGTTGCATTAAAACTATGACGCCAACTAGAGCAATCATGATTCAGAAAATATAAAACTTTTCTGGGGCATCCATGATTTGTACAGTTATTTAGTTGCATTAAAACTTTGACGCCAACTAGAGCAATCATGATTCAGAGAATATAAAACTTTTCTAGGGCATCCATGATTTGTTTAGGTTTAGTTTGAATTATCGTCGCACTAGAGCTACACGAGGGCTATTGGCGACGGGCGTCGTATTTTAGAACCACAGTCAAGTGACGAGCCGACACCTGAGTAGGCACCCAACGCAACAGTTAAGGGCGACATCGTACGCAGCGTCAGGACTTTGGAGGGTATTTAACGTGCACTCCCTCTACACGGGGTATTATTCGTCGGACATTTTTGGCTGCACGGGCCGTTTATAGGTCGGCAGTTATTTTGGCGATGCCCGGACCCGAACCTGGGACCTTTCGCATGCTAGGCGAATGCCTAACCGACTGGGCTCCCCAGCCCCATCCATGATTTGTACAGTTATTTAGTTGCATTAAAACTATGACGCCAACTGGAGCAATCATGATTCAGAGAATATAAAACTTTTCTAGGGCATCCAGGATTTGTACAATTATTTAGTTGCATTAAAACTATGACGCCAACTGGAGCAATCATGATTCAGAGAATATAAAACTTTTCTGGAGCATCCATGATTTGTACAGTTATTTAGTTGCATTAAAACTATGACGCCAACTAGAGCAATTATGATTCAGAGAATATAAAACTTTTCTGGGGCATCCATGATTTGTACAGTTATTTAGTTGCATTAGAACTATGACGCGATCTAGAGCAATCATGATTCAGAAAAAATATAAAACTTTTCTGGGGCATCCATGATTTGTACAGTTATTTAGTTGCATTAAAACTATGACGCCAACTAGAGCAATTATGATTCAGAGAATATAAAACTTTTCTGGGGCATCCATGATTTGTACAGTTATTTAGTTGCATTAGAACTATGACGCGATCTAGAGCAATCATGATTCAGAAAAAATATATAACTTTTCTGGGGCATCCATGATTTGTACAGTTATTTAGTTGCATTAGAACTATGACGCGATCTAGAGCAATCATGATTCAGAAAAAATATAAAACTTTTCTGGGGCATCCATGATTTGTACAGTTATTTAGTTGCATTAAATCTATGACGCCAACTAGAGCAATCATGATTCAGAGAATATAAAACTATTCTGGGGCATCCATGATTTGTACAGTTATTTAGTTGTATTAAAACTATGACGCCAACTAGAGCAATCATGATTCAGAGAATATAAAACTTTTCTAGGGCATCCATGATTTGTACAGTTATTTAGTTGTATTAAAACTATGACGCCAACTAGAGCAATCATGATTCAGAGAATATAAAACTTTTCTGGAGCATCCATGATTTGTACTGTTTTCTGCTGTGGGCAGGTAAAGCACAATATTTTAACTAATGACTTGGACCATTGATGTAAAGAACTCAATCACTTTAACCTATTCCAAATTATACTGAAAGACTGATTATTTCAGGGCAAAAATGGTCTAATTCATTGTTTGGGTTACCTGCCCACGGCAGTTTCGTGTGAGACAGGTGTGTCGCGTGGCAAGTTTCGTGTTTTTGTGGTTTCAGTTGTTCCGTCGAATTCGGGTCGAAATATGCGGGAATGGAATATTCGTGACAAACTGTTCCAATAAATGTCGAGGTCGGTGCTGAGGAGAATTTCATTCGCATTGTGTCATCAGTTTTGTCACTCTCAGACACAATAACATGTAACGCGAGATTAATTTATTCTATTCAGAACGTTTTGTGCATGTAAAGTCTGACAAAACTTACATTTATAAACAAATCTAAATTTTTTTACTCGTATTTAAATTAAAGGAATGTTTCCAGATTATTTATAAACTTGAATTTCGGCGTATATTTTGATAACATCGATATGTGTACTAGAACGACTCTCAAACAGACTGACAAAAATGTTGTGTATTCCTAGATTTTGAAGCAATGTAATATATATCTCTTGCATAATGCATAAATGTAGTGCATTGATGCTTTCTTAGGAAACCAATAATGAACCATCAAAAAATCACATTGTGCTACATATTATGCCGTCTACACTCTTAAAACAAAAGAGTGAAATTCACTCCTATAGGAGAAGTGCATTTTCGGCACCGGAAAGGAGTGGAAATTAACTCAGACTGAGTTAAAACCGCTCGTTTTAAGAGTGTAGGACGCAGATTGTTTTCTTTTATTTCTTTTACCCACTCCGAAAAAGAGTGAAATTCACTCTTATTGGAGAAGTGCATTTTCGGCACGGAAAGGAGTGGAAATTAACTCAGACTGAGTTAAAACCGCTCGTTTGTTTTAAGAGTGTATCTAAAGTGATTTATATGAAAAAAATAAATTTTTGCACAAATATTCATTTTAAATAAAGTTTCTCACTATATTGTTGATGTGGCCACAGCTATTTAAATGACTACAAATTAGATTTCAACGCTAATTAAAAGGAAACTTCATCGGTAGACAGTACACAGATGTCCGTCCGGTCGTAGACAGACGGACAAAAAGTGTAAAAGATATGTTTCTGATGTTACATCTTTCTAATTTTTAAAATCAAACGGATAGAACCGAATTAGGAAGGGACGGACAGACGGATATCTCCACGATGTCAATACCTACTTTCATTTATTTTACAAAAATAAATTGTATCAGAAAAAAAAGGAAAACAAGCTAAAAGCACACAAAAATCACAAAAGCCACAAAAGATCGACTTAAAAAAAACATTAACTTAGTCTTTTTAAAACTGCTATACAATTTAAACGTTTAATCAGTGAAAGTGGTATGTCCATAACCAGGGCCGACTTACAACTTTAGGGGCCCAGGGCACAAGCCAGTTTGGGGGCCCCCGCAACATACATTAATCCGTCCATGAAAATGATTTTTTTCCTTTTAAAATTGTCCGAATAAATAACCTTTATTATATTAAGTACGCATGTAAGCATTGCTTTTTTACATACAATTATTTTAATACATACATAAGATATGACATCGGATACCTATTGTATCATGTCAAATCATTTTATCTACATGCACAATTTTTATTCACTTGATCAGCTGAGGCAGTTAATTTATAAAATTAACAAGGAATAAAAAATAGTGGCTTGCGTATAAAAAATTAATAGTACTTGGGTCAATTGTATTATGTTTATTATTATTTTTTTCTTTCTGGCAACTATTTCCCAATTATTCTTTTAGACATTTGGCCCTCTGAATTTACATCTTAAACAACGGGGTTTACTGTCATTAATTTCACTCTTCGTGCGAAAATGCACTTCCCCTAGGAGGATTCCCTCTTTGTTAAGAGTGTACACGTGCCCCGTTTGCCCTACCAGAAAACAGGCTCTGTCCATAACACGAAAACTAATAATACTAGTTAAGGTAAAAAGAGGTCCATCCTATCGCAAGAAAAACTAGTTAACAAACAGACAAAAAAAAAAATTAAAACTAATTCTTTGCACGAAATTATGTCAAGGTGTTTTACGTGTTTTTTTGTCACATGTAACGATAAATAACGGCCACGGCAGTAATTCATAACTTGTTACACGACCGAAAGTATGCGAGGCAGTTGACTTACAGCTACCCACGTTACATTTCTGCAATTTGTAGATCAAATACTGGAAACCGGCTACCGTCATGTTAACAAGGCCCACGTAATGTCAATGTATCGACTTATTGGGTTCATAGATATCATAGTTAAAGTATTAGATTGGCAGATCACGTGACCTCCCATGCTAACGACGGGACGCGCATGGAGGCCAAATAAGGGGGCAAAATGGCCAGTGTTGCTGCCACTTCAAGGAGAAAAATACTACGAAAAAATACCATTTAATTCTAAAATTACAAAAAAAAAATACTAGAAAAGGATTTAAAGTCATTAAAAAGATTCCAAAATACAGCTAGTATTTTTACGATGTTTTTTTGTAATATTAGAATTAAATAGTATTTTTTCGTAGTATTTTTCTCCTTAAAGTGGCAGCAATACTGGCCATTTTGCCCTCTTAATTGGCCTTCATGCGCGTCCAGTCGTTACCATTGGAGGTCGCGTGATCTGCTAATCTAATACTTTAACTATGATATCTATGATTGGGTACTAATCCAACCAACTAAAAACATATGTGTAAGACGTTAGTAGTATGATACTGTTAACTAATGATACAAGATAATAGCTTTCTGTGAGACAAGTTAAGACTTTAAACTTTTATTTTTAAGAGGGACTGTCAGTCCCATAGAACTGTTGCATTAGTTTTGAAATCACAACTTTTGAAAAAGAATTGTTTTGCCATGTTATCAAATTTTCACCGTGTATGGCAATCATCATAACATCAATTTAAATCAAAATTGAAATGAAAATAACATCAGGTTATTTAATTATTAGTTGATAAAGTCTTAAAAAAGTGTCGCCGTCTGCTGTATATATTTGGCATTTTAAAACTTAAAAAATATATAATTAATAACTAGATAACATTTTCGTTTCAAAGGGAAAAAGGACTAACATGGCAAAGCAATACTTCTGCGGAAGTTGTGATTCCAAAACAATGCAATTAGCTCTATGGGACAGACACTCCCTCTTAATTAACACAATTTTGCGAAAATAGTTTGTTTTGTAAAACTAGGGGTTGGTAACACTATACGACTTTCAATTACTATCCCATAAATTAATACATTTAAAGCTAATTCTAGTCCCAACTTTGAAAACCGTATTTCTTTTATTTCATGCAAATGATATCACAACAATTTTTTAAAAGTTATCAAAATACATATAGATGAATCATCATAAAACGGGACTTTGAACTGGAATGAAGAGATGTAACAAGGTTTCACTGCACTGAAGAATATCGAATACTTACCCAGAACACCAAGTTAAAGGTGACCAGAAACCCTTTGGCGCATTTGGCTCCGCAAGAGAGCCCCATCTCTACAGATTTTTTAGTACCGCATCAGACGTTGCCTGAAATAAATAAAGAATATCCTAATAAAACAAGGACCTTACAGTTAACGTCTTACATGTTTTTAGTTGGTTGGATTAGGACCCAATCATAGATATCATAGTTAAAGTATTAGATTAGCAGATCACGCGACCTCCAATGCTAACGACTGGACGCGCATGAAGGCCAATTAAGAGGGCAAAATGGCCAGTATTGCTGCCACTTTAAGGAGAAAAATACTACGAAAAAATACTATTTAATTCTAATATTACAAAAAAACATCGTAAAAATACTAGCTGTATTTTGGAATCTTTTTAATGACTTTAAATCCTTTTCTAGTATTTTTTTTTGTAATTTTAGAATTAAATGGTATTTTTTTGTAGTATTTTTCTCCTTGAAGTGGCAGCAACACTGGCCATTTTGCCCCCTTATTTGGCCTCCATGCGCGTCCCGTCGTTAGCATGGGAGGTCACGTGATCTGCCAATCTAATACTTTAACTATGATATCTATGAACCCAATATAGTGACAACGTACGCAGGGTCAGTATATTTGACCACTGCACATTAAACACATCATTTCTATTGCATGCCGTTATTTATTTGAACATTTGGTCCCTTCTGTTTGCTCAGAAAATGGCTGTACAAAGACGACAAGTCAAGTTATCATATGATTTTTCCTCCCGAAAAAAAAAACGAAATTTTTTCATAAAAATTTCCCAAACAGTTACATATTTAGATGTTTTGCAAAGAATTTTTTTAACAAGAAAAATCGCGCTTCATGTTTGCTGAGGGGCACATCAGTTTAGTGGAATTTCAGGTTTGAGCGGTAAAAGCACGCAATTTTAAAATGCTATGAATAAACAAACAAGCTCTGTTAGTTTTTTTGTGTGATTAATAGTTCATTCTAATTTTTGTTTTAATCCAAAATGTCGTACAAAAATTAGCCGCTGAAAAACCTTAAAATATAAACCAGAAGCTTCAGTATCGGTATTTTTTTAAAGCATTCTCATTTATAATAAAAAAAAAGTTGTGGCGGTTCACCACACACTCAACCTCAATATGCCATCAACAACTAGGTGGCGCTGATTTACCATCTCGTTCCTACCACTATTCTTAATTACAAAGCTAATAGTAGTAAATAAGCCAAAGTAACTCATCTCCACCTATAGGATCCTTTTGGTAGACCGTGGGTTACTGAGGTTGCTACTAAGTTATTATTAAGGAAAAATGTAAAATTGAAGTTGCGAAATAAATTCTATAAAGATTCACGTATGTGTACCTCTGGAGCGAAGAGGTTAAGGGTCTTGTATGGTAACAGATCTCTATACAATTCCAATGGGAAACTTTTGACCCTGTTTTTTTTTAAAGAATACGACATATACTCACGAAAACTTACCAAATAAATACTGAAGAAAGTTATTTTGCCCTTAAAATAATTAATAAGTATAATTTTAAAGATATTAATTAGTTATAATTAAAACAAAATTTTGTGTTTAGATATTTACATCTCGTTAGTGCTGCCATTTGTAGCTTAAATAATTACTATTTTTTTTTGTTTTAATTATAACTAATTAATATATTTAAAATTATACTTAATTATTTTAATGGCAAAATAACTTTCTTCTGTATTTTTTGGTAAGTTTTCGTGAGTACATGTCGTATTCTTTTTTTTTTAAACAGGGTCAAAAGTTTCCCCATTGGAATTGTATAGAGATCTGTTACCATACCCTTAAGATCTTTCGAAAGATGCGCATCCAATTTTCATATTACTTCCCAGTTCAGTATAACCTCTAAACGTCGATACATCTCCCGAACCTACCAAACCATGCCTAAAAAAATTAATTCCATCTTGATAGAATAAGATCCAGAAGCTATAGAATCACTTTCTTTAATACCTTCAAAAAAAACGAATGAAGCATTACTTAAGAGGATTATTAGAGCCCTGAGCTGAACAGCTCAGAGAGCTATTAAGCTTCTTATGTACATACTGAAGGGTTTAAATGTATCTTTGATGCGCGTTATTTCAAACACTTTTCCTTAAGTGAAAACTATTTATTACTTTGACGGATTAAGGCTAGACAGTTGACGCAGCTCTAGAAAAATGTCGCATGCTTGTATTTTCTAGTCTAGTTTTTAAAAAGGTGTCAGATTTCAGCTTTAACTTTACGTTTATATATAAATAAGTTCTGAACGAACTTACGGTTCCCAACCTGGGGGCGATCGCCCCTAAGTGGTCGATTCGTATTATCAAGGGGGCAAAAAATACTTGAGGGGCGATGAGTATTCAAAGGGGGGAAATTAAAATAATGTTGTACCTTTGTACAGTAAAACCATTCTCCAACCATTACCAAACCAGCCAATTTTTACTTTAAACTCTCTTAAATTTTCTAGAAACCAGTAAAAATATCTTAGTTAATTATTTCACTTTTGTTCTTTAAAAATATGTTAAAATATGTGTTATATTTTTTCTATTTTATTGGGACTATTATTGTGACGTTCTATAAAAGTGACCAGATAAAGCTTCTTTGGTTGTTTTTATAAACGGTAGCAAGTGTTATATAACTGTTTTATAGTTACACTTTAACTCAAATTATGATTAGACATAACATGAAAATTAAAAGGGGGCGATGGATGTTAATCAACCTAAAATACGAGGCGATGGTACAGAAAAGGTTGGGAACAACTGAACTAGAATAACCTACTTTTCTGTTACTTTAATACTCAGAGATTCTTACTTTAAACATAGCGACAGACAGATAGACAAAAGGTAAAAAAGTTGACGCAGCTCCAAAAACACGTCGCATATGTTTGTATTCTTTTGTCATATTTTAAAGGTGTCAGATTTCGGTTTCCATTTTACGTTTAGAAAGTAAACAAGAGGTTCTAAACAAACTAGAATATCTTACTATTCTGTTACATTAAACACCCTCTTAAGGGGGAATGGGAGCGCTGGACCGCGGGTCTCCAAACTCAAGTGCCTCAGTGTTAATCCAATGGCGAAAAAACTATTTTCTCTGCCACATTTCTCCGGCTGTATTGAGTATTTTTACAAACGGTTTTTTTTAAATAATAAATGTAGATAACTTACAGGTGTTTATCTTCTCACTTTTTGAAATTGCTACGAATATTTTGTGTAAAATTATTTATTGAAAATTAAAAAAAATATTCGAACCCATTTCAAAAAGTGGGAAGGTCAGGACTTGTAAGTCAGCAACATTTATCACATAAAAAAATCCGCTTGCAAAAATATTCAATACAGCCGGAGAAATGTGGCAGAGAAAATATTTTTTTTCGCCATAGGATTAACACTGAAGCACTTTGCTTTGGAGACCACGCCCATTCCCCCTTAACCCGCTTAAATGGGACATTTGGCTAACCGGTTAAGCACTAAATTTTATTAAACATCGGATAAGTGAAATTAAGGTTTAATAAGGTATTACTTTGATTGTACATTTCTACATTGATGATATTTTCCTTATAAATAAATGCACAATAGAAATCGTTGGTTAACTGGTTAGGCAAAAATTCAGTTGAACAGGAGAAGAGAACTATTAAGGTTTAGATGTACATTTGATTGCACATGAAACATTGATGATTTTTGCCTTATAACGTGATATTTGCCTTATAACTAAATGCACAATAGAAAAATTTCGTCATTTTATTCTGTGCGTTAAAGCATTATAAAAAAGTCACATGCAATTAAAACTACTTGGCGGCAACTTGCTGCATAGTTCCACCATTTTTAGCTTCCACACTACGTTTATAACATAAAAAGTGGAAGGCATTACAATCGTTCAGTCCGTCTGTCTGTCCCCCACTTTCACAGAACGAACCTCAAGTCGCACAAACAAATGGGATACATCATTTTAAAGCAAAAAGGTAGGCTAGGTTACATCTCAATTTTCATTAAAAAATTTAAATTACAAGTATATTTAAAATTTAAATAACTAAAAATTTAATCTACATTGAAATAACATGCAAATTTCATTTTCATTCAATATTTTCACTGTTGTCATTTCGTCAAACGTACGAAAAACTTTATTTAAAATATAAATAAAACACTTGAAAAATATTTATTTATGTGATATGATTCAGTTTGGATGTTGTACAATAGAGTTCTTTTGATGGTTCATTATATATGTATGAAGAAAGATGCATAGCTAATTTCGAAACTTCCAAAACTGCGCTTTTATTTTTAAAGCATCAATCTTACTAATTATTTATTCTTCTCTTTTTCGAAAGAAAGTTAATGAACATGGAAAATTGTGGCGACTAAAAGATAGTTATTAAAAAAATATTGCATCATTATTCTTCGAATGTCAAACAAATTCAGCAAACGCTAATGAATAATTATTCATTTGCGAAAGAAGATTAATGAAAATAGTTAATTTTGGCTTTTAAAAGTTTGAATTAGAAATAAATTATTAGCTAAAGGCCTTGTTTGGCGAATTTCTTTCTGAGGTGTATAAATAGTGCGTTTTTTTGTTGAGCACAAATATTGTGTGGAAGCGGTTTAAGTGACAGATTCTGAAACAAACCTACTTGTTTTTATCAGCATCACGTAGGAATCGAAAACAAAACACTTGGTTTTTATGGCTTTTTTTTCACACTTTAAGGATAAAAAAAATTGGACCGGTTAAAACGGAGATCCGATTAAACGGAGTCCGGTTAAGAAGACGCTTAGTGTACTTTAATACTTACAGGTATTTTTATAGAACGGATAAACAGATGAATGGACAAAAATGTAAAAGGCAGGTATCTAATGTCATACCTATCTAAGAAAAGGGATGCTAAGATCGGAAGTTAAAACAGACTGTCAAAGGTCGGAAGGACCAAAATATATTTTAAACTAGCAAATTTATACCCGTTCTTCGCACGGAATAAAAAATATCAAATAGATTCCAAATATGTGTACCATATAACCTGCTATAGGATCATAAACTTGTTGTTTCCGCTCGTTATAAATTATAAAATCCCGTTTCATTGCCTTAAAATTTCAAAATGAAAAATACGTTATAAAATGCACTCATAAAGGTCATCCCAATTCCCTCATAAATACATAAAACCTTTTAGCTCATTTGGCGCGTTTTGGGAAATAATTTGGCGAAAAAAAAGATATAGCTACCCACACCCATTATACAGCTCTAACACAATGACCTTAGAACAACCGACCAGCTTATAAATTATTTTTAAAAGAAATGGCCTATTTGGCGAATTTTAGTTAATAATTTGGCGAGTTTGGCAGCGTATTTGGCGAAAAAATAAAGACATGAAACACTAATAGCTCTAGTGCGATGGCCTTTATTAACCATCATAGTTCAGTAATAGCTTAACTATACATTTATTGCTTAAATATGCATACATGCAGTCAACAGAAAAACCAATGAAAAAATCATCAAATAAATCTACAATAAAATCCGGGAATGAAGACTGGCGGAATTACGTCGCTTGAAACATGTCATTATTTTTTAAATAATGAATTTAGTTTCTGAAGGTAATGGCAAAAGAATAAAATAAACATTTTGAATTTGAAATGTTTTCGTTAAAAGTTTTATTTAATTTTTTCAGCCGATGGCATCAGGAAAGAGAAAAAATGATCAGATTTGAGCGAAAGTGGTGTATTTTTTCAGAAAATTCGAATTTTCTCTAAAATTGGAACAAATATGAAAAAACTAATCCTCAGGTGCACACGTTGGTATTAAAGGGAATCTATCTTAAAAATTTCGAATTTCTGAGGGCAGTATAAGTAGGTCTTTTACGATCCGAACACACAGACACACTCTTTCTTTTATTATTATAGATAGGGGACAGACGGTGAGACAGACAAAAACTATCATATTGCTTTCCACATTTTCCCATTATAAACGTAATATGGAAACTAAAACCTGTCTAACGATGGACATCAATAGCCGTCTATTGTAAAGTAGTGATGAGGCTCATTTTCCGAATCATTTTCAAGGGCGCGCTAATTGGCTAAACCAATAATACAAAAAATTATATAATAAAAAAAATATAAAGCCGAAGAATTATAGAGTTATTACTATTTTTAAAGAATAGGTTGTTGTGCTTTTCTGTTATACAATTACTTTTTTGAAAAATCTAAAAGTAAGTAAATTTTTAAAAATATTTTTTTTAAATTAAAAAATTCAATTTTTTTTAATCGTTTAATAATCTTTGATAGTCTCATAATAAAACTAAGGGGAAAATACTATTTGAATCTCGTTAGGGTTAGTTTGAATTATCGTAGTACTAGATAATAGTTAATGGTTTATAGGTCGGCAGCTAATTTGGTAATGGCTGGGCCCATACCTGGGACCTTTTGAATGCAAGGCAGACGCTTTATCGACTGGGACCCCATCCCCGAATCTCGTAAGGTAATACCTAAATAGTCTGCATTTTATAGAATAAATACAATGATTGATATCCTTAAATATCATAGGGAGAAAACTTAGCTAAAATTGTTTGAAACGATAACTTATATTACAGATAAATTTGTCTATTAGGAAAAGTTAGAAAAAGAAAATGTATAGGGAATAGCTCGTTTTTAATAAAAACTGGGAATGAAGAACCTATTGTTTTTCTACCATACATAACTACAGTTTTTGTTAATGAAAGAGATATTCTTGAAAGAGATATTAATAAAGACTATTTTGTTCAAAAGTATTTTATTTCATTGTACAGTCCCTGGACAATTATTAGACGCACTGTATTTTTTAGTAATGATGAAAACATACCAAAGAATGCCATATCATTAAAAAAGATGTCGATATATGTATTAAGTATAGCAGATAGTATTTTCTATTCAATAGCTTAAGTTTAGGAACACGTCTTTCTAAAGGTATTTTGTTCATCATTGATTGATATATGAAATCTTGCAGTGCGGCTAATAATTTGTCCAGGGACTAGAATTGAAACCTGTTATTCTATTATCTCTTTTCGAAATATCGACTATTACTACTGCTATATATCTTTTTGACAACAGGGCAGTTGTCTTTGCCGCCAAATTGTAAATAGATGTAACAACATAGAGGTGAAACTTATATCGGAAACCTGACGTAAATTTATGATTATTAATTAAAAACTTTTCATCACTCAAATTTAGTTTAGTTTAGTTTGAATTATCGTCGCACTAGATCTACATGAGGGCTATTGGCGACGGGCGTCATAATTTAGAACCACAGTCAGGTGACGAGCCTACACCTGAGTAGGCACCCAACGCAACCGTTAAGGGCGACATCGTACACAGCGTCGGGACTTTGGAGCATATTTAACGTGTACTCCCTCTACACGGGGTATTATTCGTCGGACATTTTTGGCTGCACGGGCCGTTTATAGGTCGGCAGTTATTTCGGCGATGCCCGGACCCGAACCTGGGACCTTCCGCATGCAAGGCGAACGCCTTAACCGACTGGGCTCCCCAGCCCCCTTCATCAATCAAGATTTATGATTGTTTGGAATTTAAAGATGCGCTGTCAGAAGCGTTCTATTTATAATGGGCATGCATTACGTCTCAAGTGTCAACGTTTCTACAGGAATGAAAATAAGATTTCGATTTATTAACCAATAAAATTAGTGTCATATCACTAATAACCGAAACCAGTAAGGAAATTCAAGAATGAAAGCAGGAATTAGTACGTCACGTAAAAAAAACCCGATTCTTATTTTATTTTCAATTAATGTTAATTAAACAATATTTTTTTTTTAGTATTTCGAGAATAAAAAAGGGTAAATTATAACTTAAATTATATTGTACCTGTATTCAAGTAATTAAAGACTATTTAGTTCTTCAAACATTTCAGCAATATTTTATTATCCATTGATACTCGGAATTAAAAAAAAATATTTAAAATCATAAAAGACAACATGTGTGCGTTGGTATTCTTATATACAGTTTTGTTTATTGTGAAATTGCACCAGTACAATATTTACATAGTAAATAGAAAAACAAAACATACCTAATGTCCTGATAATCAACATTAAAATTTTCCATTTTCCAATAAAATTCTCTAACGCACAAAAGTATCCTTATTCCATCAGCTTTTTTCTTTATAAGTTTTCAAAAACTTAAAAATCAAACTTTTAAAAATTCAAAATCTATTCAGTTTATCACATTTTCATTTCTATACCTCTAATAATAATTCAAGATAAAAGTGAAATTCCCCGAATAAAAGAGAAACCGTTCCAAAAAAGAAGAGAAAAAAAGATGAAACAGACGATAATATTGCGGTAAGCACAGCACAACTAAACTCGTCCCACTTCGATGGAGCGTTTCGCGTGTTTCTAGCCGATGAGGAGGCGGGTGGGTTGGTATGAGAGAAAGTAAGAGAGGTCAGGGAAAGAAACGAAGCGATTGTTTTCACTTGTTCTTTCGGATGACTTTTGTCTATAATATTTTTGTTGTTGTTGCTGATCCCTGTGCCCAGCAGAGCTAGACCAGGTCTATGATATTGCATACTCTCAGAAACTATAACCAACAATATGGTCGCTCAGAAGATCTTTATCGAGTCCCAAGCATTCAAGGATGTGCTCCGGAGTGGCTTGGCCTTTGGAACACTTGGTACAATTTGGAATTCCTTTTCTTTGTTGTATATGTCATGTTCTTAGGTGGCCACTACGAAATCGTGTTATCGTAGTTTGCTCCTGTCTGCTGCACCGAAGGGATAGAGATCCGCCGGGACGATTACTCTTGTACCAATGGTGCACAGGGGAATGGCAATGCAGACCGAACAAGGCATTTATGTCTAGAGTATAGTTCAGAATACGTAAGAGACGCCGGGTAAGCAGAGGCTCGTTAGTACTCGTAAGTATTATTTTTTGTTTACATGAGGGCCTGTTAGTGGCGCATCCAGAAATTGGTTTTGGGTTGGACTAAGACCTATTTTCGACCCTTTTAATTAGTGGAGTAAATTAATTATCCATTAAAATTAATTAAAATTCGTTTAAATATTAATAATCACCCTTATTAATATCTACTAAATATACATTTTAATTCAGATTAAATGTCCATCTATTGATGGAATAGTGGAGTACAAGATAATTTTATTGGAGGTGGGGGGAGGGTAAAAACTGCTAGCCCCTCCCCCACCAGTTTCGCTACTAGAGCCTATTGCACCGGAACATAATATTTTGATCCTATTTCGATTGGTTACACTCTTAAAACAAAAGAGTGAAATCCACTCCTATAGGGGAAGTGCATTTTCGGCACGGAAAGGAGTGGAAATTAACTCAGGCTAGGTTAAAACCGCTCGTTTGTTTTAAGAGTGTACATATTCAGTCCAGCAGCAGGATTCTAATAAGCAGACTTTCGTAGCGATGACCGGCGATCTCACATATGAACTGGAGAGATTTTAGGCTTTTGTGGAAGGTAGGTTTTGGGAGGCAAACGAGGCCTGTGACGAATTTGTATAATAAAATTGCACTTGGAAAAATATATATATATATAACCTTTTTAGTACCCGACCCAAAAGAACTAAATTTCCTTACAACCTGTACAAACTTAAGGATAAATAATTTTTCAACACTCAATACAAATACAAAAATTGTCGACCAACAACAGGCCAGAGGCCCAGCAAGGTTGGCTCCAAATAAATCTAATACATTACCAGTTTCCAATGACCGTCAAGTTTCTTCTTAAAATCTTCTACTATCTTCGAATGTACAACATAATCTGGTAAATCATTCCACTATTGACAACTCTATTGTAAAATAATGTTTTCTTACCTCCCTTCTAAAGCTCGATTTATTCAATTTCTGATCATGTCCTCTGGTCCGGCTATTTAAGGTAAAACCTAAGCCCTCCATGTCTCCCTGCTTTATGAACTTGAATAACTGTATTAAATCACCCCTAGCTCTCTTGTTTTCCAGGGAATACATGTTTAAAGATCTTAATCTGTTATCATAATCAATACCAGATAGACCCTTAATCATTTTTGTAGCCCTATGCTGAACTTTTTCAAGCAACTCTATATCTTTTCTGAGGAAGGGAGACCAAAACTGAATACGGAAAATACACGAAAACGAAGAAAGGTTATATTAACTAAAGTTTCAGAAATCAATAATATTGATTTGAATAAAAAAGTTATGAATAATTCAATTTTGAGAAGTTCAAGTGACAAAGACTGATCGATGGGCAAACCGATTACTATACCGTCTTACTTGTAACGCAACAAGCTAGTATATAACTTAAACACTAGATAACTACTCTCTTAAAAGAAGCTAATCCCGAGAACGCATTCCGTGAACATGTTTGAATTTTGACTTCACTTTCGGTCCCTTTCTTTTTACACAAAGTGGAAAATTGGGTCGAGCTTGTTTCCACTCAAACGCCTGGTTTGCCTTCAACGACGGAAGCGAGGGAAGCATTTTATTATTATAACGAATTTATATTTAATGACTATTAATTGCTGGGATAGAATGCATGTTGTTTTGTCGTTAGAATACAATAGTTTTAGTTTGAATTATCGTCGCACTAGAGCAACACGAGGGCTATTGGCGGCGGGCGTCGTATTTTAGAACCACAGTCAAGTGACGAGCCGACACCTGAGTAGGCACCCAACGCAACCGTTATGGGCGACATCGTACTCAGCGTTGGGACTTTGAAGGATATTTAACGTGCACTCCCTCCACACGGGGTATTATTCGTCGGACATTTTTGGCTGCACGGGCCGTTTATAGGTCGGCAGTTATTTTGGCGATGCCCGGACCCGAGCCTAGGACCTTTCGCATGCTAGGCGAAAGCCTAACCGACTGGGCTCACCAGCCCCCGTTAGAATACAATAATAAATAAAGGAAAACCCGGGGGGGGGGGGGGGGGCCTCCGTAGGCCAGTCGTCAGAACATCGGCCTCAAACACAGAGGGTCCCGCGTACAAATCCCAGCCACATTTTGTCTACGGATATTTGGTGGCAAAAAAAAATTACTTAGTTGCGACCCCGAGTACACAGGGACAGACGTGTTCATTAAATCTGAACTTAAATCGGTCCCTTGCATTGACCATACACTTTAATGTTATATTATCATGATTCAAACGACAATTGTTTAATTTACTCATCGGTTATAAAGCTAGAAATATCCGTTTACATAACGACCAAGAAGCCGTCTTAATTGCTCCTTTCAATTCCAACTTTTAGCTTCCACACAACGTTTATAACGTCAAAAGTGGAAGGTATTATAATCGTTCAGTCTGTCCGTCTGTCACCCACTTTCATAGCCCAAAGAACAAATGCTACGGACAAGTGTGATACGTCAAAAAATTCAGCGCATCGAAATTAGAATACATTGAAAATTTCAGAAAAGAATTCGAAGTACTTGAATTATTTAAAAAAAACTGCAAAATATAATGCCCATTTAAAAAGCTTAGGAAGTCATTTTTATTAGAATTAAATCACCATTGCCATTTTTGCAACAATCTCTCGAGAACAACAATCTCTTTTAGACAATAAATTAAAATAAAATAAAATTATTTTTGCGACATCGATTCGTTTGAAATGACGTCAAATATATTTCACTACGAGATTCTTTGTATGTTAATATGAAATATTTTCATTCTATTTAAAAGCGAGGAATATTACATATTTATTCTTTGAAATATAAATCAATTTTTGCAAACGATAAGTAATAATTATTGAATTTTCAAAATAAAATAAATGAAACTAGCCAAATTTAGCATGTAAATGTTTAATATAGAATTAATGCCGTGCTTGGCGCCTTTTTACCTGTTAAACATAAATGTTGTGTGGAAGCGGGCTAAGTGACAGATTCTGTTACAAACCAACAAACCTTCTTGTTTATTTTTTTATTTAAAAATGTAAAATTTGGGACAGACACATTATACATCTAGAATTAAATGGTGGAAAACAGTGAAAATAATCTCATTCTTTTTTTTAACTAAAATTAAAAGGGGAAAAAATTTAGAATCATAACTTTTGAATAAATTATAAATACTAACTTTTCGAAACTCCTAATTTCTATCATTTTACCTAATAGAATACACACAAACGTGACAAACTAACACTCAGCATAGCAAATACTTGACTCAGGCAAAACTGAAAACAAAACTAGTCTCAAAAACAGAATGGCCCAAATACCAGGTAGAAGTTGTTGCAGGAAGTAATTAAATAAATTAAATGTCAGTAAATAACTTTATACAAATTGTTTATTAGTTAAACAGATTTCATTTTCGGTTAACAAAAGATAATTATAATGGTGTTAATAAAGCTTCAATGTTTATTAAAACTAATATTGGTGTCAAAGGGAACCTAAAATTATATCTATACATAAATCTCTTAATTTTGGCCTTTAAAACTATGGGGAAATTCCCTGACAATGGACAAGTGCCATGAAACGCGAAATTCAGATTGTTTTTTTTTGGTAGATTAGAAGCCTCAGATTCCGAATATAAGCTTAAATATTCAAAAAATATGTTTAATTTCAGCAAAAAATACATTTGAAATTTGCCGAAAATGTACGTCACTGAAAACAGCTCTGATGTCAAATGTTATGTATTTGGCGATGTTTCGATCTATGTCCGTAATGTTTTAATACACTTATAAAATAGTAAACCTTACATTTCCTGAGAAACCTCCTTAAAAGAAGAACAAAATATTATTTTTAACCAGTTCCTATCAAGGAATTTAAACAGCTTGTTCCAAGTTTGGTTGTTAGTTAAAATACACACACTAGAGCGCGTATGAGCTATTGCAGAACTATTGACTGTTGGATCTGATTGGAATAGTCGGGTGAAATCGTTGAACGTTTGAAGAAATTAACTGGAATGAACATAGTATGTTTCTGTACAATGGAATTACGTTTGTAAGAGTTTGATAAGGATGAAAGCACGTTTCACAGTTTCGAAACCAATACAGTGAAACGTGATATGAAATAACAGGCCAAGAACAAAATAGTCAAACATGACGTCATTTGTTATGCCATGAGAGGTTTAATGGAAGTGACATATCACTAACTTTAAAACTGAATTTTAAAATAAATACTTCTTAAAAACCAGAAATACTCGAGTTTTAGAGGTTTCTTAATGTGCTTAAGGTTATCGTTGCGTCCATTGCCCATTTCATTAATGCTTAGCACAAATCACTACTTGTCCGCAAATAATTAATTCAAAACTTAAAAATAATATTCTTGTTTAATTAAAAATTCAAAACCACAACTATGCAAATCTATTCTATCTATTCATATTCCATGAAATGCACCAAAAATAAGAATAGGGCAAAAAATTCACAAGTAGGTTTGTAACAGAATCTGTCACTTAACCCGCTTCCACACAACATTTGTGTTTAATAGGTAAAAAGGCGCAAAACACTGCATTAATTCTATATTAAACATTTACATGCTAAATTTGGCTAGTTTCATTTATTTTATTTCGAAAACTCAATAATTATTATTTATCGTTTGCAAAAATTAATTTATATTTCAAAGAATAAATGTGTAATATTCCTCGCTTTTAAATGGAATGAAAATATTTCATATCAACATACAAAGAATCTCGTAGTGAAATATATTTGACGTTATTTGAAACTGATCGATGTCGCAAAAATAAATTTATTTAATTTATTGTCTAAAAGAAAAAAAGTTTCTCGAGCGATTGTTGCTAATGGCAATGGTGATTTAATTCCAATAAAAATTTCTTCCTATGCTTTTTAAATGAGCATTAAAATTGCAGTTTTTTTAAATAATTGAAGTTCTTCGAATTCGAATTCTTTTCTGAAATGTTCAATGTATTCTAATTTCGATGTGCTGAATTTTTGACGCATCACACTTGTCCGTAGCATTTGTAGTTCGACTTATGAAAGTGGGGGACGGACAGACAGGCGGACTGACCGATTATAATACCTTCCACTTTTTACGTTATAAACGTAGTGTGGAAGCTAAAAATCATTGATATTTCCTATACTATTCTAACAGGGTTGTAAAAAACCCGGGTTTTTTCATGAAAAACCCAACCCACTTGGGTTTTTGGGGTTTTTTCAGTGTTTTTTTCGGGTTTTAGGTTTTTTTTTCAGGGTTTTATGGGTTTTTTCAGTATTTTGGATGTGCTTTTCAGAATTTTGTGATTTATTTAGGGAAGTTTTAACTATTTATCTATACATCACAATTTTTAAACTAACTGAACATCTTGAGAGAGATAGTCAGGAATGATTGAATTTAAATTAGAACAATTAAAAAATAATTGCATATAGTTGTTAGATAAATCTATATTTAAATTTATCAATGTATTGTCTAGAACCAAGTATTGTTTGTTTGTATGTGTAAAATTATATAATCCGGAATATTGTAACGATAGAAATTTAAATTAGAATTAAAAAAAATTTATTTGCTATATTTAATTGTTAAATAATTAGTATAAATTTAAATTTGTAAATGCATTTTAAAAATTGAATTTACAAAAATGTAAATGTATATTAAGAATAATACTAAACTATTAATTAAAAAGGATATGAAATGTATATTTTTTGGATGTATAAAAAGTTTTTACTTAATTTTCAGTGAAGGCAATTTTAAGTTTAATTGCCCACTTGGATTTTTTCAAGTAGTTTTTTTTTTAAAAAACCCACCTGGGTTTTTTCGGGTCGGGTAAAATCATAACAACCCTGATTCTAGACATACATACGGCATAACCTTTTGTTATATATTCAATGGAGATGAATAAGTAAAAAATTATAAAATTTATTGTTGAAGTATAATTTCTAAAAGTTGACTTAGAAAAAAAAACAATAATCTCACCTTATCCAAAAAACTCCACAACAAGCTAAATCACATTCTTAGAATAAATTACCATCAATTTAAATCACAATCAATTACCTATCAATATCAACTATAATTATCAACTACAAACAATACTTCCAGCTTCACATATATAACCCAACTCATTTGATAACCGCACTATATCTAAATCCAAACATTCCCCCTAAAAACACGAATTGCTACCTATACCTCACTTCCGGTCATTCCGGTGTCACATCCTTACCACTTCCGGTTTCCGGTGCATCCCACAATTGACTGGTTTGTGACAAAGAGTCAGGGAATAATGACCAGTGAAGGGGGACTTTTCATGTGGTTATTCTGAGTGTTAGGGATATTAAATACAAGAACAAAAAGAAATAATAACTAGACGTTTAACTACTACACTGCTCAAAACAATTAGGGGAACGCATGGTTTAAACTCTTTCACCCCCTATGATTCCATTTGGTATCACCAGCTTCTGATTTTTTTTCTCACTAAGTTGACCTTGCTCTTATTTATCGTTAGATGGCAGAATCACGTCTTTAGAAGAATTAAAAAATGTTTGTTTTAATTAAATGAAAATATGAAAAACATGGTAAAATAAAATTCACTCCCAAAAAAATTCATTGAAATAAATTGACCTTACATTTTTCACGCTTGCATTCTTAGATGCAAAAAAAATTGATTTTAGCTTATTTTTACAAATAAAGTTTTGAAAAAATTATTGTTATAATTTATTCAAAAGTTATGATTCCAATTTCCCCCCCTTACATTTTAGTTAAAAAATTTAGATTTTTTTCCCCTGTTTTTTTTACCATTTCATTCTGGATGCATAATGAATCTATTTAAAAAAATTTAGATTTTTATAATAAAAAATAAGTTGGAACTGAAAGGGTAAACAAAAGTACGCAAAGTGCTCCCCTAATTGTTTTAAGCAGTATATGAAGGACTGGAGAGTCCAGTCGGTAAGGCACAACCAATTATGCTTCGTAATTTGGAACCATGGTCAAATGACGAGGTCGACACCGGAGCTGGACTTCGAGCGGCATCGTACTCGATTCGCCGTTGGGACTTTGGACTCCACCGATTTAACGAGCAAGTTTGTCGGGGAATCCCGTAATTAATTTTATTTATTATTTTTGATAACAATAAATGACAATAAACAATAGGGTACTTGACAGTATCGCTAAAATACCTTCCAATATTAATTAAATTATAGTTTGAACCCAAATATAACAAACGTATATATTTTTTTGCAAAATAAATCTTTAAGTAATTAATAAAAATAAATTTCAAATGGCTTTTTTTTTATCGGTACGTCACGTGATCACAAACACGTCGATTTGGCTGACGTCACTAGTATGTATAATCAAACCGGTGTGGTGTTTTTTTAGCCTACTTTTCTTTTTTTAATTAGAAAGAATTAAAAAAATGAAAAGGTAGGTATTGACATGTGGTCGATGTCCGTCCGCCTGTCCGTACCCCCCTTCCAAAATCGGTTCTATCATTCGGATCTTAAAAATTCTTTTTTGTTAGAAAGCTATGACCTTAGAGATCCAACTTTTATACTTTTTGTCCACCTGTCTGTACGTTCGGAAGGACATAAATCTACAATTTGTCGGCGTATTTCCCATTGAATTAGCACTGAAATTCAATTTTGAGTCATTTAAATCACTGTTGCCAAATCAACAATGGCATGAGGAACTTTATTTAAACATATTTGAAGCAAAATAATTGTTTCATGAATCATTTTGGAATTACGTCATAAGATGTAGCACAATGTGATTCTTTGATTGTTCATTAATGGTTTACCAAGAAAGCGGTAAGGCATATTTTTTGCATACAATTCTGCGTATAGTTTTAATTTGCATTTATTTTTTTAATGCAGTTTGGAGTAATTTTCTTTCTTTTGTCATTTACAAATATTTAATTATTCTTCGAACTACAAATAAATCGTTCAAACGATCAATAATATTAAGTTAATTTAGAAAGAATATTAAGGAAAATAGTTTATTTTGGCTTTTTGAACTTTAAGTTATAGCTGGATGCTGTGTGGTATCGATCTTTTTTCGAATGGGTATAAATCTAATGTAGAAACGGTTGTTGATGATATTTACTGTTAGGAACCTAGTAGTTTTCCGATTAGAATTTCAGTAAGTATTTAAATAACAGGAAAGTAGGCTATTTTAGTTCTTTAAAACGCCTCGTCACTTGACTGTGGTTCTAAATTATGACAAACGTTGCAAGTAGACCTCGTGTAGTTCCAGTGCGACGATAATTCAACTTAAATCAACTACTTAGAATTGACGTCACATATAGCAATTTTCCAAGCGTTAAATCTTTTTTTCTTCTTCTCCTCTACTGTTTGTTTTACTTTTTCATTTCTTAATAGGGTACTTGGCTAAATTTTTTTTTATTGGCTTAAATTATTCTTATGCCAAAAATATTAGACCCGTATTTTTTCTTTATTTTAAATACCCCATAAAAAGGGGAAAAAATGAATTTTAAAATTAGGACGAAAAATTACTCCCGAAAACGCTTCGTGGCTGTCACGTGGTATCTATGATGTCACTAGTGACTATAAACAAACTTTAAAACTCCGTTTTGGAATCTACTTTAAGCAAATTTGAACTATCCGCTTCTGTAAAACCTTCACCCATTATCTGTATAATTTTTATTTTAATAGTAAGTTTATTTAAAACCAGTTTAATTACAAACAAAAAAAAACATCACACCGGTTTGTTTATACATACTAGTGACGTCAGCCAAATCGACGTGTTTGTGATCACGTGACGTACCGATGAAAAAAGTGTCATTTGAAAATGATTTTTATGAATTACTTAAAGATTTATTTTGCCAAAAAATATATACGTTTGTTATATTTGGGTTCAAACTGTAATTTAATTAATATTGGAAGGTATTTTAGCGATACAGTCAAGTACCCTATTAGATCAGCCATACTTTTAAATCTCAATTATATTGGTCAATTAATAGGGTGGTTATGACCTTTGATTATCAACGAGTGGACCCGGGTTCAAATACCAGTACCCAAGACAGAAGTTTTCCGTGTTTGCTGAACATAATTTATAACTACTTGAAGGTTAATTGAACACGTTTTACCACTTGCAGATAAATTGTGATTTACCACTTTGCTGGTAAATTGTGCAACTCAGTAATTACTGGATTTCAATACAAAATAACTCCTAATGTCTTATTTGAAATAAATCCTACCTTCTCTTAATTGATACTATTTTAACTCCACCTTTTAAGGGGGACCGGAGCCCTCCATTGAAGCTCATGTTAAAATGACCTTTTTTTATGTACCTTTTTCTTAGAATCTATTTGATACTTTTTAATGAAATTTTTACTAGTTGTTAAATGGATGTTTAACTATACTTTAATGGAGGCATTTTCAAATTTTTGTTTGGTTTTAAAATTATAATTTTTTAAAGTTAAACTACATATTTTTTTTTATCTAAAAAACATCAATAATATTAAAAAGAAAAAAAAAGTAAGATAGTTATACTCAAATCTCTCCAGCGAATTTTAGAAACCAACTTCTTAAATACGTATAAAAAATTTCAGGTTGATACTTAAAGTAGATTCTGAGAAAAAGGTACACGCACATTGAAAAAGTAAAGTTTTGAAATATAACCGTTTAAAGTAAACAATATTGGTTTCTTACCTGTACACTCTTAAAACAAAAGAGTGAAATTCACTCCTATAGGAGAAGTGCATTTTCGGCACCGGAAAGGAGTGGAAATTAACTCAGACTGAGTTAAAACCGCTCGTTTTAAGAGTGTAGGACGCAGATTGTTTTCTTTTCCCACTCCGAAAAAGAGTGAAATTCACTCCTATAGGAGAAGTGCATTTTCGCCACGGAAAGGAGTGGAAATTAACTCAGACTGAGTTAAAACCGCTCGTTTGTTTTAAGAGTGAAACATGACTGGATTTTACCTAAACAACGTTTGTTTTAAAAAAATATTAAAAATATTTCCAGTACTCGAAACTTTTAATGTAAGATATCGTTGTAAGATAGCATAGTTTAAGAAACACTAAAAACATTGAAATGTCAGTTTTGAAAATTTTAGGGGGTCTGGTCTTTTTAAAGCAACGCTCTTGAACTGAAATAGCTTCTAAATAGAAAATAAATAGCTTCTAAAAATAACTTTAAAAAAAATCCTTTCCAGCGGATAGATTTATATAAAACAAGCGCTGTGTTTTCCACAGAATGCCCAAGCATAGGAACTTGCGTAGATGTTTACCACTATTATTATTTTAAGCATTCAGGGCGCAATTTTATAGATAGTCGTTTTTTGAGCCGGATACTGTAATTAGGTTCAGAATTTTATATAAAAGGGAGATTTTTTGTGTGTGTGATAGGATTAGGGTCACTTGGTTAAATAATTCGCAAGGAAAAAAAGAGCGCAGGTCATAGAATTAATTTTTTTTTCTTTCCGATTTATGGAGCCATGGTAGAATTAAAATTTCTAACGTAAGTTATAGCGACTTAACTCTTTCAGCGATAAATACCATGTTA
Source organism: Oedothorax gibbosus (assembly GCA_019343175.1). Lineage (NCBI taxonomy): Eukaryota > Metazoa > Arthropoda > Arachnida > Araneae > Linyphiidae > Oedothorax > Oedothorax gibbosus. Next base: position 44,899,337 of record CM033271.1, read on the forward strand.
ATGCTGAAAAAATTGAAATGGTTGTGTCTTTGACAATGTATTTTATCAATAATTTTAGGTTAGGTTTGGTTAGTTTGAATTACCGTCGCACTAGAGCTACACGAGGGCTTTTGGCGACGGGCGTCGTATTTTAGAACCACAGTCAAGTGACGAGCCGACACCCGAGTAGGCACCCAACGCAATCGTTAAGGGCGACATCGTAAGCAGCGTTAGGACTTTGAAGGATATTTAACGTGCACTCCCTCTACACGGGGTATTATTCAACGGACATTTTGGGCTGCACGGGCCGTTTATAGGTCGGCAGTTATTTTGGCGATGCCCGGACCCGAACCTGGGACCTTTTATTTGTCTCAGACTAAGTTTATTTACATAAACTTAAATAGAAAGCTCATTTTCAAGTGGCAAATTTTCTTGCCAACCGGCGGCGTTAATGAGTCAAAGTATTGGCATAATTTGGCGATAATTTGTAATCGGAGCGTCAAAGTTAAGCAGTTCAAGTTGTTCTACAAAGATCGGGGAATTTGCCGAGTCTGCGAAAGGCCTAATTCACCAAAAAGCAGCCATAAGAATAAAAAGAAATACAGTAACGCAAATCTGAAAAATGATTAAAGGCTTCCAAACTGTAGGATGTAAAACTATTCAAGCTTACCAGTCAAATAGGGAAAATAATTTTAGATCCAGAGTTCTTTTTTATACTGTTTCTTCTTCCCGGCTCCATATTTCATTGTAGCTAGAGACAGTTCACTATGTTTCAACTATGCCAAATTTTATGTAAAGGTCCTTTTGGTTTTGTGCAACATACTGGTTTAAAAAATTGAAACTGCTTTGCAAAAACGCCTACTGAAAAAAAAGCTAATGTAATATAGTCTAATCTTTTTCCAGCTGCCTATTTCTAGCCTCATTTAAAAGCTTTAACACAGCCAAATACGCCTCGTCAAGAACCCTGGTCAAGTGACGAGGTCGACACCTGAGCGGGCACCCAGCGGAACTTCGAGCGTCATCGTACGCTAACACCGTCGGGACTTTCGACTCCACAGATTTAGAGTCACGTATATAACAAAGCTTGGTTGGTAGATATATATTCAGGTTTGTGTGCTTGGTCAGAGACCCGCTTATAAACCTTCGTCAAGAAGGACGGACACGAGATACACACACATACAAGACAGATGCTGCCATCTATCGCCATCTCCACAATTTAGACATGTCCCTGAAGGGGAGGGAAATAGTCTCCAGGGACCTGTACCCGTGGGAAACTGCGCAATAACCGCCCACAGGACTTTCGGACCCAACAGATTTAACGAGCACGTACTCCGCATATACTCGACAAACACAAACATTCTTATGCCTTACCGGGATTCGAACCCGAACCCGAACCCAGAGGCTCCAAAGGCTAGCTCCCTAACCGTTGCGCTGCCGGGTCGGCTGTAACAAAGCTTGGTTGGTTGGTTGGTTGGTAGACATATATATTCAGGTTTGTGTGCTTGGTCAGAGACCCGCTTATAAACCTTCGTCAAGTAAGACAGACACAACAGACACACACAAGTGGATCCATCTAATTTTTAGAGACAGAGGCCAACTAGAGGATCCCCAGAATTGGCTTGTCACCCCCAGAGGTATTGATTTGGTATGGGAACTTAGAGGACTTTCGGACCCAACAGATTTAACGAGCACGTACTCCGCATATACTCGGTAGGTCTTCAGTGGTACCGGGACTCGATCGCAGGACCTTCCGATCCCGAGACGCTGACCACTAGGCTCACTACGGCCCGTGTCTATAGTTGGTTGGTTGGTTGGTAGACATATATATTCAGGTTTGTGTGCTTGGTCAGCGACCCGCTTATAAACCTTCGTCAAGTAAGACAGACACAACAGACAACACACACATAAGTGGATCCATCTAATTTTTAGAGACAGAGGCCAACTAGAGGATCCCCAGAATTGGCTTGTCACCCCCAGAGGTATTGATTTGGTATGGGAACTTAGAGGACTTTCGGACCCAACAGATTTAACGAGCACGTACTCCGCATATACTCGGTCGGTCTTCAGTGGTACCGGGACTCGATCGCAGGACCTTCCGATCCCGAGACCGAGACGCTGACCACTAGGCTCACTACGGCCCCGTAACAAAGCTTTGATTGATTGATTGATTGGTTGAAATGAGATATGTGCTCGCCCAAAGGCTGCTTCATCTCAGTCATCCGGGGGGAGAAAAAACCCTGTAATAAAACACGAAAAAAGACCTAAGGTTGGAGAATTTTTAGGATATCACTTATGAATTTGATCGTTGCGTACGTCTTAAAAGAAGCTCTTTCGGACAGATCAAAAATCCAACTAAATGAGAGTGGATGAATCCCCATTTTTTCTCTGAACCGATCTCTAGATAAATTGAATCGATCGCACGAGAGAATCACATGATCAATGGTTTCCGGAACCTTACATAAAGGGCAGTCAGGTGAAATAGTAGGATCTAGATTATGTAGTTTAGAATTTGTAGGGAAAGATCTCGTTCGAAAACGAGATAGCAAGACATCAAATTTCCTATTAGGTGGGAGAAGCAGGTGCTTTGCTTTGACAGATGCCAAATGGCTAAAAGATGAGGAGTATTTGCTATCGAGCCAGAACTTGAGGCCTTCTTTAAAGGAAATGGTTTTTAAGGTCTGAGAGATATCTTCCAGTGAAACCAGTTCAAGGATAACTTTGTCTGGGGCCAATCTAGCTGCAATGTCTGCTCTTTCATTTTCCAAGATGCCCTTGTGACCAGGAGTCCAGACAAGATCGAGGCTTTTACACAGGTCGCATTTAGACAGAATAAGGTTATGAAGAGTAATGATTGCGCTATTGGATTTTAGATTTATTGACTGAAGGGCCGAAATCGTGGATAAACTGTCAGAGAAAATAACGTATGAGGAATCTGAATTAACATAAGAAATCACTGCAAGGATAAGAGCCAGAATTTCACCTGTGAAAATGCTGTTTATATTTGAAATACTACCTGAAACAGTACTATTATTAGCAAAGTCAATGGCAGCGATTTTGCATGAGCTATTTGTTTTTGAGGCATCTGTTGAGATAAAAATTGTGGATACACTAAACTGGTTTTTATATTCTAAGAAAAGTTTAGCAATTGTGGAATCCGAGAGATCCTTGGACTGAAAGGGATAACTATGTGAATGTATTCGGAACTTGTTGTTTTTAGGGCTCGGGAATTCTTTGGAGAGAATGTAATTTGTGTTGATACCTAACTTGACAGCGAGGTCGCTGAGGTGTTTTCCCAGGGTAATGGGACGTTGAAGACGGTTCACTTTGGATAGATTCGAAAAAATTTTGGGAGATCAGATTTAGGACATGCAAACTGCTTGAAATAAAATTTTTGAGCTAAAAAGAGGTGCCTGTAAAACAGAGGAGAAACCCTTGCCTCCTGTAGGAGAACTGGAATTGGAGTCCAGCGAGGAAGACCAGTTGCAATCCTGATAGCCTGATTGTAGATGATTTCGAGTTTTTGTAAATCAGACTTACAGGAGGTTAAGAAAATCGGGCAACCATAGTCAAGTGAGCTTCTAATAACAGAGTTAACAATTTTTATGAGATGGAAGGTCCTAGTGCCCCAAGAGTTAGAAGCTATAGCTTTGATGGCATTAAGTTTTTTAATAGATTTTTTCTTTAAGTAGTTGAAGTGATGTTTAAAAGTTAGACTTGTAGAGAAAATAATGCCCAGAATTTTAATATTGTCGACTGTGGGGATAGGTTGATTATTGAAGTGAAACCAATTTGAAGTTTTCACCATTTTGTTTGAGAAATTAATACTTTCACATTTTGAAGGGTTGATACTTAATTTCCAGATATTGCACCAATCATTTATGTTATTGAGGGTTAACTGAATTTTAAAAATTAATCTGTTGAGGTCTTTGTCACTGTGAAGAATAAAGATGTCATCGGCATAAGTTAAACAATCAACTTCATCGGGGATGACTTCGAAGATGTCATGCATGAAAATGGAAAACAGAAATGGAGATAAACACGCCCCCTGTGGGACTCCTAGATTACAAGGAAAGGGTTGAGAGACGGAGTTCCTCCAGGCAACAAAAATACTCCTATTGCTTAGGAAACGGTGGAAGAAGAAAGCAGCTTTGCCTCTGATGCCTAGGCTAAGAATTTTTACCATTAAGCCGTCTCTCCATACTGTATCGTATGCTGCCGTGATGTCAAGTTTAATAAAAAAACAGTATTTGTTTTCGTTTTTTGCCAGGGTTATCTTATGATGAATTAAGGACAGTGCATAGTTGCAGTCTTTATGAGGAATGAAGCCACAAAGGTTGTTATGGAATTTTGAGGAGACAGTAAACCTGATGATACGTGAAAGCAACATTTTTTCGAAAAGTTTACAGCAAACTGAAGTAAGCGAAATGGGACGGTAAGAGGCAATATCCTGTGAAGGTTTCCCAGGTTTGAGGATTGGGATAACTTTTGAAACCGACCATTCGTATGGGAATTCATTGGAGTTCCAGATGCCGTTGAAAAGTCCTAAAAGAGTATCAATGTAAGAAAGAGGGAGGAGTTTTAAAAGTTTAGCACTAATGTGGTCATTTCCTGGAGAAGTGTTTTTTAGTGATTTGATACCGTTTTGAATTTCGGTGAGGGTGAAATTTTTGTTATATTCTGCATTGTAATCACTCTCAGTGAAAGTGTAAGGGATAGGAACCGTGTCATTTTGATCAGAGAAGTGTTGAGCAAAAAGGTTAGATTGTATGCCTGAGTCAGAAACTGTACTATTGTTAGAGGTAATAATTAGATTATTTTGAGGAGGTAGATTGGTTCTATTATGTATACTGTTAATAATTTTAAAGATTTTTTTTGAGTCTGCTCCTTCCTCACATGTATTGCTCCAAAAGTCTCTCTTTAAAGTTTTTACCAGGTTTCTGAGTTTTGATGAAGTTTTTTTGAATTGAATCCAGGCTGTTAAGTTTAAAGTTTTGCGAGCTATCCTCAAAAATTTTCTTTTCTGACCCTGCAAGAGGCTACATTGGCTGTTCCACCAAGGGCCAAATTTCTTAGTCTTGATTTTAATTTCTTTCGAATTTTCCTTGACTAGAGTTGTGCAAAAATCCTGAAAATCTCTATAGGACTGAATATGTGGAGGAGGTGAAGGGTTTGAACTAAAATGTTCTTCAATATCTTTCCAGAGGATAACTTTACGAAATGAGACATCAATGGGGTTGTTATTATTAATTAAAATTTGTATAGGAAGATGGTCGCTATCAAAAGGGTCTTGAATAATTTTATGTGAGCAAAAAATGTATAAATCTGGGGACACTATGGAAAGATCTAAAAGGGAAGAGGAATTATTTGAAATTCTAGTAGGTAGGTGGGTATTGAGAATATTCAAGTTATTACTAACAATCCAGTCGACCACCCTTTCATCATCGACAGAACTATTAGAGGATCCCAATGATTGATGGTTGGTATTAAAATCTCCCAAAATAACAAATGGAGGAATAAGTTGATCAACTAAACTATTGAGCCAGGTTTCAGAAAATCTGCCCTTAGGGGAATAAATATTGATTATGGTAATTTTAAAAGGTGGAGAAACAATATTGACTGCCATGATTTCAATGTCATTGCTATATAGATTTTGAAGGTTGATTCTGGAGCTATAAAGATCTTTTTTATGGGAAATAATAAGTCCACCACCTTTAGTGGGGGGGGACGATCCTCTCTGTAAGTGATATAACCAGATATGTTAAAGTTTAAATGTTGTTTTAAAAAAGTTTCTTGGCACACGAGGATATCAAAATCAGGGAAATTTCCACTTTTCAGCCAATGTTGTTTGTTTAGCAGCCCGCGAGTGTTCCACTGCACAATTTTTAAGTTATGAGATGCAGACATTAAAAAAGGATATAAATAAGCTTCTAGCTACACAAGGTAAACAAAGTGGTAAGCAAACTATAAGAAAAACGACTGATAACTTTAAAAAACTAATAAAGCGAAAAAGTGAGCCATTTTAAAAACTAAGCAAAGTGAAGGCGTTCGAATGATATTTGAATGCAGAAAAAGCATTAACTCGAAAATTGATCAGGATTGGGTAAGTCGGGATTTCTACTCATAGATGGGGTACTGAATTTGTTTGGTTTGGATTTGTCATCTAATGACGCTATAAAGGAAGATGAAAGCAAAGTGTTGGATGGAAGGGTAAAAGGTGCAGTTGGCGTATTGGAATGACCAGTAAAAGGAGATGTAGTTGGGGTATTGGAAGGAACAGGAATATGTGGAATAACTGGTGTTGATTTTGTGTTTTGTTTCTTACTCTCTGGGGGGCTGGTGGGAGGTTCCTTGGATTTTAAAGAGATATCATGGGTAGAAGGGGTAGAACTTGAGGTGAATTGTTGCATCATGGAAGAAAACATTTGGAATAGAGTGTTAGCCTGCTCTTTAAGAGCGTTAACAATTGTATTTTCAAAGTTTGTTTTTAAATCAGACAGGCTTTTTGAGAATTCATCTCGGGAAATGAACTGGGATAGATCTACTTTTGGTTGGGTGATTTTTGCGTAGCTGTTGTTTGAAGTTTGATATGATTTACGTGCTTCTGAAAATGATAACCGGTTTTCACATTTGAATTTTAAAAAGTTCGCTTCCTCAATTTTTTTTGGCACATTCATCACTTAGAGCGTTATGTGAACCTCCGCAGTTTGGGCATTTGGGTGGATTTTTGCAAGTGGCTCTATCGTGGTTTTCGCCGCAGTTGGAGCATTTTTTTTGTTCGGTGCAGTATTTAGTGGGATGGGTGAATGAGCAGCAGTTTAGGCAGATTCTAGGTCTATCAATGAATAAGGAAATGTATTTAATTTCATAGAATAGTTTTATTTTTGGCGGCAGAATTGTGCCGATCACTGTGATAAGGACTGATTCCGTGGGGGAGAAACCTCCAGATGATTTTTTGGTGAAACGTCGACATTCAAAAACTATTAGATTATTTTCACTTTCAATTTCAGATTTGAGTTCATCGAGGGAGATGTCGGTAGGAATATTGTGGAGGACAAATCTAGATGTGAAGTTGGAATTGTTTATTTCTGTGGTGGTTGGTACTGAGAGCAGAAGTTTAATATCAAGAAGTTCCTTAGCTGTTGTATGGTCGAATGTAGAGCAGACTAAGCCAGTTTTTGTGTGTCTAATACTTTCTATCTTTTTGGGTTGAGTGATTTTAAGAGATATATTGTCTTTCAGGAGTTTAGGGTGAGATTTAGGTATGCCAGTGTTACTTTTAATAGTGACTATATATTCTCCAGTAAATCCTGAATTGAACACAATATCAACAACGTCTTTATGACGAAGTTGGGGTTTTAGAAGGTTGATATTCGAAACAGTGAAATCCATTTTACCATCAGATGAACCTGCCATCTTGGCAGGGAAGAAACTAGAGGGGGCGGAACCCCTCTCTACTCAACAAAGGAGAAAAATTATAAATACCTGACTTGGCAAGAAAGAGACGATAACAAAACAATGCAAGTAAAAAAACTTAAGCAAGCAAAAAGGAAAACTAACTGCCCGAAGAGCTTCCTTCAAGACGCGCGAAAAACACCAAACGCCACGAAGGACCGCTGACGTTTTCGTAACAAAGCTGAATTCGATGTTTGGAAAAGGTTTGGCTGTTTGTTTCTAACTAAAAGAAATGTGAAGTGACTTAAAATAAGCAATGTACGGCTCGTAAACTTAAGCTCCAGTCAAGTGATAGGGGTAGTGAATAGGTTTTTAACGTTAGTTTGAATGGACGTCAGCCCTTTTGACATAAAACAGATTTAACTTGCACCTGTAAAGAGTAAGAGATATAGATAAAGATGAAAATTAGATCGAATTACAACGAAACTAAACACTCTTACGCAACATACGGATAATGGACGATTAGAACGGAGCGAAGTGTGTTTGTGGGATAGATGACAATGCTTGACGTAACTAGCGTCACTATGGGATTGTCCGTTCTACTTTAGACGAATTTGTTGCCGAGTGGTTTATTACTGGGATGTAAGACATCGTTTGACGTAGCATGACGTCACTGTAAGCGTGGTCGTTCCACTCGTCCATTTTCCTTCGATTTTCATTTCCTTTAAAATTTGTTTTTGGTTAAAAAATTACTAAACGCTGGAGCAAAATAAAGCTGGCTACTGGTTTGTTAGATTTGAAAGGTGGTGATAGATTTGAAGTGACGAGGCCGACACCGGAGCTGGTACCCAACGTATTGAGATCGCACGCAGTTTCACGACTTGGACCACAGCAGATTTAACGCGCTCCAGCCCAAATGTACAGCACTTTTCTTTGGAAGGATTTTTTCCCTGATCACGATCACTAAAGCACGAACTGTTTATATAGGATGGCTGGTTAGGTTAAATTATCGTCGAACTAGAGCTACACATTGAGCTAGAAGGGAAACTGGAGTGGAGTGTCAGCGAGCCGAAAACCCACTCACAACCTTTTGAGCGAACAGGGCAGAAAAGGACTATTTTCCCTACACTTGTAAACAATGCTCTTGTCGTATGAGACCCCTCTATCCTATTGACTTGGGCTCCTAAATGTATTTTAACATTTTTAGTTCGAAAGAAATTAGCTTTCTTTAACTTTAAATTGCAACTTTTTTTAAGAAATAACCATGTGGATCACTAACTAAGAACCAGCGAAGACGAACCCAATAGCGAAATAGGCAAGTTTCAAGGTTTTCTGCCCGGTTCGTTTCTGCTGCAGTGGCGTGTATTCCCCCCGCGTTTCGTTATTAGACCGGCTCGTTTGCTGCCCTGTTCAGTGAATCACACACCTCACTCCTCTTTTCTTCTAGCGCAATGGAGCTACATGATAGGATATGGCTACACGAGGGCAGTATATACGATCTGCGAAAGTAACTTTTACGAGGGCCGTAGTGAGACTAGTGGTCAGCGTCTCGGTCTCGGGATCGGAAGGTCCTGCGATCGAGTCCCGGTACCACTGAAGACCTACCGAGTATATGCGGAGTACGTGCTCGTTAAATCTGTTGGGTCCGAAAGTCCTCTAAGTTCCCATACCAAATCAATACCCTGGGGGTGACAAGCCAATTCTGGGGATCCTCTAGTTGGCCTCTGTCTCTAAAAAATTAGACGGATCCACTTATGTGTGTGTTGTGTCTGTCTTACTTGACGAAGGTTTATAAGCGGGTCTTTGTGACCAAGCAAACAAGCCTGAAAATATATGTCAACCAACCAACCAACCAACGATCTGCGAAAGTAACTTTTACGACAAACGTTTCAGCCCATCGAGCTACGAACAGGGAGGAGCATGGTTTTTGTGGGAAGGAAGACAATGCATGACGTAACTGTGGCTTCACTGTTGACCGTTCTAGTTTAGACGAATTAGCGACCGGGTGGCTTGTGCTTTTTAAGACAATGGTTGACTTAATTGTGACGTCACTGTAGGTGTGGTTGTTTTAGTTGTCTCTAGACTTTTCAGACATAGATGTTTTATTACTTGCTGCTAAAAGAGTGAACCTTATGTTAAAAACTAGAAAGTTGTGTGGGCACATATCTTCTTATAAATTAGTTGTTTGTTTAAAGATTCAATTAAAGCTTAAATTACCAAATTGTGTTGCAAAACTTTTTAATAAAAAATGCAATACAAACGTGTACTTTTATTGAGAAAATACAAGTTAGCTGAACTAAAAAAAACACTTTTACAAAATTGTCATTTTCATAGTTACATAATAAATATTTGACTTAACTTCTCCAACAGAACATTTGTAAATTAATTTTTTTAAATTGAAATAAATATGTCTTACTTTAAGTGTATATTTTAAAAAAAATAGTTTTTTATATGAAACTGCTTTTTTAAAAAATACAATTGAACATTTTCCATTGTGCTAAAATTTAGATGCCGCAATTCTGGTTCCTCTGAGTTCCATCATCTGATTTTTTTTTTGTAAAAATCAAAACTCTTCTTCTTCTAAAATGAAGTTCAAATGCCTAAAGAAAATTAAAAGCATACATTAAAGTGATGGGGATTAATATAAGATGTTTTTACATTTTTATTAATTGGGATATTCAATATTTCATACCCTTTATAAAAAATACTTAATGCATTAATTGCTTAAGTACGGATAAGTTGCTAATTTTTTAGTGTCTGCTAGTGTCAGAGGATAAACACTTTTTTTTAAAATCAGGATTTATAATTTTTGCAGATACTGCCGTTGACAAGCGACCTATTTTAACTAGCTATAATTTAGGGCCAGTACGTTCATTGGCAATTTGGCTATAGTAAAAAAATAGGCAAAGTTATGATACATATAAAATTGTACTGGAACTTTTTTTCAAATTGGTGGGTTTTCATCGCATTTACACAACAAATCAAGACCTTATCCCATATCGCTCCAGTTTTTTGGTTTGTTTTACAGTTAATCCGCAAGGGTAACACTTTAAAAAAATATGTTAATTTTGCAGAAAAATAAGCACATATTAACAGTCAAGTTCTATTATTTTCTTCAAGCAGATTTTTTTTTTTGTTTGGGCTGTTTGGTATTCCTCGGTAGCATAGCGGTCAGTATCCTCTTCTGGAGTGACATGGCTTTCGATTTTCCATCAAGGGGAAAGGAATTTTTTTTAAAAAAATTATCTGTTAAAAACAGCTGTAGCGATAAAATTAAAAATTTTTTTAATAGCTTTTCGTTATAAATTATACTGTATTTTCTAGCTATCTGGAACTTTTTTTTCAGTAAAAACCTGACTTTTTTCCACAGCGTAGGACCAACTTACCAAACAATACAGAAGAAAATTATTTTGCCATTAAAATGATTAATAAATATAATTTTAAAGATGTTAATTATTTATAATTAAAACAAAAAAATTGTCTAGATATTTACGTGCCGTTAGTGCTGCCATCTGTAGTTTGTGAACAATTACTAAAATTTTGTTCTAATTATAACTAATTAATATCTTTAAAATTATACTTATTAATTATTTTATTGGGAAAATAATTTTGTTCTGTATTTTTTGGTAAGTTTTCGTGAGTACATGTCGTATACTTTATTTTAAAACAGGGGCTAAAGTCTCCCCATTGGAATTGTACCAGAGATCTGTTACCATACAAGACCCTTAAATTAGGTAAAAGTTTTAAAATTTCAGGGCGCAGTTCGGAACAGACTTTTTTTTACAGTGTAGTCTTCACTTACCTTCTTCATCTGCCACCCAGTAGTCCCCCTAGTGCCCCACCTATCCCCCCTAGTAGTCCCCCCAAAATTGCTCCTCCAATTCGACCAGTCACTTTTCCTGGTTTCTTGGTCGGGTACGGTTTCTTCACCACCGGAACAGGGGGGTATCGGGGTACGAGTGGGGGGTACCTCGGGACCACGTACAACGGCCGAGGAGGATATACTTTGCGGTATATTCCTACTTTGGCACCCCCTAGAAAAAAATAAACCAGTGATGAGTGAAAAGTTGACCAATTTCGCCTCAATTACTTACAAGGCTTATTCTATCAGGAATAACTTTTTGAGGTTTACGCCAAAAGCTTAGATTTTATTTATTTATACTTATTTATTTACACTCTCATACAGAAAAACATCAATTTACATGACAATAAAAGAAACACCCACAAAAAAAAAGAGAATAAAAGTATACAATGCAATAAAACTAGCGAGCCTAAATAAAAGAACGAACTTGTACTTCGTACAAGTATATAAGAGGGCCGCCACTCTGGAGTGACTGGCAACTGGTTCTCCAAGCTCCTGCCCGGTTTGTGCTAACCTAGAATCGTTATCGCTTTTAACGGCGCCAAAGATAAAACCGAAACTGAAGTTATATTCGCTCGTTAAGAGAATACAAAGTTATGCCTCAAATTAATCATAACTTTTTTAGTAATATAAATTTTATTTGCTTTGCTGTGAATTGTAGACTATTGGTTTGATTATTTTCCATACAATAAAACGAAAAAGTGAAATTAAGCCGATTTCAAGGCAGTGGACCCCCTTAAAATACAAAATAATACTTTCATTCACACGAATGACACTCAATGCCGTATCAGAAGACGTCACTTGACTGTGGTTCTAAATTACGACTCCCGTCGCCAATAGCCCTCCTCGTGTAGCTCTAGTGCGACGATAATTCAAACTAACCTTTTAGAAGAACGCCAACACTTGAAGTCAACTCGCGCCAAAACGCGGCCTTGAGATTGCAGCTGCTTTCCTAGAGTGTCGCCACTCATACTATATATATATATAATATATATATATATATATATATATATATATATATATATATATATATATATATATATATATATATATATATATATATATATATATATAATATATATATATATATATATATATATATATATAATATATATATATATAATATATATTTTATATATATATATTATATATATATATATATACTTTAACGAAGTACTAGTTCGTTCTTTTATTTAGGCTCTCGATATACAACGAATCAAATGCTGCACAAGTAGAAAAATAATGTCACATTTTAGCTTAGAAAAAGGATTAAAGAAAGTATCGCTATGAGAGGGCAAGTTATTAACTAGGTCAATTAAATGAGATATGCATTAGTACTTTTGCTTAGACTTTTTTGAATACTATGTTTTACTTAAGACAATTTTATGTCGGGTAATGTTTATTAGCATAAAAAATTTAAAAATTGTACTAAAAATGGACAATCAATGTTATTCTTTAATGCATCATAAAAAATATTTAAAAACAGGAACAGATATGGGTCATTCTCAAAAAATGTTACAAAATGGTGTCCCACAGCTTTCATTGCTTATAGAATTTTTAAATTTTATTGTTACGGAATTTTCACTTGGACTGCATAAAAGAACGAACTTTTAAGTTATTGTACCAATATTTTAAAAATACAAAAATACTAAAACAAAAGTTGGAGACTTCATTTAAAGAAGCATAGTCGGTAAAATTCACGTATTCCATGACGAAAAATTAAAGAACAAGAGAACATAATTGTAACTTGATACAAATATTTCGTAATTATTGATGCTAATATTGATTAACAATTGTCTTGGGTATCAAATGAGCTTTTAACCACCACTTAATTAAAAAAAAGTTTTCTTTTGTAGCTTAATATATTGTGTCCCACAGAATCGAAGAATTTTTTTTTCTTGACTCTGTTACCAAAATTTTACGACAAAAAATGCAAAAAAAAATTGATTTTTTTTGCTGAAATGAGTACCACCATAAACACTTATTTCTGAAATGCCTGACAGTTTTCTCATAAAATTTTAGTTTTTGGAGGAAAAAGGCAAAAGTTTGAAAAATTAAGGTGAGTGTAATTATTCAATGACGACTATGTTACCGTGTTTTTGTTAAACTGGAGCTTATTTAAGAATAAAGTCATAGTGCTGTTTAAAGCCCTTAAGTATCTGATTACGATAAGCTAAAAACAAATTTTAAGTTAACTAAACTTCATAGCAAAAAGCGATGATAAAGTATATTTTATCCACTCTGTTACCATAGAAAAAGAAGATAACTTTTTTATGAGCACAGCGCCCCCAATTCTTAACTACGAACTAATTAGGCATAAAAGTTTTGATTGTTGCTTGGCATATGCGGAATTTCAGATGACATGGTAGCTTATTTGTAACTATAAATAAATACGAGTCACATATTATTAAATATTTGATTAAACAGAAGAATTTTTAATCATATAGCATTTTTTTTTTAACCTTATCGGAGTCTACAATTACCACCACTGCTCTTAATCATAATCTTTAAGAAGACATATAATCACGTTGGTGAAAAGGTATTCTCCGGTATGCACTAGTGAGACGAAATTTAAAGGCTACCCCACATCCTTAAAAAATCCAAAATATATTTTGTAGCTAAAACTTCGGATTAGGAAGCATGGATTGTATTTTCCGTATACAGTGGATTTGTGTAGATTAATTTTTTGTAGTATGAAACTAATTAAAACTTGTTTTAAGCTAATCGTATTTGCTGTTCGTTTTAATTGATCTTCATTTTAACTCTTTCGCTGCATCGGCTTTTGTTGCCGCATTACACGTCATAGACATAGTATTATTGGATCTTAAGTTATTGATGCTTTTAGGGACCATCCACAGTGAAAGTATTAATATGCAAAGCATTGATCCTTTATATTTTCTTTGATAGATGGAAACATTTTACTTTCTGGCGAATTAGTGTAACAGTGACGAAACAGTAGAAGATCTCACAAGTAGAACAAATAAGTCATTCAAACAAATCCATTTATTGTAAAATGAGGAAAAAAATCGTCTGCGCCATTTAGAACTTTTTAAAAAGTGGGCGAACCTATTTATTACTATCAAAAAAAGAAATAATTAATTTTTAAAAAGTATTAAGCTAAAAAATTATTTTTTTGGAAACGTTAAAAATAAAAAATAATATAATTAAATTTATAATATTAATTATATAAAAAATAATTATTAACACACGATTCAATGGAGCAATTCATTTTGCTGTAAAAAAGATGAAAAAATCGTTTGCCTTTTCCCGTTGTCATTGCCGCATTTTCTTTTTTATAGAATGAAAAACACAAATATGAAATTTACGTAAATATTACAGATGTAAAATAGTTCAAACTAAGAAGTCAGGAGCGCTGCTATCAAAATATTTATACTGTAGAAAATTTGTAGTTGAAAGCAATTTCGAGTGTGGTGTCTGTATGTATATTTTATCACGTCCATTTGCTTACTCTCGGTATAACAGCTTTGCGGTAAGTGAAAAATTTGAATTAAGGCATAAATTATTTTTAAAAAATTCAGATTTTGTGAGTTTCATTAGAGAGGTGAATACTTAATGTAATAGTAACAAATATTTTAAATAAAACCCAACTTTATTTTTTTAACAATGGAAGTTGGAATTGTAACATTTTTTGAGAATGACCCATATACGACATTCGAGTGTACATTTTGTAAAACTAAAGAAATATTAGATGATACAAGATATTCTTTCTCTCATACAGGAAATTAATATCTTAAGTTCTAAAGAACATGTACAGAAATGTATTTTTTTATGTAAAATTATTCAGAAATAATTCAATTATTTTCTTTCTCTAATATATACACACATACATATATACATACTCAGAATATTTTGTATCTTGGAAGCCCCCTTTTGAAAAAACTAAAATGGTCTCTTACCCACAGAAGAGATGACCTCTCGTTCACCGTTGGCACTGAGTCTAGATATGGTACCGACAGGAACCACATCATATCTGAGCTGGGCTTCCAGCACCACACACGCGGACAGCAGAACCAGCAGGGATGTCAACTGAAACAGGAAAACAATAGGGTTGGTTTGGAACAGTGAATGTCATAATATATAGAACCACTTCTACACTCTTAAAACAAAAAACTGAAATCCACTCCTATAGGGGAAGTGCATTTTTGGCACGGAAAGGAGTGGAAATGCCACACTTGTCAACTGAAATAGGAAAAACAACAAGGTTAGGAGCAGTATCTGTTACCAAGAACTGCTTTCACTCACGATATATAAACCTTAGAAGCAAAATCGCCAAACTAATATATTTAAAATTAATAAAATAATAATATATTTAATATTTAAAATTATAGTCGCCTTAATTTCCTAATTTCATTAACTTTTTTTGCAAATTTAATTAATATTGTTTTATCATCTGACAAATTAATTTGCAGTTCGAAGAAACAAAGATTTTTATAAAATTGCTTGCTGTAAAAAAAGAAACGAAACTTATCGTAACACAATATTTTATACTTTGCAAACAAGGATGACAACTTACCAATATTTAAATTCAACAATGGATTCGTTTTTTGTCTAAATCAAAAAAATATTTAGAATACAAAAAGTTATAAAGATTGTAATCGTTTCTACTTTGATATTAGAGAAGTTTAAAATGCAAAAGAAAACCCTACTTGGACAGAAAAATAAAATATACAGATAGATAATAAAGTCTTAAACAATTGAGAAAAAGGTCCCCCCCCCCCCCAATAATATGAAACAAACACTTTATTAACACAAAACAAACGTTACAGAAAAAAAATTGTCACAAGGGGGTTAAAGAAACCTCGTATATATGACTAAATAAACAGAATTATAATTTATTAAATTTTAATTTAATTTTAATTTATTTTTATTTTTGACATAGTTTAGTTTAGTTTTGAATTATCGTGGCACTAGAGCTACACGAGGGCTATTGGCGACGGGCGTCATATTTTAGAACCACAGTCAAGTGACGAGCCGACACCTGAGTAGGCACCCAACGCAACCGTTAAAGGCGACACCGTACGCAGCGTTGGGACTTTGGAGGATATTTAACGTGCACTCCCTCTACACGGGGTATTATTCGTCGGACATTTTTGTATTTTTGACATAATTTCTATATGAAAGCAATTAGATAGAACCAAAGCTCTTAACTTTTATTACTTCTTAATTACCTAAAATACTTGAAACTACTTAAGACAATTTTTGTATGCTCGACCAAATATGTCGATTTTTTCAAGTTTTTTTTTTAATGCAGGATATAAACAAAAAAAAGTTTGATTTAAGATTACTGTATACAGTCTTAGTTACCAAATCTCATTGAATAGTCCTATTTACAGTACCTGGACAAATTATTAGACGCACTGCAAGATTTCATGTAAAATATTAATTACCGGGTGATATTGTATCGTTTTATAATTTTAAATTGATTTGTTTTTTATTTTTATATTATCTAATCAATAACCGATTTATTTGACATAAATAAAACAGCATTCATTTAGAAAAGCATAAGTTTATTAAGTTTTAAAGAAAATTGAAATTAATGTTAGTAAAAGTCAATATTGAGTTGAGCCACCTTTAGCCGCTATCAAAGCTTTAATTCTGCGCGCGCGGCATGCATCAATGCAAGACTGGACTGTCACCTGCATTTGAGGAGGATGATTCCACACATAAATAATCTTTTCTATGAGCTGATACAGGTTTGTACTTGTTTACGTTCATGTATCACTTTGTCAACACAGTGCTGCCATATGATAAAAATAAATACAAATATGTAGTCTACAACAATTCTTTTAAATAAAAATCAATAATATTGTAGTTTAAATATACCATTATTGCATAAAAACTCTTAAGAAACATAAAATTACTAAAAAAATACAGTGCGTCTAATAATTTGTACAGGGACTGTATGTTTAAAATATACAAAAAAGTTTACTTACAAATGAATTCATTGTTTCTGATAAAAGTAAATAAATGTAATGTCTTCAAATTTTAAAGTTTTTAATGTGTCAGACACAATTCGACATGCGACACTGGAAATATTTTCATCCAGACATGGAGAAAAAAAAGCCCTACCAGACATACGAAAATTCCAGCGGGATTTAGTTAATGTAAAAATTGCATTTTTGGAAATCAATTACCATCACAAAAGCAATTGAGCAGCTGTCAAAAAAGTGCTGAGTTTGCTATTTTTGTCCGATACTCCCAAAAGAAAGTCAAGAAAAAAAGCATTCGTTTTTCTAAGTCAATTTCGTTATTCGGACAGTGAGTAGAGAATAAAGATTATAAACAATATGTTGATTATGATCTTAAATACAAGGTCAATTAAATAAAAAAATAAATCTTCAAAGAATCTTATTGAGGAGTACAGGGGAAGAACCGCTTGATTTATTAGGAGTCGTCCCCGTAATTGGTCTGCTTGCGGACATTGGCGGCAGAAAACCGGGTTTTCTCTCCTTCTTCGCTTGGTCCAAGCATCGGAATCGTGCATCGCGTGAATCTTCGGTAGGTAGAAAAGTCGTGGTTTTTAGGACTTTTCAATTAATTTGCGAATTTTTAAATTTCTCTTAATTGTTTTAGAAAAATTCGTGATTTTTCAATCAAGTATTTATTTTTAAAGCTTAACATGATGACGAACACAGTCTTTTGAATAAAACGCGGAACTGAATTTCAGGGTTGCAGTGAGAGAAAGATGCACAAGAAAGTGAGAAAACTGTTTCCTTACACCGGTTTTAGGCGATTATTCGTTTATCCAGCGCCCAAGATGCCTGATGAGGAAAGTTTTCCACGAAATTAAGCGATTTTTCCCCTGTACTCTTCATTTTTTAACGAAATATTTAATAAATTTTTGATAGTTTTTTTTTATTACAATATTATTTTTTTCTTTCAATTACCTAAATGAAATATAAGGTGATAAAAAAAATTGCAATGGAGTCGAAAAAGTTCCAAAAGGAGATTGTGTTTTTTAGCCTACTTTTTTCTTTTTTTAATTCGAAAGAATTAAAAAATGAAAAAGTAGGTATTGGACATGCGGTCGATGTCCGTCTGTCCGTCTGTCCGTCTGTCTGTCTGTCTGTCTGTCCGTCTGTCCGTCCGTACCCCCCTTCCAAAATCGGTTTCTAATCATCGGATCTTAAAAATTCTTTTTTTGTTAGAAAGCTATAACCTGCAGATACCCAACTTTCATACTTTTTGTCCTCTGTCTGTACGTCCCGGACGGACATAAATCTACTATCTGTCGGCGAATTTCCCATTGAATTAGCATTGAAATTCAATTTGAGTCATTTAAATCACTGTAGGTATTGAAATGCGGTTGATGTCCAACTGTCTGTCTGTCCATCTGTCTGTCTGTTCGTATGTCTGTCTGTTCGTATGTCTGTCCGTCTGTCTGTCCGCCTGTCTGTCGTTTTGTCTGTCTGTCTGTACCCCCTTCCAAAATCGGTTCTAATCATCCGGATCTTAAAAATTCTTTTTTTTTGTTAGAAAAGCTATGACCTCAGATACCCAACTTTCATACTTTTTGTCCGTCTGTCTGTACGTCCGGACGGACATAAATCTACTATCTGTCGGCGAATTTCCCATTGAATTAGCATTGAAATTCAATTTTGAGTCATTTAAATCACTGTAGGGTATTGAAATGCGGTTGATGTCCATCTGTCTGTCTGTCCATCTGTCTGTCTGTTCGTATGTCTGTCCGTCTGTCTGTCCGCCTGCTGTCCGTTTGTCTGTCTGTCTGTACCCCCCTTCCAAAATCGGTTCTAATCTCGGATCTTAAAAATTCTTTTTTTTGTTAGAAAGCTATGACCTCAGATACCAACTTTCATACTTTTTGTCCGTCTGTCTGTAGTCCGGACGGACATAATCTACTATCTGTCGGCGAATTTCCCATTGAATTAGCATTGAAATTCATTTTGAGTCATTTAAATCATGTAGGTATTGAAATGCGTTGATGTCCATCTGTCTGTCTGTCCATCTATCTGTCTGTTCGTATGTCATGTCCGTCTGTCTGTCCGCCTGTCTGTCCGTTTGTCTGTCTGTCTGTACCCCCCTTCCAAATCGGTTCTAATCATCGGATCTTAAAAATTTCTTTTTTGTTAGAAAGCTATGACCTCAGATACCCAACTTTCATACTTTTTGTCCGTCTGTCTGTACGTCCGGACGACATAAATCTACTATCTGTCGGCGAATTTCCATTGAATTAGCATGAAATTCAATTTTGAGTCATTTAAATCACTGTTGCCAAATCAACAAATGGCATGAGAAACTTTATTTAAACAATATTTGAAGCAAAATAATAATTTCATGAATCAGTTTTGGAATGACGTCATAAAATGTAGAAACAATTTGATTCTTTGATTATTCATTAATTATCTACCAAGAAAGCGGCAAGGCATACTTTTGCATGCAATTATGCTTAGTTTTTTAAATTTACATTTCTTGTTTTTTAATGCAGTTCGAGTAGTTTCATTACTTTTGTTATTAATAATATTTATTCTTGACTACAAAAAAATCACGAGCAATGATAAATAAATTTAATTAATTTTTCGAAAGAATAAAGGAAAAAAAGTTGATTTTGGGGTTTTTTAAAATTTTAAATTTTTGGGGTGCTGTGTTTTGATTTTTTTTTCTAAAGTGTAAAAAATCTGTGTAGAAACGGCTGTTGATGATTTTACTTTAGGAACCCATTTTTTTTCCCCATTAGAACTTAGTAATATTTAAATAACAGGAAAAGGCTATTTTAGTTCTTTATGAACTTCTTTTTTTTAATCATTTTGAAGAGTTTGAAACTAAAAAAAGTAGGTTTGTAACAGAAACTGTCACTTAAAAACCCCTTTTCCCCAAAAACAATTGTGTTTAAACATAAAAACGACAACGCAGCATTGATTTCTATATTAACAATTACAGCTAAATTTTTTGGGTAGTTTCATTTATGTTTTTTCGAAAAAATTTAAAAATTATTTCTTTCGTTTGCAAAAAATTATTTATATTTCAAAGAATAAATATTAAATTCCCGCTTTAAAAAAGAATAGAAATATTTCATATCAAAAATCAAAGAATCCGTATTGAAAATTTTTGACGTCTTTTCAAAATGATCGTGTCGCAAAAAAAAAAATTTATTTTAATTTATTTTCTAAAAGAATCAAGTGTTTCTCGAGCGATTGTGCGAAAGGCAAGGTTTTTTTTAATTCCAATAAAAATGGTTCCCAGTTGTATTTTTTCTATACATGTTGTCCCTAATTAAACCCGATGCATTCAGAGCTGCTGTAGAAAAAAACTAAGTGACGAAATTAGTTGATTTGAAAGAGAGGCTATTAAAAATGTGGAAAAAAGGAAAAATTTTTTTAAAAAAAAAAAAAAAATCAAATTTTTCGTCTTAAAAAAAGAATATTCGGCGCCACTACTATTATTTAAGCCGGGTTAGCCCAAAAAATAAATTAAAAAAAAAAATAAAAACCCACCCCCCCCCCTTTTCCTCCCCTTTTTTATATCATATTTTCCCAACTTTAAAATAACACTTAGGGGGGAAGGGCGCGCTGGATACGGGTCTCCAAACTCAAAGGCTCGTGTTAATCCAATGGAAAAAAAAATTTCCCTGCCACAATTTCTCC